>OX453011.1:28358000-28958000 GCA_949699075.1 Asteroscopus sphinx
AAATCCTCATGGACGCACTCCGCCCGGGGAAGGCGGAGCCAGTGTCGGACTCTTACCGACTAAAAACCACCACGGTGTTCCTCTGATGACCCTTGCCCGGGGGCGTGGGAAAACTCCTGTAATCGCCCGACCATCCCCGGCAGGTCCCGGCTCGCCACTAGTTGGCGAGCCCCTTCCCCCCGTGCGGCAACTGCATCGGCCGCACCCACCTCTTGACTGGCGCGCGTGGAACACAACGCGCCACCGTCACGGGCCTTGACTGATCGGGCGGCGGACCACCCCGAGTCCGCCGCCCGCAGGCCCACACCTAGGGTGGCTGGAGGTCAGCATACGCCCTCCTACGACGCCCAGGTCGCCTCCTGCGGATGGGAAGAGAGGTTATCGCCTCTCGAACCCTCTCCGCCGCCTCCTTAGCGAGCATCACCTCCTCGCAGAAGGTGACGACGCCTTCCCAAGCGCTCTCGCTTCCGACCATAGACAGAACCACGGCCGGAAGCGAGAAATCGCTGCCGCCTACTGCAGTGATGAGGTCACGGCGCTGTGCGGCCCAAGCTGGGCACTCCTCCAGTGTGTGCTGCGCCGTGTCCTCTGGGCAGCTCCCGCAGTGATGACACTCGGGCGTCGGCTCCCGGCCTATGCGAAACAGATACTTCCCGAAGCAACCGTGCCCCGAGAGTATCTGCGTCAGCCGGTAGGTGAGGGCACCATGGCTCCTCTCCAGCCACTCCTCCATGACGGGCCTTACCGCCGCTATCGCGGCGTGCCCTGCGCTGGGTTGTGCAAGTCGTTCCTCCCATTCAGCCACAAGGATCTGGCGGACTTCGCTCCGATCAGGCGGGTCCTCGCGCTGATGATACCTCAGCGCAAGGTCTCTCGCCTCCAGATCCCAGGGCAATGATCCGGCTAGGAGGCTCGCCGCCTCAAAGGAGATCGTACGATATCCCCGTATCACCCTGATGGCCATCGCACGTTGTGGTCTACGCAGCTGCGCGACGTTGCGGCACGTCAGGGTTTCCGCCCATACTGGGGCCCCATAAAGGGCCATGGACCGTACAATCCCCACGTAGAGCCTCCGGCAGGAGGCGTTTGGTCCCCGCAAGTTTGGGAGCAGCCGCGATAACGCAGCCACGGCTCCCATCAGCTTTGGCGCCAACCGCTGAAAGTGCGGTCCAAAGCCCCACCGGCTATCGAGGACGAGTCCCAGGTACTTCATCGTCGACTCAATGCCGATGCGGACGCCTCCTACCACTATGTGGGATCCCGGAGGCGGCCCCCTAATTAAGGATGTCCCTGTCGTGTATAGGCTATCTAACATATTGTAAAATGAAAGCAGACAGCTTTGCGCGGCAAAAAAGCAATACGCATAATACCAAAATTAATGCTTTTACAGAATATTTTATACATTTGAAAGCTGCATTAAAAATATCATTCATATTTCAAGGAGTGTGGGTGTTTTATGATATATTAGCGTCCGCTTACAGTGTGCCCGGCAGATTAAAGATTGCACTCTGATGGATGGAAATGGGAAAGCTCCGGGCATTGAATAATAACGCATAATAAATATAAAATAAAAAAGAGCTAGGTTGTTGTCTATGTCATGAAAGAAGAGGCGTAATTTCATTTTGAAATAGATGGTTCAAGGTTCCCGTTCATCCAAAGTATTTGTCTTTCTGTACTACTATTTCAACATTGACTTAATAGACAGGCGGCAGATGGCAGTATGGGTCTCCAATTTTTTTCCAGATCCCTAACTGTTTCTAAGAAACTTTGTATACGAAATTGGAGCAATGAAAGTGTGAAGCAACATAATTGGTTGAACTAATCTTCAAGCGGCAGCAACACTTGATTCACAGGCTTTGCTTGGACATAAAGTAATGAGCAATGTCCAAATTTACCGATCGTACTGCAACCTGCGTGTTTCATGCCATAAACCAACGCCAATGTTGTTCACTTATAACCCATCGAACCGAACATTGCGTCCATAAATCACAGATTTATTTTCTCAAACACCTAAAGTTTGTAGGTGCATACTTATCTTTTTCATAACTCTCGGCTTATTTGTGTTCAAAATTAATAATCTATAAACATCTGCTTAATCATAAGGTAATTTAAAATATTTTTATCCCGAGGCAACTGTACCTAATTTAAGCTGTGATGTCAGTGCAGGCAATATTTCGCAATCACAAATGCCCGGTGGCATCTATTATTTATTATTTAAATTGAAACATTGTACTCTGTTTGCAGGAATATGACGGCCATTGGACGCATTAAGTGGGTGGCGTCCACTAATGGGTTATTATAAATATTAATTATTTCAGCTATTCGTTTGTGAAATGTGAATATGATTAATTTAGCAGCATGGATTTCGGTTCTTTAAATGTAATTAGTGGCGTAATTGAGTTTAATTTGTAATTATAATAACATTACCTGAATACAAAACGTATATTGTTCATCGGCATATAAATGCAGCCTTGCTTTGAAACAATTGTAGTATCTACCGAAAAAGAATACCCAGAACGAGTAACACATCTCGTCAGTTGCTAGCAAAAGCATCAATTTTTTTCTTGCTATGTATTTTTAGTACAGTCCTACAAACCAATTAGTATACAGGGTCGCCAGATATAGATGAAGATTTCTCAGGAAGTTATTATAAAATGGTTTGATTAGGGTTTTGTATAAATACAGTTTAACTTTGTCCGTTATTAAAACGATATTAAACTCGAAAACATCCATAATCTTCTGAGAAAACTTCATTCATATCTTTCTATCCTGTATAGCAATTGCTTTGTTACACTGTACCTACTTATACCTACTAAAATTTAACACAGTATGCAACCAAAGTCAACAACAAACCCTTCAAATCGTGATACATGAAATCTTTCGAACTATTCCACACGTACAGCAGATCACATCGTTGAAGATCGTCTGACATGCAAACTGGTGTAATTATCTGAACTCGTGGCCGCTTCCCCAATCGCTGGGCCGCAGGCGACAAGCCCGAGTTATTCCTTACGAGTTTGTAGTATGGAAGATCCCAGGGACAAGGACGAAGGATTTGTAGATATGATTTAAGGGGGAAGAGTAGTTTATTGGTAATAGTAGGATTTCTATTTTATACTTTAACACAAAATAGAGAATCTATTGCCACAGAATACCTAATAGTACTATCGTACAGAACGGCCACTCACCGCCCCCCGCCAATTTAAGATTCCTCACCCGAACCCCGCACCTACTCGCGGTTTGCCGGCAATTAGACTGCAAGATTGCAATGGATGTTAATTGCCAGTCGCTATACAAGCACGCTATCTCTGAAAACTACTGAGAAGCACTTAGAACCCAGTCGGCATTACGAGCGGCGAGCATCCCTAACTTACACGTGTGCGCGCGTTCGTATACAGACGTAATCTTGTGTATATAGGTGGTGCTAGTATTTATATTGTATTGAGTGGCCGAGGTATGCTATTGCTTAATTTAGACTCCCGGTAGTATTTAATTTGCGAAATGAATCAAATAATTACTCCTATTCCAAGGATTTTATAAAAAAAAATAGTAGATTAGGAGTAGTCATGTAGATTGTAGACGATTATCTTAGCTTGAATAGAAGACTTCATATAATGATTTATTTGCTTTTATAATTATAATAACGCACTGATTTATCTTTGCCTTCTCATCTCATTTATCACACATTTATTAAATATACACTTGATGGATTAACAGAAAGATTGATGATGGCAGAAAAACTATACAAGATTCTTTAACAGTAATAACATTACTTGTAGCATAAAATTACATTATAAAACGAAAACTCCAGAATATCCTAACAGATAATTTGGTCGGGTTTACCTCCCGGGGCTAAGTGCAAGCAAATAAAACGACTGGTGATTGCTGGCTGCAGATGATATGATTGCATGAGGTACTGAACCTAGGATAGCGCCCTGCGGCACACTCCGTTACAAAACATTACACCAACTAATATCTGGTGTAAGATGATATGGGGGAAGGCGTACGCTGTTGTAGAAATGGACTTTCATATTTCATTTATTTTTAGATTGTATTTTTTATAGGTGCTGGGTGAAAATATCAAGATTAATGGATTACAGATCTTGTAAAAAGGATTTGATTACTCTATTTGAACAAAATTTTATAAAAAAAAATATTTTCTAACGTTACCTGTTGGTCTAAGCGTTACATTACCTAATTTTAAATAACTAGGCGGATGGAAAAAAACACTGTCAACGGTTTTTGAAACGATAAATCGGATAGTCGGCAACGACTAAAATTATTTATTTTCCGCTAACAATTTATCAAAGAACCAACCACAACTGCGTCATTTTGATAACAAGACTGCATCGTTACTCTCCAAGTCTTCAATAGACAAGGCATCCGAACAGTACCACTGATGTCTCAAGCTCCCCAAGAAAATTGCTCCACGACACTTTACGAGAAACATTCTAGAATCGAAGCTATTGTATAAATAACGAGATGAGACTGGCTCTCTTCAGGCACCGTTTTATTTTATAAAGCCATCGTTCTTTGTTGCCATTAGCTTAGCAAAAATATTGGTGCATTGTGTGAAAAATTCTTGATAATAGCGCGCAGAGCGTGGTGGCGATAATGCAAAAATAAAAGCATTACTTTTGTTTACGAACGTGATCGCTTTGGGCTGTGTAGAACAGTGGGAATTGTAAAGAATTTTCTTGTCTTACGCAAGGTGAACAAAACATCAAGTATGATTAAAAACAGTGCCGGCACTGGTCAAAGGCATTCTAGAATTTATGTTTATTGTTCATGTATTACTACATCGCCTAGGATTGCCACAAAGGCTTGTCATTAATGCACTCTAAAACATTGCATTTGTTGTTTTGTGTTTGCTAAATAAGAATTATATTTATTTGTTTGAATAACAAACATTTCATTTGTACATAAGTACAGAAAGGAATTTTAATGAGATATCAACGGTAGTTGATACTGATTCTGACATATCTATCCCTTAAATAAAATACAAAGCAAATGGGTTAATCAAAGTAATTTGAACAAATCAGATTACAAGACTTAATTGCCCTCTTAATGAGTTTTCGGATAAAACACTACCTTTGTTGATGTTCATTTTTAAAAGTCCTCAGAATAATGAAATTTCGAGATTAAAACAATTCTCGCCGTACTAAAGGTTGCTACTCAAAAACGCCGACTGACAAACATAAAGCTGTAATTTATGGAGTTCTTATTATGACAGTGGAAGAGCTCAATGTCCTTTGTAATAATGTCAAGTACAACGTTGTGGAGAAAAACATGCCGGTTCTATTAAGGTGCCGTCGTAAAAATGGATAATGTCCAGTGCAAAGGGAATGTTCCACGAAGCAAGTTGAGTTTTCAATTAGAAAACAGTTAGATTACAATTCTGTTCCCTACTGCTTGGTAATAAAGTTTGTAATTAAATGACTGTAAGATTCAGACAAAAACTTAGTTGGCCGTTATAACAATGAAAGTACAGAGTTTTGTGAAAGTTGATTTTTGTAACACAAGTTTTATGTTTATAAATGAATGACGTCACCTTAATGAACTTAAAATTAATTTTAAATCGTTTACTCTTTACTCGTTCGATAAAAATCTTAAATACGAAGTTAAGTGCTGATAAGAAGAGTAATTACTGATAAAATAAATTTATCGGGCAATCAATTGAAAATCCAAATAATGTTGTATTCATTCAACGTCTTTAATGCCTTTTTCTCCCATTGATGAAGAACCTGCAAATGCAACAGTTGTGTACATAACTGTAAATGAATAAAGAAGTAAGCTTTTGATCTATTGACAGAACATAATAAACTAATGATTAATTCATGTTTAATTTACCACTTTTCTCTTAAATTTAGTTGAAAATGAGCAACAGCTGAATTAAATTAGCTGAAAACATGAAAAAAACAATAAACACAGAATATAAGATAACTGCATAAGTATTTATGACAGATGATTCAAAATGAAGAAAGAAACAACGAGGGCGAAACATCAGGGATAAACATTAATACAAATGAGAAAACGATGTCTTAATTTAAGAACGTAAGACCAATTTGCTTCCAAAATAAACGTGAATATTAAATATAAACTCGGAGAATACTTCACGCATTCCCACTCGCTGATCTGGAGACAAGAATCGAATAAAAATAAATCGAGACAATCGAACCAGCCCGATGCCCGACTCGACGCATTGTAAATATTCCGCCGTAACCGGATGGCAACATTGCTTTTGTTTTTTAATTTTATTGTTTTAAAAAACTTCATCTGACGCTTGAATGGACGCTGAGTTTCCGATTGAACGCTCATCGATGGGTTTTTGGGCAAAATTTGGTTTGTATTGTTATTTTAGGAAATGTAATTTGTGCACAGAAAATCAATTTCCTTGGTCGAACATTTTTAATTAAAGTTTTCATGTAGCTTCTATTTTCATATTGGCTTAACATTCTTAAAATCAACACCAAAAGAACAGCAAATGAAGATCTTCAGCAAGTGGATATTCCACTCATAACTTTACATCACAATAAAACTCCTTATCATCAAAATGACCTCATAACGTCCTCATTTCTTCAGAATACAACCTCAAGTCGGTCGGACAATGGGAACATTTTAATTGTGATCGTTTAAGTGGTATCTGATCGGTCGTTACAGGGCGGCCGAAAAAAAGCCATCCCACAGTTTATTGAGCTACCCTTATCCGGATTTCGGGGTAGGCCTAAGTGACACGATGATTGAGATAACGCATTTGATAAAAGCAGAGAAGACAAACAAAAACAAGACAAGTGAGTTTCGTGATAAAAGGAATTTGAACTTAAATATCAATAAATAAGTTCAGGTACCTAATCATTAAGTTAGTGCTGGTCTGAGAACAAAAGATATTAGATCTTGTAAGGCTATTCTTATAGTTTCTCTTGTCTTGAAGGTAATTTTATGATAGCACAAATTTTGTGATGTTAACATGATTTCTGATAGTCTTGGGAATCTTTTTAATTTTCGGAGTGACTGTTGCTATCACTGTAAAATTATATCGATATTACTCAAGCTGAACATTTCGTAGTATTGTATCGTGTTCGTATCGAGTGTGTTTTGACACACAAAATCCCGATTGATCTGTTGTTATCACAGAAATAGATAGAATAGCAAAGTGGGCAGGGCGCGCGTGCCAACACTCTGCACCAAAGCCTTGTGACTTATTTCTGTAAATATTGTAACAAAAACCCGCAAAAATGCCTATAGTGTGCTGTTTCTAACTGCAGAAACAAAAACTGTAAATTAAATTTGTAAGTCGATTAAAGTTAATTTAAAAAAATTAATGACGTCAATATGGGAGGCGTAGTTTGTTCGAATGTTGCCACGCATGAATCGCAAGTAAAATTGTGATTACAACCATTCTATCTTTCTGTGGTTGTAATAGTGTGGTATATTGGCAACATTTGACTGCTAATGTCATCTTTAGACCATGTCCAGTTGAGCTACATTTACAATCTAAAAATATACTAATATTAACGAGTCCGCTGGATGCGGAAGGCGCAGGACCGGTCGTTGTGGCGATGCTTGGGGGTGCCCTATGTCCAGCAGTGGACGTCTCTCGGCTGAAATGATGATGATGATGATTAAAGAGTATGAAAACTATAATTAATTATCTTAATCCTCCACACAGTCGTTTATAAATTACATCAAACCACAAAGAATGCATATTCGTCCAACTTTCTTCCATTACTTGCTATCGTGGATCTCCGCCACCGGCACAGTCGGCGGCGCACGCGCGGGCAGCCGCAAATAAGACGTAAAAACGTCGGTCCCGTTATTATTGATATGCAAACGTATTCACACAACTCCTGGACGACCAGCTTTTGTTTTGTATGGCTTTTGTGTCGAAGAAAGTTGGCTATTCAACTTTTTTTAGGGAAAACGCATTAATATGGAATATTGAGGGAGATGAAGCAGATACTACGTCGCTTGTTTCTCTGATAAGAAGATTTAAATACTTTTTATTCGTGAATAAAAACCGTACCGTGCATTGCTGTGTTTCGGTCTGAAGGGTACGGGTGCCGGTGAAATTACAATCACATGAGACTTTCTATCTTCATGTCTCAGTTTGGCGAACCGACTTGCGGTACCATTTAGGTAACAGCCTAGGTGGTTGTTACGGGCAAAGGTAACCGCTTAGCATCAGGTGGGCCTTTAGATCGTTTCGCAATCCTATACTATGAAAAATTAAAATTAACTTCTTTTTTTTTAAGAAATCTTTCTTTCTTTTACTTGCGACTGAATAACTTGAGCTATTATCATTATGTAGCTCATGTCGACACGATAGAAGAAGACTTGCTGACGGATGGCCGATGGGGCAGTAAAGTTCTGGAATGGCGACCGCGTACTGGAAGGCGCAGTGTGGGTAGGCCCCCCACAAAGTGGATCGACGACCCGGTGAAGGTCGCGGGAATCCGCTGGATGCAAAAAGCGCAGGACCAGTCGTTGTGGCGATGCTCGGGGAGGCCTATGTCCAGCAGTAGACGTCTTTCAGCTGAAATGATGATGAATAACTTGCCGTACTTACCTACCTACCTACAACTTTTGCGATTTTGCATGATAAAACTTATATTATTTTACTTGCCAGTGCAGGTGATGCTTATTGATATTTTATAAAAACAAGACAACAAAAACAAACCATTTTGATAAAAAAATTACCTCTATGACATTGAAATAATCTTGTTTTTAATATTTCTCAAAACTGCCAAACAAGATCATGATTAGATCAAATCAGTTTGTTTGCAAACATGTCGTATGAAGAACGGTTTCCTAAATATGTTTTGAAGATAACATTCAAGGCTTTAAACGTTGTGTCATATTATTATTAAATTTATGCTTTTTTGATCTCGTTGCCAATACAGGTAATAATTTTGAAGATTTATTTTTAGTTTTTGCTTTGAAAATTCACTTAAACAAGTATAACATATATTTCTAGCTAATGACATTTCATACCTGGATTGTAATACGAGCAATGTGGGATGTGAGATAGTTTTCAAGTTTTATAATAATAATAATTGTTTATTAAAGACAACAATCGGTCCAGTGATAGCTGTTACTACTTACTTTAGTTAAATTGATTAACGTAACTATTTTGTAAAAATTAGCATGCTGTGTATTATATGGCAAAATGTGTCTTTGCACCTATTTAGAATGTACCATCCTCTGTACCACATTTTAAACAAATAAAGTTAATTTGAATTTGAATTAAAACTTAGTTACGAAACTATAGCAATAAAGATATAAATTGTGGAAAGAAAAAATCGCTCACGAGCAGGATTCGAACCTGCTACTCCTGGCTCAGTACGCCAGTGCTTTAGCCACTAAGCTACCGTGAACACTGCTCGTGGTATCGAAATTATCCTCCACTATACGTCTTTGGGTGACGTCAGCGATATCTTATTAAGAAACATTGTTCCTTAACCGACTCGACTAACTTTACAGTTAAATCAAAGTCGTATAGATATGCCTACCCTTACTAATTATTTTATTATTTTAACGCATTTTACGCATGCGAAGCGAATTCTAAAGATATAAATTGTGGAAAGAAAAAAAAAACAACAACAACAACAATACCAATAACAATAACTTTAATACATCAAATTTTAATACAATTAAATTCATCTAGACACAAGAACTTTGTAAGTTTATGTTTTCCATTAGTTTCCTTTTCTACATGAATTCTAGAATCAAATTTAGAAATAGTCCTAGGTTTTTAAGTCTAAAAACGTGTATTCACGTCTAAATCCTGTGTGCAAATAAGCCCAGACGGGCATTACAATATTTTGAAATCCAATAGACATACTTCGGTGTTATTTACACGTTGTAGATCTTTATCTACGCGATCTTATCTATGGATTAGCCTCTTAAATATCGGCCTTAAGAGGTTGTAGTACTAGACCCAATCTAGTCTGGATGTAGGTTAGTATGGTGCTCGTAAGATTCAAACCTGTTAGCAAGCTCTGTGTTAATTTATTAATGTTAATGTGTCGGCTGTTCACACTTGGTGGTATTGTAATTTAGAGTTTAAGTTTTCTGAACATCATATGCATAAGCCTTTACCCATAGGGATAGGCAGAAACTTCAAAACACTTCTTCCACGTGCTAGAATATTTTCTACGAATGAATGATTCAAGATCATAGCTAGACGAAGTGCTGCGAACAATCATAGTGAAGCCAACAAAACCGTGCTCATCCATGTACAAACCAGCGCTCACGCATAAACAATGCACCTGAAGGGCAGTACTGAGAGCAGTGAGCATGGTTTGAGATGCATGTGTGTGCGTGAGCGCTGGTTTGTACATGGGAGAGCACGGTTTTGTTGGCTTCACTATGATTGTTCGCAGCACTTAGTCTATATTTATAGGATCATAGTAACAAAAAGTCCAGTCAGTATGCAGGGCTCGTTTAAACAAAGGGTTTTCTGTCAGATAAGTTTGAAAAAATTAAGTTAGTTTTAGACACCCCAAAACTATTAATTAGAATAGCTTTACACGTCGATACTCTTATTGCACTATCATTGTGCCCCATAAATCTTTTAAACCACCACTATCACACCATCACTACTCGAATGTCCATATCTACACCATGATAGTGATCTAAAAGCGTTAGACTCTAGACATTATGGTGTGTCTGCCGGTGGGTAGGTAGGGACGTCAGACGGTGCGTGTAGATAGCGCTTAAATTACAGAAAACATGACAACACAATTTGTTACGGAGATCTCACTAGACGACTTGGCGTGGAGTAGGTAAGGGATGGATAGGAATCTACGATGTGGTATGTTTTTTCATTTAGCGAGGAATTAAAATAGGATATAAGCACATAGAGGTCTAAGGCCCGTATTACAAAACGTTTCTCAAGCTTTGATCACTGTTTAAAACTTGTTTTGAGTTGATTTAATTTTAGAACACTCCTCAAGCATAGATTCATTGATCACAGTTCAGCTGAGTTTAGCTTCTACACTGTCACCTGTTTCGGTGTTTGAGCAGATATTTGATCTGTAGTCACTCAAGTGTGATCGAGACTACGCTTGAGTAGAGATTTCTTTCCTATTTTAGGTTATATTCGTGGGTTACAGTGTTGAATTGAAGTTTATAATTACCGTGTTGGAATAAAACCGAAGTTCAAGTAACGATTCTATCCTTAAGTAGTGATCAGGTGGTTGAAGATCAAACTGTACTTGAGGAACGGTTTGTAATACGAACCTTAAACTTCTGAAAGGAGGAACTATCAAACTATATATATAACTACAAAGGGGCAAAAGCCGCTTTTGGCATTCTGATAAAAACCGAGTCTCTAATGGGATAACAGAAACATCAAAACTACTGTACAAACTATGCCTAACACCTGCACCTTAAGCGACCTCTGCGCCGCCACTGATAATGCCATAGAGGTTGCAAAGTTTTGGGCTTGCCAAGTCTGACAAATGATCAGTCGTACCACTGACACTAAGAAGAAGATTGTACAATGTTAAAATGTCACCTCTTTCTAGTACAACTTTTTACGGCAACAAAATCAAAACAGTCTTATCCAATTCTTCGAATCGTGGTCGCTCACCACCTCAGGGGCCGGTTTCTAATTGCAGGGAGGGCCTTAATTGAATGTTATTGAATTAGGATCACGCCCCACCGGTGCACCGGCACTGTGTACCGGCTCGAACAGTCGTGTGTAACTGTGTACCGATAAATATTTAAAGCGATACCCATGTTGGTACTCCCGACTTAGATTTAGGAGCACCTTTGGAAATAGAGTGAATGGAAATCGTGATGGTGGAGTTAAAAGGTTTTGTTGTTAAGTTTGTTTGCGAGTGACAATCCCAGAACTATCGTAACTAAACGTATTACGTATTAAATCAATTAATTAAATTAAAATTAGATAAATGAAATTAATAAAATTGAACGTATTAAATCGAATTCGAATAAATTGAATCAAAATTGGATAATTTTACTACTACATTCATGATGAAAATAATAACTTTAATTAATATGTTATACTTTAAAATTATCCAGTAGTTTTTATATTATCTAAATAAATTTCCGCCAAAATTAATACGGCGATCTACTAATTTTATTTTAGATGTATAAGCTCAATACTTATATAATATTAATATATTAAATTGTAATTAATTAAGTCCAAAAATTTTGCAATGGCTGAAAAAGACGACTAAGTTTGTAAGAACTATATTTATAACCTACCACCAATATGTACACTTAGTTGTCAAAATAAATCTTTGAATTTTATGTATGTCAGGGTTTTCATCGCACCTTTTGCCTAAAATTAAGAAAATCGTTAAAAAAAATCCTGTCCTTATACTTAATAATAATGTCCTCCAGGCAGAATTTCAGTCACGGCGGCCAATCTCAGCGGAGACTAGCCATCTGCGCGGAACATATTATAGTCAATGATATTTAAAAGTACAGATATGTTACTTGCACTCACAACTGATGACTCGAAAACGTCCTAATTAGGACGCTTTTCTATTAATCCGCATCAAGTAAGACGCCGAGCGTGACCAGTGACGGTGACAAAAAAAAAACTTAAATGCCGTCGTGTGTACAGAAAGTGCTCCAATTATGACGCGAAAGTAACTTGAAGTGACCAACTTATTTAATTTATACTAGTTTATGTGTATTGCGCTGCCGCTGTGTACGGAACATTATTTTCGTTTGTTTTGTTAGGGTATGGCATATCTATACTTTTAGTATATCATTGATTATAGTACACAAGTGTGTGCGCTAAGACAGGTGCATTCTCTTAATTCCCTCACTCTGATGATCCAGATCTCATAGGACGGCAATCCGACATGACCGGAGAGAGGTGTAGCACCGCCAACTTCTGACTCCGGGCTGCTACTGAGAAATTTTCTCGGCAGAAAAATCCCAATAACACTTTTTGCCTGACCCGGGAATCGAACCCACGACCTCATGATCTGCGGTTGTACACGTTACCGCTAGACCACCGAGGCAGCACTACACTTAATAGGTACTAGGACTGTAAGATAAGAATCTTTGAAAAAGTATTAAAAAAAAAGTATATTTTTGAATAGAAAAACACACTAACAAAAAATGAAACGATTAAAGCTGCAAAAATATAAACTGCAGCGCAGCTACCAACGACAAATTTAAGATAAAAATTAAAATAAAGTAACTTACACGTTACAAAAAGTCTCTAGTTCTATTACATACCTGTGACAAAATAAATGACAATTAGTTAAAAAACCACTCAAATAAACAACACCATCTCTAATTAAAGTAGAGTAAATTTAGATAGCGATAGCCCAACCAGCGCACCGACCAAAAAAGCACCTTTCATGTTTAAATATTTCTAGTCCGTCATCAACTCAGCCTATCGCAGTCCACTGCTGGACGTAAACCTCTCCCAAATTGCGCCACAACACTCGGTCCTCTTCCGCATCCAGTCCCCCCCAGCTACTTTCATCAGGTCGTCGGTCCACTTGGCTGGGAGGCGCCCTACAACTGCGTTTGCCGATTCACGGTCTCCACTCAAGAACACGTTTACCCCAACGGCCATCGGTTTTTCGGTGAATGTGGCCGGCCCACTGGCACTTCAGCTTGCTGATACTGTAGGCTAACTTTGGTTCTGTATCGGATCACCTACGGGCACCTTGCCAAGATGGCTGGTAGTAACTCGATACGAGTGGGCGAGGATCGATGTCAGTGGCGTGCCATTGGAGAGGCCTATGTCCGGCAGTGCACATAGGCCAGGCAGATGATGATGATGGCAGTAAAATAATTCTACTGTAAAAATTATAATTCACATTCTTGCAAAAGTTCTAGATCTGTGCTTATAATAGTTAGTTCAGCATCTCCAAACAATCTAACAGCACTCTTAAACGAGTTTGCGCCGAATATTCGCGGTTTTGGCCGCCGCGCTGTTTTGCTTTGAACATCAATAGTTAACATGAGCACTGGCAAGCCACAAGGCTGCACGAACAATAACAGTCTGTCTGTGAAAATACTGCAATTTATTGATAACCGTGATGCGTCGTTTTTGCGGTGCCAATGTGGAATGAAAAATGATAAAAGCTTGCACCGTTGTTGGTAACTGATACTGTTAAAACTGTTATTGAAATATTTTTATTTTTATTTAGACGGTATAGGTAGTTTGTTAGCATTATAGTTGAATGAATTGTCAGAATGGTGATTTGTGACAATTTTGGAATCAAGGAAACAAATTAATCAGATGAAATTTCCTTATTTATACGAAAAAAACTATGATTATTTAATACCCAAATTTTTACTTAGAAACATAGCGAGTGTTCGAGAATAAATAAAAAATCCCGAACGACTCTGAAAATAAGTCATGGGCGGCATTTTAAAAGGGTGGAAATACCTGCAAATTGTTTTGGTGGTGCCGCACGCATCGTTTTTGTTTCGCAAGCGACACACGGAATCAATTTGTTTGTTTACAAATAGGTAGGTACTTAGCAAGAAAAAAATCATTTTTTGGTATTGATTTTTTTCTTGATTCGTGTTCAGTATCAGTGGTATAGTCACCTCCTTCGTATTATATTATCTGTGCCTCCTTAAATAGGGCACGAATACAGATCAACATGTTGTATATACTTTATTGTCCGTCTAAGTGTGACGTGTCCACAAAACTACTCATTTTTTGATAGCCTTGATTTGACTATACTAAATAGTAAATTTTACATTATATCTACGGAAAATTTGATATTACTTTACTCGCTTATAATTTAACATAAATAACAACGCCAAAAATCTTGCTCTTGGAAGCCAAAAATCGCTCACTGTTTTTCGAATACCCTACTCACGAAACTGTACCGTAAAATCAATTTTTTTGTTTTGTTTCGTATAGTCGCGTCGGCTTGCAAAGGCTATGCGAATTGCATCCCGGTTCCCGCGTGATTGGGAACCGAATGGGTTTCAACTTTCAACCCTCCAGTAATACCTAGTCTTTGTTTTGTTGCTACTCTTTCAACCCTAGTCGCGTCAAAGGTTTGGATGGCTCCTGAAATTATTGCGATGGTTATTGGAAACTGGTGCAGTTAGTTGTTCATATAAAAGATGGTTCTTTTGACGAATATATAGTTTGGTAGTTTCTACTTCCTCATCATCACCATAATTTCAGCTGACAGACGTCCACTGCTGGACATAGGCCTCCCTCAAAGGGGGGATATATGCCATAATCGCCACGCTTGGCTGGCGGGTTAGCGATCGCAGTTTCTACATAAGACGAGAAAAAAGGTGTTTTCTCTGATATACACTTCTTTATATAAATCGATAAGCGTGTTATTCTTAGAGATTTTTTAATGTCTTCCTTATAGCGTCCGCTTGGTTAGAACAGCAAATAAAAATCCATAAAAGAATTACAAAATGATGTAACTACGCTGAATCTTACTAATATTACTAAAGTATGGTGTTTGTTTGTTTGATTGTAATATAAGATAATCATTTATTTATTTTTGGCAAATAAATGATTATCTTATCTTATTGTCCTTCAATCACGCTGACCCACCTGAATGGGTTAGCATAATATTTGGCACACAGACAGCGTTGCTCCCATAGTAAAAGTTGTTCAATAATAGTAATAGTTGTTGTTTGTTGTAGTTCAATGAAAGTTGTTCGTTATGATATCATTCACCCCATAAAAGGACCACAGCTACATGTTACATACACCTTATACCTACAGCGAATAAAATATTAGCGAAACAAAGGTGTATGACTCGTGGTCCCACCAATATGACCAACCAGTGGTACAAAATATTATTTTGTATGCCTTGTGGTCCCACTAGCCGGTGGGTCTACGAGACAAGTAGGTACCATTTTATTTTTTATACTCTAAGATGGCAAAAGGAGCTAAAGGCCCCCCTGGTATTAAGCGGTTACCTTTGCCCATAACAACTGCAATGCCACCTAGGCTGTTGCCTAAATGGTACCGCAAGTCTGTTCGCCAAACTGAGACACGAAGATGGGAAGTTTGATGTGATTGTAACTTCTCCGGCACTCGTAACCTTCCCACCGGAACACAGCAATGCAAGCACCACTGTTTGGCGGCACAAGTAGGTACGGTGGTAGTATTTTCGCGGACGAGCTGTCACGTCGTGTACTTCTGGGTGAGGATAGTTCAGGCAGGAGTAGGAGAATAGTAGAGTAGTAGCAACCCGGATACACCGGAGGCACGCAGACACGGAGGCTCGGAGGGTCGAAGGCTCGGAGGCTTGAAGACACAGTCTCAGGCACATGAGTGTCTTTCAGCGTACAATATAGAACTGAGCAAAGAGAATATAATCACTACGTTTAGAACTGAGCAAAGAGAATATAATCACTACGTTTAGAACTGAGCAAAGAGAATATAATAACTACGTTTAGAACTGAGCAAAGAGAATATAATAACTACGTTTAGAACTGAGCTAAAAAAGTAGAAGATTAGCCATTTTTGAAAATAATTTTGAATTTTGGATTGATGGAAGTGTAATAAAGTGGCCAGGAAAACGCAAATAGGGCAAGCAACATAACGAGTTGGACCTCGTAACAGAGCTCCTTCGCAAAGAGCTCTAGGTACATAAACCTAGGTAGGTTAATAAGTACAGAATATGGATATGATATTTCCGATCTGGATACGCATATGGATATAGGAATAAAATTATATCGGTTTCGGATACGGTTACGGATATGTAATTATTTCGGATTATCCGTTAGTTTCGGATAGTTTCGGTTACGTATATTAGATTGAAGTAAAATATAAACACAAATAGTATGTAATAAATTAGTTTTATTTATAGGTTATGAAAGAGGTTATGTTATGACTAGAAATAATTAACAAACTACAAGATTCAAGTGGCGCGCGAGCGGGGAAACAAACACCTGTCGAAACATCTCGTTTTATTTAGACTTCGCCCTTATACGAAACATGTGAAACGTATTTCGTATATCCGATAGTTTCGGTTACGGTTACGGAGCTCCATAACATCCCTATTAATAAGCATCAAAATGGATCTTAGTTAGCACTCCCTGTAGTACCATGTTCCACGCACATAAGCCAGTAATTCCATAACAGAGTTATGATAAAAGTGCATTCGCAGTGCATTAATATTCCGGTCGTTACGCACATTGTTCGCTGCAGCCATTAATAACCGAATGCTGGACAATTTGTGTATAATTACCGGGCGGCGATGAATACTAAAATGGTGTGCTTGTAAAGATACGAGTAAAATAGTGTTTTAAAAAATACGGTAAGAATTAAATGGTTTATACAACGTGTATCAGAAATTCGTGGTCATATTTTAAGAGCTCATTTAGGGCATAGCATAGAACAACTTTTACTATGGGACCAACACTGAAATCGCGAAAAAAATATCTGCTGTTCCCTACTAAATCATCGATGTCGCTCGACAAAATGTAAGGATCAGCTGTTTTTTTTTTCGCGATTTCAGTGATCGTCATATAGTAAAATATGTTCGATAGCATCACCTGAATAAGCTCTTCAAATATGACCACGCATTTCTGATACACGTTGTATAATAAACTTAAAAAAAAGTAAAAACCGACTTCAAAAAGAAAAAATAATTAAAAAGGTTTTTACTTTTTTAATCTTTTTTAAAAACAAATTACGTCTCGATACGCCAAAATTGTTCGTGCTATGGCTACTGTTCTAAATAAGCCAAAAATATTATCTGGATTTAAATCGATTGATAAAACCAAAATCTATGCACAATATAAGACACAATATGCCACCCAAAGTTTAAAGGCACTTAATATATCTTTCCAAGGAAAAGTCTTATAATTTATTTGTGGACTCTCACATTTATGTATTATGCGAGTATTAAAAATTCTCTTTAATCCTTGCTTCTTTATTTTCCTGCTAGAACAGTAAAATGAGCTTAAGGGTAAGACTAAATGCCACAGTCTCGTAAGCACCACAGTGGTATCTCTCCAGGGTGCCATTAGACTATCCTAACTCGGTGGAAAATTATTAGACAGACTTTCTGTGAAAGGGAAGTAACGCAAGTAACTGAAATATTACCTAGAGCATATTATTATATCTACACTAATATTATAAAGAGGAAAGATTTGTATTTTTGTGTGTAACATACACAATGAATGTAATGAATAAACTCCAAGACTACTATGCCGCTTTCAAATTTTTTTCAGCATGTCCTGCGAAGCCGGGACGGGCCGTTAGTCCTATATAAATTAATTACATGCTGTTCAATTACGAAACTGTTCTAAAAAATATATATATATATATTAATCGCAAATTCCACGCCCGCGTGTTGTATTGCCGGAGCCAATAGGAGCGCGTTATGTCTAGTCGACAATTGGCGGAATTTATTTCCAACATATCAGATGGTAATCATCTGTCTCTAACGCTGCCGTGCTTGCGATATATACAGTAAGTGCCTTGGAGACAGTTTCGAGAAAAGGCGGTCAAAGTTTTTTAACAACTTTTGACATTTCTCATGAAATATAAATCCTACCCAAGTCTTTTAAGTTTTGTAACGTATATGTAGGTTTGCTTTACAATATGTATGTTTTTATTTTAGTTTAGATATAATATTTTAGTTGAAAAACATGAAAAAATATTTATGTTAAGGAATGAAAAATTAACAAATTAAACTTTTCTTAACATTGGTACAATAAGTGCGTAACTTACTGTAATCATCTTTAGTTTGAAGTTACATACTGCAACAATGATTACGAAATGAGGTATGTTTAATTCAATTCAATTCAAATATTTATTTGCTTTTAAATATGGTTACAGTAGGTGTAAATAGAATCACCAAAATAACACTACTCTTACTGTAAATATATTATGGTTTAGTAGACCAATGTTTTATTTCTATCACATAATATAATAACAGCAAGTGCCACTTACTGTTAATATGTTTAAGTGGCACTTGGTAAAAAATCTTCTTAGCTTAGAAATATTAATAGTAAGATTTACTTACTGTAGCAATACCTAGGAAATAGTTTTTATCTACACTCGTATCGTAAAATTCGAATTATGAACTCGAAAGTAATGTCATAATGACATACTTTACGCACACGCACCTGTAATGAATTTAAAAAGTTTTATTACGATACAGTTTGCTGAACAAAACAATGCGGTAATTTAATTTTTTTTCCATAACCGCACACTTCAGCCCAACTAAGGAGTTTTTAATGCCACTTCGACCTAACCAAGGAGTTTTCAAACCTTTTTTTTAGCAGTCGTACAGTTTGGCACCAATGAGTACACAAAATTCAGGGTGGCGCCACTTGTCATACATTGAAAAATTTTATCGTTTAAAATCGCGTTTTTGGCAGAACTTTTGATTGTCATATTGCTTTTAATTATATTTAAGTGTTTACAGGCATATTTTTTGTATGATAAAACAGAGATTGACGGAATCCTGACAAGGATAGAAAATTAGTTCCGATTATAATATTTTCGCCAGACTATATTTTATTATCTGTGTAGGCGCGCAACAGCGCGCGTGCGCGGCCGCGCGCCACGGCCGCGGCCTACTGGATTTGGTCATCGTTACTTGTAAATTTATTGTTATTGTTTACGTTATTATTATGGTTTTGTATGTCGAAAGTTTTAATCTGGGCAAAAATATCTGACTACAGCAGTGATACTGAACTGAGGAGAATATGACCCCGCCTGAATTTCTGGATGCAGCAACGTAAATGACGAACAATCTTTTACCAGAGAAATCAAGAAAAACAACGACAATGTTACCAAGATTTTGACTTTGGTATTTTATTTAAAATTGTATGAGTGTAGATAAAATAGTGTATGAAACTGACATAATTAGGTATTAAAACACTCGTGTGATACTATTAAAAACCTCGCCTACGGCTCGGTTTTTAAACTCACACTCGTGTTTTAATAACCCCTATTATGCAACAGTTTCATAAACTACTATAACTTTACGAAAAAATCAACCATACCAGGCCCCTCAGAAAGTATTGCGAAAAAAAGTTTTTATATATGGGAGACTGGCCAGTTATAATGTTTTTCGAAAATATGATTATTTATAAGTAAAAATAAGTAAGTTCCAATTTCAAAATTTCCCTCCACATTTTTTGCGAGTTAATTCAAAGTATTGTGTCTCACTGAAATATGGATCTGCGCCGGGAACATTTTAGAGCTATGATTTTATACGATTTCAAGTGTCGCCTGAAACCGGATGAATCGTACGATAGACTTCAAATGGCATTCATGGATGAAGGCCCTTCCAAGGCAACCGTGTATCGTTGGTATAACGAATTCAAGCGCGGTCGACCAACTTTGGGGGATGACGAAAGAAGCGGTCGCCCTTTGACGGCTGTTACCGAAGAAAACGTGCTAGCAGTGAAAAATTTAATCCAAGACAATAGGCGAATTACATATCAGGAGATTCAACACATATTGAAGATTGGATCGGGAAGCGTTCACGAGATTCTACACAGCCATCTTCGCGTGAGGAGGATAGTATCACGCTGGGTGCCGCACAACCTCACCGATGCTCAGAAGCAGGCCCGGGTGGAATGGTGCCGTGATATGCTTAACAAATTTGAAGCAGGCTCGTCTCGGCGTGTTTACGACATCGTTACAGGTGATGAGTCCTGGATTTATCAATACGACCCAGAAACCAAGCGCCAGTCGACTGTTTGGGTGTTTCAAAATGAGCCAACGCCTACCAAAGTGAAGCGATCTAGAAGCGGGGGTAAGATTTTGATCGCTAGCTTTTTTAATTTGACTGGCCACTTGGTATCAATTCCCTTACGGGATCAAAGAAGCATTAATGCCGAATGGTATACTACCAAATGTTTGCCAGAAGTTTTCTCTGTTATAAGCAACAAGCGACCAAACACAGGGCTCCGCGGGCTACTGCTCCACCACGACAATGCACCTACGCACACCGCACTCAAAACGAGGGACTTCCTGGACAGCACGCCAGTCAAACTCCTGGGTCACCCTCCTTACAGCCCTGATCTAGCACCGTGTGACTTCTTTTTATTCCCAAAAATAAAAAATCAGCTCAAAGGGATACAATTTTCGTCGCCGGAAGATGCGCTGTCTGCGTTCGAGCAGGCTGTAAACGAGGTGTCTGCGGCGGACTGGAAAAAGTGTTTTGAAAACTGGTTTAGGCGCATGAATCTTTGTATAGAGGCTGGTGGAAAGTACTTTGAAAAGATTTGATAAAAATATATGTACGTATAGAACAATTTTTTTTAGTTTCGCAAAACTTTCTGAGTGTCCCACGTATGTGCCCATACTGTATTTATAATAAGTATTCCTGGCGCAAAATATGTCTTACTGTAATTATGCTTAAGCTTATCTGAGGTTCTATCCCACATTTTCAAACTTTGAATACACAAAAATGTAGATCTCAATCTCTACATTCCAAATATGTACTTAACTCAATATTGTCAAAAATGTGACTTACTGTGATTATCGCAAGCGCGGTAGAACGGGTTTAATGCTCAATAAATATCAGTACGATTGTATTTCCTGAAGGCATAGACAGAGATTCTTAGCAGACTCATTTTGTTGATGAAAGTATTCAGTCCTACGTTGTCTAGAGGCCGTAGGGTCACTTGCCATTTTTGGGACACTATTTCCAGTTTTCTGCTACTATGGTGATTTTCAGACTATTTTCATAAAAAAAATGCTCCTCTTTCGCTTATTTTCTCCAAGAGTAGTCATTATTACATTCGTATACATGCTGAAATTTTAATGGCTTCTTTCACGAAAAGGGGTCATTGTACTCATCATTATGAACAACTTTTTCTATGGGACCAATCCTGAAATCGCGTAAAAAACACACACAAATGTAGGGACTGATTTGTTTTTTCACGATTTCGGGGTTGGTCCCATAGTAAAAGTTGTTCATAATTATGAGTACAGTGACCCCTTTTCGGGAGAGAAGCCATTAACATTTCAGTATGTATTGTTAGTCCTTCAAAAAGGTCAGTTGCGTTTCGTTCACACCTGTATTTAAAAGAAAATGAATATGAAAAGATCGAACATAGCACGTGCCCTTCTATAGTCTACCATTTACCATGAATTTATGCATGTAACTGGTCAATCCATACGTTTTCGTGTTTATGACCATGGCTGGTCCCAATTTCCGTATCGGGCACATCGCATGGCCTAGTAGGGCAAGTGGGACAGGCAAGGGCAGTGTCCCTTCGATCGCTACGCTAATGCAGCACGCGCGCTCACCGTATTAATTTGTCATACTGTCAACGATTTTGTGTAGAGAGGCGAAAGTATGGAGCGGGGGCGATTTAGTAAATATTTTAATAAAATTTTACTAAACACAATGCCATAAGTGTTGTTTGTGTGGCGCAATTTGGGAGAGGCCTATGTCCAGCAGTGGACTGCGATAGGCTGAGTTGATGATGATGAACGCCATAATGCTGAAATCTGCAGTAGAGCAGGGCTGGCTAAGGAATTGGAACTTGGAACTATAAAAAATATTAAAAACACTGAATGAGACTTACATAGGAAAGTCTGAACATGATAGGATCAAGATGTTCTTTAAATCAGGGAATAAATAATAAGTGTAACAATGTTGCCATTCAACGTGGCAACGCAGCCAGTCTTCTGGGCACTATGCCAGATGACAGCGGTGTGGAGGAATATTTTGACACCTAGGCGCTCCTTTTTGTATCACTTTATTTTGTACTTTGTGAATATTATCATACCTATATATAAAATTTCTTCTCATGAGTGTCGTAAAAGGCGACTAAGGGATTCACCAGAGGATAGGCAGCAGCGTTCTCAGAGTATTTAACCAACCAACTGCGATCGCCAACCCGCCTGCCAAGCGTGGCGATTATGGCATATCCCCCCAAAATAATACTTGGGGGAGGCCTTTGTCCAGCAGTGGACGTCTTTTGGCTGAAATGATGATGATGATGATAACATAAAATTTTATTATACCTTAAAAAGTTAAAATAAAATAAAAATAAAAGTGTAACAACCATAGAAATTTAAATATTAAGATAATAGAAGTGGTAAAGGCGCGTGAACTTGTCGCCGCGTGCAGGTGTCTCGTAGGACACCAGTGCGCGAACCATTTGCTTGATCATCAGTGCTGTTTTGGACGCGGAGTCACATTTATTTTGCGCTGAATGCTAGAATGTTTCTAGTACGTAGAAACATGGTGGGCGTAATTACATATTTATGTGTTGGTAGCAGCGAACCTTCGACAACTCGACACGCGTTCAGGTTTTAAAAGACAGTAGATAACATTTCTATTAACTTATTATTTAAATTTCTATGTTAATAACCAACTAACTCTCGCCCTGCATTTTCTTGACATGGAGAAAGTTTATTCCATCTCTGGCATCTACGTCCAAAACATTAAACGCTATTGAAAAATAACGAACGATGTAGCGTTGTGGATCTGAATAATTTAGTTAGAGTAGTAGACCCTAAAATTATACCAAAAGATCGCTTGATGTCCACCGCGTCCAGTATAATAATGCTTTCAGGATGTTGTTGAGACTGCCTCGTTACTGCAGTGCGTCGGAGATGTTTGCGCAAGCCCATACCGACGGCTTCTACGCGATTATGCGCAAAAAAACTGCTTCGCTGCTGAAGAGAGTAAGGGACAGTGGCAACAGCATCCTGAAAACTGTAGCTGAGAGTTTCGGTTCTCCTATTGTGAAGCAGTTTATAAGGAGGGTGATTGGTACTAACACTAGATAATAAGCTATTTTATGTTACTAACAAAATATGGATACTGTAATCCGAAATAAAGATGCAAATGTATGCGCAACACTAGTAATCGCGTTGGCCTCTGTCACTTTTAACACAGCAGGTTCCAGGGTGGTAACTATCCTTCTGGAACACATATTTTATCCCCAATCTGGGGTTCTAAGTTCCGGCTGAAATTCTACGTTCCGGCTGGAATCCTACGTTTCGACCAGAGTCCTACATACCAGTCACGTTCCGGCAAGACTTTCTTTGTTCCGGCTGCAATAACCACGAGACAGCGTCTACCTGCGGTCCTGTTGCCCGCCGGCCCACCGTATCATCCACGTGGCGGAGACGAGGGATGGTACCCCACTATCTTCCTTCCTAAGTGCGCGAACGCTCAGTGCCAGTGAAAAATAGCCTTACCCGCGACCTAGCCGAATATATTCATCTAATAAATGTATTAAATCTACGAGTGTGGCTTTGTACTCATCTCTCAACACACTACATATCGGTCACTGTGGTGCTTAACACCCCAGTGACACCTACAGGCTTTGCTAACGGTCTGCGCAAACTACCTGCGTAGTCTCTACCGTCACAACGAATTCAAACCATCGGCCATACAGCCGACGGATATACAGGGCTGTATGGTCGATGAACCAAATTGACAAAAGCCGACAATATCCATCCCCGCAAATCGTCCCTAACTTGTACCACCCATATATTTCCCCTACACACGTACAGCAGTGCGATAATGACAGGTAGAATGTCCACTCGGTGTCAACGGCTCAACATTGTCAGCTCACTCGCCACCATCAATATTTAATCACTATCAAATTATATGTAGGTACTAGCAGTGCTCTCGTTTGGCACCCTTTAAGTACGGAACCCTAAAAATTATGTTCTCCTAGACTTTGCCCGCATATAGGAAATTCGGCTTAACACGAAAGACTCATCGCGCATCCCTCGGCAACTGTTTCTTTTCCCGGGATTAAAAGCCTATGTTAATCTTATATTATATCTATTCTATTATTATTATTTTTTCTTATGTATTAGGTATATCCATTGTCTAGTACCCATAGTACAAGCTCTGCTTAGTTTGGGACTAGATGGTGCTGTGTAAAAATGTACCAAAAATATTTATTTATTTTATAATAATAGTACAGACGAAAAACTAATAATGAAAAAGTGTGTAGCTTAGGGGAAACTCGCTCTACATTTTAGTTCAGTTAGAGAACCCTTCAACTTGCTAGAATTCTCAGAATTAGTGCTGAAGTACGATAGTACTATTAGGTACTCTGTGGCTGAAGTTTTGAAATTCGTACCATTAATTAGTTTGCATTGCTTTACTGGAAATTGTCACATCAATGCAAGTAAAAATAAATCTCAGGACTATGTATTCACGCATATGGTTATAATGAAGAGTTATATCACTTAACTTAGCTAACTTGTTTACTAGGTAATACCTTATTAGATTTTATTCCACCTAGTTGATCGCTTATTTACCTTTCCTTAACGATTGTAGCAGCGTTTGAAAGCATAAAATATTACGTATTTGGTAAATCTGAATCGCTTGAAGCCACAATTAAGTTAGGCAGTTAAATTGTATATTATTTACGATTATATTATTATGCTGCGTAGTCAGAAATAGCTGCTCTGCTGTACTCGGTATAATTGCTTATTCCTTTTCCTGGGTTTGTATTATGAAGGAAACTCTGGTGGCAGTCCTGTCGCTTTGTATTTACATGATTAAAATAAATGTTTTATTACTAATGATCTAATTATGTTCTGTCAGAATAGCTTTTTTGAAAAATGAACAATGGTTAACAATCGCTATTAAACTTTTATGTGAGGAATAAGTTTGATATTTTGACAGTTTATTATTAAAAATCTAGAGTCGCTCCTACAACTGAAAATCTTGCAGAATCCAGGCTGAGATACTACGATCACGTAACACGAAGACCAGATGACCACGTCGTGAAAAAGCAGGCTTCCATGGCTACAAAGAAAAGAGAGAGAGGAAGACCTCAAACCACCTGGTTCACGAATATCCATAGGAATATGAAGAAGCTAGGCCTTAGGAAGGATGATGCCTACAGCGGATAAGAAAAGCCAACCCCGTATACGGGAAAAGGCGAGGACAAAAAAGAAGATCAATAAGCAGTACCTTTGTACTAAATATTTTTTTATTCTGTCTCCTTTCATATGTTATTGTGTGTACATAAATTACAAATAAATAAATAAGATTATTAAAATTCTGTAAAACATCATATTTATTCCGCAGATAGAATTTATTTAAGAAGTTATTTAAGAAATTAATGTAATCTTGTTGTGCTATAAAGAGGATTTGTATTTGTATTAGACCATTAGAAACCCCGGTTGATGGCAATAGGCTCGCCCCCTATTACATGGGACTATAACATAACTGGCGAAATGTGGGTGTGCTATACACCTCTGCCTACCCCTTCGGGGAAATACAGGCGTGATGTTATGTTATGTTATTAGAAAACCGGTCATAAATAGAAAAATAAAGGCATCCAATTTTCTCATATAGTTACTCTGTATTTTCTTTGTTAACCTTGACGTTACAAAAATGAACAAGATTTTAGCAAAAAAGAAAAGACACATACCTATACAAATAAATAAAAATACAAACGAATAAAACAACGATCTAAACGCAAATAAGCAGCAATCAAGGAAACGACTCGGGTGGCTTCCATCTTGTTTTGTTTAATTGCGCGGAAATAACGAGCCTGTAATTGTGTGTTGTGGACTCTTTTTGTTGACAGTCCGCCATTATTCACGTAAATACTGTCACAAAAAAGCGGGACAATGATAATCCGTTATTATGGAATGATTTATGTGATTATAATGCCCCAAATTGTATGTGATAGTGAAATGGGTCCAACTTTTTTATGCTAGTACCACTGAGGTAGTATGTACTTATGTAGACATCGTTGGCTAGTACCTAGGTACTTAATTTACTTTTTATGGTAGGTATAAATAATTTTAAATTATAATGGAAAACTCCAAGAATCCTTTTATCGACAACAATAAACATCACTGATCAAGACACTAACTTGTAATTTTGTCCCACGTAAAATTACAATATTTTCCTAAAAAACAACACTTAGAATAAATTGTAGTTAACAACTTTCTCCACATCAAAAGTTCTAATTGCGAGAAGCACGTAAACATTGCAGTTTACGCATCGTTTGCGAGTAACGCCGGGGCATAAACATAGCAGTTTACAAACTAAGGAGGAAAGCTTATCAACTATTTGATCAATGTTGACGTTTAATAAGTTAGTGCCCCGGCACACGAGACTTGTTCAACATGTTGTAATGAGGTGCTCAATTAGTATGGCATTAAGATGCAAATTGTTAATAAAACGTGTGGGAAGTGTGATAAAAGTTATGTAATTTGTGAACACTTTGGGAGTGATTAGAATGGTTTGGAGCACAGAAATATATAGAATGGCGAAGTGGGCAGGACGCGCGTGTCAACACTCTTCACCATAGTGCAGGGCATTTCAAAGCCTTTCTCAGTACGCCTTATGACTTTTTTCTATAAATACTGTAACAAAAACCCGCAAAAATGCCTTATTGTGTTGTTTCTAACTGCAGAAACAAAAGCTGTAAAGTAAATTTGATTAAAGTAATATTTTTAAAGTTAATGACGTCAATATGTAAGGCGTAGTTTGTTCGAAAGTTGCCACGAATGAATCGCAAGTGAAATTGTGATTACAACCATTCTTTCTATTTCTGTGGGTTTGAAAAGCACGGTTCGCCCGGAAACCTTAGACATATGACGTCATAAAGATATGAAAACATGTAATTACGTTCGTTATGTAAGTAGATAATAATAAATTACAAAGTCATAACATTTATCTCCACAAAACTGCACAGTTATGCAATTTTTAATCTACGGAACACAACATTAAAATTAATTGACACAAACTATTGGTCGAAATAATATTTCTAAATAAACTCCTACAAATAAAGCTGTCAGCTAAACTACTAAAAACCGCCATTCGCGCTTGTAAATCAACTTCAAAGCATCGACAAATTATAACAGATGCTTATCACGGCGTCAACACAACTGGGTTTAATGTCTAAAATGTTGATAGGAAAGTAACATGACATCAGAAGCACTTTGGGAAGGAACATCGTCTGTCAAATGTTCTGAACTTCTGACGTTTTCGAACCTATGTTGTACTCGTATCAAACGAGTAAGTGGAAGGATTATTACGCACGCAAAGGCTTTGCGGAAGACTGGAAGTTCTTGTTACGGTATTATATTTGCGAAATAGTGAAAGCAGTGGTTTAGGGTTTACGGAAAATGTATATCGGCGTTAGTCTTTCAAATTGAATAATTTATTTAGATATCAGCAACGGCCGAGGTAGTATTACAGTTGTTATGGGCAAAAGTAACAGCTGAACCTTTAGCTCATTTCGCCATCCTATAATATATAAAAAACCAGCGAAGTGCGAGGCAGACTCACGCAGTAAGGGTTCCGTACCACCCATTGACCTGATACCCCATAGAAACTGATTTAATTTACGAGAGTTCATTAAAAGACATCACACACAAACGCACAGTGCGGGAAATAAGAATTTTTGCATCCCTTTCTTACGCAGGAACCACCACATACTACTATGTTTTCATCATAGCAACACATATTCTGAGAAAATTTCAAGCAGCTACCTATTACCGTTCAAAAGATACAGCACTGTGACAGACAGATGGATGGACGGATGGACAGTGTAGCGAGAGTAATAGGGTCCCGTTTGGCACCCTTTGGGTATGGAACCCTAAACAGATATAAAGAGAAAATAAACACGCAACAAGAAGTTAGTACACGTAAGTTGGTGTAATTATAAACAGACCAATGGTGAAATAGATATTAAATCTAAAAAATACCTACACTAGCCTACTTTCTATTTCCATACCAAGCTCTGAAAAGGACGGAATAAAAAGAAAATGAGAAAACTCATTCATAACCTTCTATTGAATAAATTTTACATCCTATTTCTATAATCCAGTTACGGTTTTATCTTAAGAATAAGTGTTAAATGGCAACAAATCAACATTATAATTAAGTTTATGTTGTACAGTACGTCGGGGTACTTATAAGGATTTATTATAAGTTATACGTGACACCTGTTGACAGTGATCGCGATTTTAATACCCGTCTGAATCCGAGTTTATTTTGAGGCTATGTACGAGCTTATTTTAATTTTCTACTTGTTGTTTACGTACCTAAAACACGTTACTTTACTCATGTTTCCATTTAGATATTTTTCAAATAACTAGAATATGAATTTTTTTAAGAATATAATTCCATACCTAAACCTCAACTCAGCCTATCGCAGTCCACTGCTGGACATAGGCCTCTCCATAATTACATACATTGCTTTATATTTACTATTAAAAACTTCTTGGTCCTGTTAAATCATATTAAAATAGGAATAAATAAATAATTTATTTAATAATGTCTGAGGTTTTCCAACCAATTTTAATAATATACGCCATGTAATGCGGTTCAACTTGTTTTAATATAATTTATTTAAGTCTCGGCAAAGGCGAAAACAATAACGAAATTATACTACTGGCAGTTTTTCATCTAAAAACATTAGAAGCCACTAAACATTTATTTTTATTTCACTTTTTTATTAGTTTTATGGTTCCTGCACACGTTTTTTTGACGTGCAATGCCAGTCACTTTTTCATACATTTAAAACCTTTAATGCTAGTCCGTGAAATTCAAAATTCAAAATTGTCTACAAGTTCGATAATTTACAATCATATTATCGAGCTTGTAGAGGTTAAAGAGCTGAGTTAATATTTTCTGTTTCGATTTTCGCGGGCTACCCGGAAGCTTACACCATAGTCTTTTATGAATTTCGCATCTAGAAAATCTTATCAAATAAAAAGTGTTTATTTACCATTATTGCATTGTAACACGAGCTTAGATTTAACTATCGATGGAAATGACAGCGATAAACAGAAGATATAACGTTTTGTTGTTTTTTCATTGCAGTTTATTGCGTTGTTAATCCGATTATAACTAATAACACTAGTTTTATGATTTTATTTTACAGTTCTTGCATTTTTAGGACATAAATCATGTTTTAACTTTCTTTTTATGGACATGTGATCCCTAGCGGAAAATACGAACTTCTTCTAGGTATGTAATAAAAGAGGCTAACAAGGGATTTTGTACCTCATCATAATACGATCAACGCTTAGCTTGGTGAGTGGCCATTTTCAAAATATGGCTTGAAAAAAAGCTTCAAGTCATGCTACTACAAAATCAAAATGTCTTTACAAACCTCCATAAAAATGATTCTCAAATTCTCAATACACAAAAATGCTACCCCAAACAAGTCGAGGTTACCCGAAAGTGTCAAATGACATCAAATCGACAAAATGAAATCATAAAACGCGTTGCCGGCCAACAGGGAACTGATTTGTCGCGCGATAGCCGCGCTGCCGCCGCGCCAGATTAATTGCCGCGATAACGCGCGACTCGCGGCCGCGCGGCTGCCTTCAAGCTTTTTTGTGGATTTTTCACTTTTATGTCATATTCGTTTTGAATGTGTGACAGTGTGAAACCTTGCGATAAAGAGACACGCTTGATATAAAACGTGATGTACTTTAGTCTTTAAGAAGGTGACTTTGAGTGTCGTTTGTGAAATGAAAGTACAGTGACGTGAAAGAATTGTATTTATCTTGATCGTTAATGCGTTTTTTGTTTAAAGTGATGGGCTTGCAGTTCCGTGTTGCATTACAGAAGGGTATACTTACGGCAAAAATATTCTACGGAAAAATTAAATCGCTTAAGGTGGCCACTGACGATGCTTCCAACCGTACGAATGGCGTGGTTATATTCCAAAATCTGTCCGTGAATGTTGAAAATGTATACTATTTTTAAAACGACGTCCTGGCTGTGGAATTCCAATCGGGTAGAAATCCACCAAGCCACGCCCCTTGGACGTCATCGCGTTGTGGTTTTGGAGTGATCGTCAATGCGAAAAACTTGCACTACGCCACCCGGAAGATGTCGAAACGCTCCGTGAATGTGCAAAACTACGTCCATTTTTATTTCATTCCGCGTTGCGCCGCCGCATGCGTAGCATCTCTTGTACGTCTGTGGCCGCCGCAAGTGAAGGACGCAGATACTCGGCCCGCATTTTTGCAACATCCAAACTTTTGGCTATGTGCAAGTAGTTCACGCATTTAGTTTACCTGTATTTCTATCAAGTACCTACAATGACGTGAGCGCGTTGATGAAATTCTAGAACCAAGAACGTATACGCGATGGATTGATCGTCAGTGTGCTAAAAAATAGGACGTCTTTTTGTTGGAAGTGGTCATTATAAAACTTTTTAACAAAAAATTGAACCGACGAAAACAGAAACTGAAAAGCGAAAAATAACTAATTATGAGTCGGCGCCAAACGAACTTTTAACAAGCAAAGTACGTGCAAGTTGCAAGTGGCCGAGCGGAGAACGCATTTTTGGAAAGTTCTTGTTTATCGTTGAAAATTTCACGTTGTATTTGATGTGACGTTGTTTTTATTATTTATTTAAAGTAATTTAATGATCTTCGTTGATTGGTTGTTTGGCGCCGACTCATAATTAGTTATTTTTCGCTTTTCAGTTTCTGTTTTCGTCGGTTCAATTTTTTGTTAAAAAGTTTTATTTTTCATTTTTTTGTGGTTTTAATCTAACTCCAGGTCTCCATTATGTCTAGAACTATATTTATTGTGTCAATTTTCAACAGAATCGGTTAACAGGTAAGAATTCAGTGGGTGAACAAACACTCATCCCCTGTTTTACTACCCTTAGGGGTGGATTTTGATTTTGAAATTTAAATGGGACCAACTTCGAGATATACCCTATCCATTAAAAAAAGAATCATCAAAATCGGACCACTCTGTAAAAAGTTACGCGTGGTCATACATAAAAAAAAAAAAAAAAAAAAAAAAATATATATATATACGCGTCGAATTGAGAACTTCCTTCTTTTTTTCGTCGGTTAAAAACGACGTCGGAATGGTTACGTCGTCAGTGCCCACCTTTACAGAAAAAAAAACTGTAAACTTTTACAAACCTATCGTATTCAAAATCAATACAAGATTGGCATGAGACAACAGACACGACAAGTTATGTTACATTGAAAACCCACAACGTTGTAGTACATACTTATAAGATTCCTAGATTGACATTCGTTAGTTTATCTCCCGCATACCTGAACTATCTAGTACTAGGTCCACATTTACATCAATAAATTAGTTAAGAAAGCCGATAAAACATGTCTTGTCGACTACTAACAACATACAGACAAACAGACACTAATATATAATGCTTTGATCAAATCGCGCCCGTCGACACATCAAAGGCGAACTATTTATAAAATTATCGATTGATCGATTCCGCGATCGAACGGAACTTTCGATTCTATTTTTGTATCGATTCTGGTGATCTAAAAAATATACGTTGGAGCAATGTAGCTTTGTTTAGTGTAAAGGTAAGTTGTTTTGTTTGTATTTTTAACATTGAATAAAAAATCTCGTTTCCAATACTGATTATGTCATCCCAATTTTCTTTCTGATAAAAATAAACATAATTCAAAAATTCTACATTGACCAAATCTGACTTTTCAATCACCAACATAAAAAACTCCAAAAGTAAGGATTTAAAGAGCGCCCAGAAAAAGTATCAAAGTGAAAAATTGTTATTTAATACAGCAGGTTTTTTGCAGGGTGCATCCTTTCGACGACCCGTGCACGCCATCAATCACACGAAGAAAAAGAATCTTTAAAAAATAAACAAAAAGGGCGCGAAACGGACTCGTCTCGCTTTTTAAATGGCACGGGTAATGAAGTATTTTATGCCAACTATATTGAATGGTTAATGCTCATGCATTTTTTTTTACTGTCATTCGATATCAAGAATATTGACTAATTGACCGAAAATCTGATGTATGTGAGTTACTTTCATTTGTGATGTCGCTCATACGGATTTATGTTGTTGTCGGCTTTCTTTAAAAGCTTTGTAGTTTTTAAGAAAAGCTAAAGGTAAATATTTTAGCTTTTTAGTATTCTGCGCGAGTTCTCAGTGTCCAGTATAGAGAATAGACTTGTATTTTAGTGATGCAGCTTCTGAATGCGTCCTGCTGGCATGAATAAAAAAGGCGGACGGAATCTCGCTAAACAATAAGTGAAGCATCCTAAGTATGGCCGGCTCGCTTAAAAGTACGGGCGCCACGCACACATTTACATCCATAGTATGCCAAAAAACCGCATTACGTAAAAACTCTAGTGTGACGGTAGTCATTATTGTAGTGTGTCACAAATAAAATAACAATATAAATCTGGTGTGTTAAAATGCTTTTGAAATTATAGTGGGTTTAGGAAAAAATATAGTGGGTTTAGGAAAAAAATTAAGTGCTTCAGTCTATGTTTAGCGAGATTCCGTCCGCCTTTTTTATTCGTCCGAGGTGTCCTGCATAAGAAATACCAATCTACTACACTTAATAATATTGAATATCGCAAAGATATCAGCTGTTCCCTACATTTTGTCGATTTATGTGAACACAAATGTAGGTACAGGTGATTTTTTCGCGATTTCAGGGTTAGTCTTACAATAAAAGATGTTTATACCGATAAGTACAATGACCCCTTAAGAGGTTTAATGTTTTTAACAAAGAAAGTACACTTGAAAAAAAGTTTTGCTATAAGTAGCACAAATTTTTGCTACTGGTGACATAAAAAGGCGACTAATTAACTGACGCTACTAGTAGCTAACGAGTTTGAGATGTGCAGCAAATCAATTTAGCTATTTTAACAAAAAAAAATTATTACTAATTAAAATTTAGCAATTTTTTAAGTAGCTAAGCTGGTTCAACTATTATTTTTTTCACAACAGATGCCATGAACATGAAGACTATGTTTGGACAATGTAACAGATGCCAGGGCGCAACATGAAGACTATGTTTGGACAATGTAACAATTGCCAGGGCGCAATATGAAGACTATGTTTGGACAATGTAACATATGCCAGGGCGCAAAATGAAGACTATGTTTGGACAATGTAACAGATGCCAGGGCGCAACATGAAGACTATGTTTGGACAATGTAACATATGCCAGGGCGCAAAATGAAGACTATGTTTGGACAATGTAACAGATGCCAGGGCGCAACATGAAGACTATGTTTGGAATATATTAATAAAGGAAACTAATGCACAGGTTTTTACCTTTTGCGTACTGTTATGATATAGATATAGGTAACATAACATAACATCACGCCTGTATTTCCCCGAAGGGGTAGGCAGAGGTGTAATAGTACACCTACATTTCGCCAGCTATGTTATAGTCCTATGTAATAGGGGGCGAGCCTATTGCCATTGACCGGGCACAAATCCAGACTCCGGGCTGCTACTGAGAATTTCCTAATGAAAAAACTCAATAACAATTTTCCCGACCCGGGAATCGAACCCAGGACCCTACGCTGAGCAGGCGCGCTTGCAACCACTAGACCAACGAGGTAGTATCGATGCAGATATAGGTAGTACGTTAGTATTCATATTTTGTTGAACAAACTTTAGCCTAAGATGAACTAACGGATTTGTCGGATAAGATTCGGTTTAAATGGCTGAATTAATAATTATTCAAAGGTTTAAACTTGCTCCGATTTCTGTCTGTCTGTAAAAAATCTTTCAAGTCAATTTTGAACCAGTTCCTATTATCCAAATTACAAAAGTTTTTTTTTTGAATAAAGATTCATTTTTTTTTATAAAATCGATAAAATAAATAATTTCCACTATAGCCAAAGACATTAAAATACTTATTATCTCTTTGACTATGGCAAATAATCATTCTAATCGCAAGGTAGCTTGAAAAATCTGTCACAACGTCCATAAAGATTCCTTTCACCATTAAACTTATTCATTAAATTCCGATACAGCACTAAAGCGAACCAGCCAATAGTTGTTTTTGGTGACAGAATTAACTCGACTGCAACTGCTGTGGTCGCATTTAGCCCCATGTTTACAGTTGGTGCTTTATAGGGTGCTAATGACACGTCGCACGCATGCGTAGTGTACAAGCTACGCCGCTATCATTTATAAAGTCAAAATTAAAGTAGAACTTGGCTTTGTGATAGGTATACATTTCTCGAGTTTTTTAACCGACTTCAAAAAAAGGAGGAGGTTATGTATTCGGCGGGTTTTTTTTTTTTTTTCTACGTTGGGCGTATTAGAGAGCTGTGGTTATTTTTAACACCCAGGGTGAATACCTTATATAAGAGTAAGCAATTATATTTTTCTATTTTTAAGCGACTTTAAAAAAGGAGGACGTTATGTATTCGGCTGTTTTTTTTTTTTTTTTTTCTTGTATATACACCGATTACTCCGAGATAGGTGGGTCGATTTACGTGGTTGTTTTTTTATTTGGTAGAGGTAGTCCGCGCGGTGGTCCCATATATATTTTATTGACTTAGGTTGAGTAGTTTTTTAACCAGCTTCAATAAATCAGTTTATTTTAGCCTCGCCTATCTAGATGATCTGCTCATTGGTTCGTTTTTCTGAGAATTCTTGGCCGATATGCGTGTTTTTTTTCACGATAGTGATTGAACGTTTGGAAGAACATGAGCGAGACTTTTCCCAGCAGTGGGGATAGCAAAGGTTAATAAACAATATATTCTCAAATTGGTTATATAAACATTTATGAATCAACCCTCGCAATTATCAACTAAAAAGTATGAAATAAAAACTTTTTAACAAAAAAAAATTAATTAACAAAAACAAAAAACCCGACTGCGTGTAAAAATAACAGAAAAGATATAAACAATACTTATCAACACGCAGTCGGAGGCTACGTATGTTTTTGGTCATGAATTACATAATAGTTCCTATGTAGCCTCCGCCTGCGTGTTGATAAGTCTTGTTTATATCTTTTCTGTTATTTTTACACGCAGTCGGGTTTTTTGTTTTTGTTAATTAATTTTTTTATTTGAATTTTTTTAGTTTTGTCATGTTTTACTTATCATACTATTAATGTTTTTTTTTGAAAAGTCAAATTCATTTTTAACTTTGAATATTTTGTTGTTTTTTAGCATTTCTCATTCTAAATTACATTTAAACATATAAGTTGTATATATTTTTGAAAAGCATTTATAAAACCCTTTATTTTGATACCCCACTCAATAGGTTTCGAGGGAAAAAATTTTTTTTTGATGCCGTAATTTGGCGCCAAAAAGCGGCCATTTTAATTTTTATAATTTTGATATACCCAGTGTCACTCTCACAATTAAGACGAATCTAACGACACCTCACAAGTTAAAATCCATCAAGCCGTTTAGGCTGCAGGGCGTGCCAAAGAAATATACATACATACATACATACATACACTCGAAAAACATAACCCTCCTTCTGGCGCAGTCGGGTAAAAATAAAACTGATTTTGACAAGATTCGTCAAGTGTACGTAGCTAATTGTAACTATCTCACTTCAAGTTCCCAGGGGAAAAGTTTAGTACCTACATACATTTGATTATTAATTTTATGGCTACAATTGTTATTTTAAGGGTTTTTTATAAAGATGTTATGAAGTAGTTCTACTTCATACATAAATGACAATAGACCCTAATATCGTCGGTGATAGTGCAAAACAGCGAACCTTCTTTTTGCTTTAGATAGATAGATAGATAGAATATTCTTTATTGTACACCAATAACATTATTAAACTTAGGACTAACACGTAAAATAAGGGTACATTGGCGGTCTTATCGCTGATAGCGATATCTTCCAGACAACCTTTGGATGGACAAGGAAGACGTGAAAAATAGATGGGGGCAGTATGTGGTGCACTTTCATAAAGTTTACTAATATTTAATATAATAAATAAATAAATATTTACCAACCATAGAAAATATTACATGTATATATATATAAAATAAATTCTAATATATATCCATAAATGTATACAATATATACAAATGTAACAACAAATAAGCTTTAACTTTAAGCTTAGCTTTTGCTTTAACCTCCTGCCTACATCTAATCATCTCTCTTTTAGAATTTGTGAAATAAATTAATTTGATTTCATTTGATTTTGATTTTGATCTGTTCTACCTGTAGAACATAAAAAAATATATTCATAGATTGTATTTTATACCTATTTCAATACAATACCAGGCCCCTCAGAAAGTATTGCGAAAAAAAGTTTTTATATATGGGAGACTGGCCAGTTATAATGTTTTTCGAAAATATGATTATTTATAAGTAAAAATAAGTAAGTTCCAATTTCAAAATTTCCCTCCACATTTTTTGCGAGTTAATTCAAAGTATTGTGTCTCACTGAAATATGGATCTGCGCCGGGAACATTTTAGAGCTATGATTTTATACGATTTCAAGTGTCGCCTGAAACCGGATGAATCGTACGATAGACTTCAAATGGCATTCATGGATGAAGGCCCTTCCAAGGCAACCGTGTATCGTTGGTATAACGAATTCAAGCGCGGTCGACCAACTTTGGGGGATGACGAAAGAAGCGGTCGCCCTTTGACGGCTGTTACCGAAGAAAACGTGCTAGCAGTGAAAAATTTAATCCAAGACAATAGGCGAATTACATATCAGGAGATTCAACACATATTGAAGATTGGATCGGGAAGCGTTCACGAGATTCTACACAGCCATCTTCGCGTGAGGAGGATAGTATCACGCTGGGTGCCGCACAACCTCACCGATGCTCAGAAGCAGGCCCGGGTGGAATGGTGCCGTGATATGCTTAACAAATTTGAAGCAGGCTCGTCTCGGCGTGTTTACGACATCGTTACAGGTGATGAGTCCTGGATTTATCAATACGACCCAGAAACCAAGCGCCAGACGACTGTTTGGGTGTTTCAAAATGAGCCAACGCCTACCAAAGTGAAGCGATCTAGAAGCGGGGGTAAGATTTTGATCGCTAGCTTTTTTAATTTGACTGGCCACTTGGTATCAATTCCCTTACGGGATCAAAGAAGCATTAATGCCGAATGGTATACTACCAAATGTTTGCCAGAAGTTTTCTCTGTTATAAGCAACAAGCGACCAAACACAGGGCTCCGCGGGCTACTGCTCCACCACGACAATGCACCTGCGCACACCGCACTCAAAACGAGGGACTTCCTGGACAGCACGCCAGTCAAACTCCTGGGTCACCCTCCTTACAGCCCTGATCTAGCACCGTGTGACTTCTTTTTATTCCCAAAAATAAAAAATCAGCTCAAAGGGATACAATTTTCGTCGCCGGAAGATGCGCTGGCTGCGTTCGAGCAGGCTGTAAACGAGGTGTCTGCGGCGGACTAGAAAAAGTGTTTTGAAAACTGGTTTAGGCGCATGAATCTTTGTATAGAGGCTGGTGGAAAGTACTTTGAAAAGATTTGATAAAAATATATGTACGTATAGAACAATTTTTTTTAGTTTCGCAAAACTTTCTGAGTGTCCCACGTATTTAATAAAGTTGATTTTTATGTTCTACTGGTAGAACAGATGTAGGCAGGAGGTTAAGGTAAAATTCTCGATTGTATTATTCAAAGTTAGGCCGTTTAGCAAAATTAAGTTACGCGGTAGTATCACCGACGATATGTCAAAAGTAAGGTTTAAATATTAATACTTTACTCAATAGAATAGTATGTAAGAAGATGATGATAAGCAAAGAAACCATAAGATTCAAAACTCACAAATAGTCAATATTATCAATCAACCCAATTTATCTTACTAACGACTGTTGACCGCCACTTATCACTCAACGACATTTACATAACCACCCTAGTAATACTTTTCTACCACTTTTGGAAGGGTCCACCCCTTCCAACTCTAAAAAGACCCATTTCTTACGAGCCTGGGTAATGTTCAATAACTCAAAATTGAACACCGTGTACATTGGTCTTAACGGCACAACACAGGTAATGTACAGAATGTTGACTCCATACATTTCACGTTTAGTTGGGCAATCAATCGGCTTAAACCCCGGGCCTTGGTTAAAATCCCGATAAACACCCAGTAAAAATCCAGTATTCACCCAGTTTTCTGGGTAGTTTTCGGGTTAAACCAAACACCGTATTTATTATATCCAGGTGGATTGCCGTCGTTTGTGTACAGAAAGTGTACCAATTATGAGGCGAAAGTAACTTAAAGTAACAAATTTACTTACTTTTTACTAGTTTGTGTATGGTTACTGCCGCTGCGTACAGATCATTTTTTTCGTTTGTTTTAGTATGGTATAACATATCTATACTTTTAAATATCATTGTTGCACGATGACAAGCTCACTTAAGTATCAAATAATAAGGGACGTCAAACGAAAGTATCTTCAAGGTACGGTTATGCACTGCATTTAATATTAATTCCAAAAAATATGGACCCAACTAGCTATAAATAAACGCTTATGCATTGCGCCTCATCATCGGATTTTCTCGGTACTTCGTTTCTTGTATTCAGATTCCAAGCAGCGCACAAATCACTCAAAATAAAAGTCGTAACGACAGCGATTAGAGAGTACAAAATGGTGAAACAACTATTTATTTTTACGATTAAGTCACTATTTTTTAAGTAGACCTTCTGAATCCTTTTACATGATGGTGCAAATCAGAATTTGGTCAAAAACCTTTTCGGTAGTTTGCCCATTTTATGGCGGTGCCACAAACCTATGTATTTATTTTGTGGCGGTACCTTATCTGTTGGCGTTACAGTCGTAAATACAAGTGACAGATGACGTGGGGGTACCTATAAAGTAATAGTGTGGGACCGATACTTTTAAAATACCTATACTCGCTTTCACCTGTTTTGACACTTTTTGCCCTTCTTTAAAATGTTGTATGTACTTGATGCTGAGCAGAGCAGAAATAGATATTAAAATCATGATGATTGATTTTAATTATTTCAAGCCCACAGACCACTAAGCCTCTAGACGCCAATTAGCCGGACACCCCCTGTGCAGTACCACTGCATATCATACGCCCCAACGCCAAAACGGACGTCAGTCCGTAAGCGAGCGGCACCAATTATACGGAATCACGCCACCGAACTTTTGAGCCGACCAATCATAACGAGCCGTCCGCCCCCCGTTCCCCGTCAACATTTTACGATCGTGTTCTCAAGCAAAACTTTGTTTATGTGGCTGCGACATCTTGAGACGTACTGGTCTGTGTTTCAAGCATATTAGTTAAACAAAATATGTGACAGATATAATAATTTACACCACTATACCTGTTGGTCAGATGAGACTGATAGTCTCATATAAACTGACAAACAGGTTAAATTTAATAAATTTTCTAACGTAACTCGCTTTACATCAAATTATAATCTGCCACGACTGCCTAGTTGGTCTAGTGGTTGCAAGCGCGACTGCTGAGCGTGGGGTCCTGGGTTCGATACCCGGGTCGGGCAACGTGTTATTGGGTTTTTCATTAGGAAATTCTCAGTAGCAGCCTGGAGTCTGGATTTGTGCCCGGTTAATGGCAATAGGCTCGCCCCCTATTACATGGGACTATAACATAACTGGCGAAATGTGGGTGTGCTATACACCTCTGCCTACCCCATCGGGGAAATACAGGCGTGATGTTATGTTATATTATGTTATAATCTGCCGAATTTCAAAGTTTTACGTACAAAAGAAACTTATTTCCAACACGTGTAAACGTAAAAATGTGCAAAAAATTTAAGCTGGGGAAAGTTTGGCGCGCAAGTCGAATGACAACCTGTCAAAGTAGACAGGTTACAGGTTAGGAAAAAACCCATGGAAAAAACGATAAGCGGAAGCGATATGCGAAGAATATGACGACGTCTGTGGTCTAGTGGTTCGAGGGTCGGACTGCTGATCACGAGGTCGTGGGTTCGATTCCCACAGGACACAAATATTTGTGTGATGAACATAAGTGTTTGTGTTGGTACAAAAAAAAAGTATATAAGAAGTATTATATCCATTGTCTAGTTCCAATAGCACAAGCTCTGCTTAATTTGGGACTAGATGGTGCTGTGTAAAAATGTCCCAAAAACATTTATTTATAGTTTCATGGCAAAAACGACAAGAAAAAAACAAGTGTTGAGGAGTTAATCGCAATGGTGTAGTTTCTTATAAGGATTAGTTTTAACAATTCCATGTAAAAAGTAAGATAAGTATATATATTATCTGAGGACCGGTCGTTGTGGCGATGCTTGGGGGAGGCCTATGTCCAGCAGTGGACGTCTTTCGGTTGAAATGATGATGATGATAATTATCCGTGGATATAATTATTAACTTTACCTTTTCTGAAAATAATGGAGCTTCCAGGCATTCTTATGATTACCATTTTCTTCCAAATTTTATACATGAAAAGAAAACTTAACCAGCTAATTTTATATGCAAAGACAAAACATAGAACAAATTTCCCAAAGGACCATATTTTCGAAGCAGAAAATGAATTTTCTCACTTTCTACTTTCATTCATAATATAATAGATAAGCTCGCCATAATTAGTTACTCTACAAAAATATTTTATACCTACTAGAATCTGTACATAGGAGCAAAGCGCTATATAACTTATTTTCTTCTTTTTAGGGTTCCGTACCCAAAGGTTGCCAACCCTTTGGGTACGTATACCGGTATATCCCGTACCGTACCGTAATCCCAGTACCTATTTCTTTGGAGTAGTAACTTTATTAATTTAGCAGCAATATCTCGATAAAACATATCCTAGTAATCTATCTTCTTCTATCTATATATATAAAAATGAATTGCTGTTCGTTAGTCTCGCTAAAACCCGAGAACGGCTGGACCGATTTGGCTAATTTTGGTTTTAAAATAATTGTGGAAGTCCAGGGAAGGTTTAAAAGGTGAGAAAATGTGGAAAATTTGCTAGGAAAATAGTAAAAACAACAATTTTATTTTCCCATAAAAACTGTTCCTACCTGTCAAACATTTGATGTTCGTCCCGTTCGGTATGGTAAACTCGGGTCCCCTCTAATTTAAAGAACGTATTAAATAAGATTTGGATGTTTTGATGGGTTCCTGGATGGTTTAAAAACACAATTGGACCCGGTAGGTGGCGCTGTATGTCACTAATCTCCTAAACTGATAGATGATAGATTTTAATGATATTTTTGGTGTAGGTACATTCGAGTCCGGTTAACAAGGCAAGGTTTGAATTAACAAATGGACCCGGTAGGTGGCGCTACAGTCGTTGTGTCACCAAATTTGATTTGCTGAACAATTGATAACATGGAACGGGACATGGGACGGACGGGACATGGGACGGGACATGTGACATGGGAGACGGGACATGTGACGGGACGGGACATGTGACATGGGGGACGGGACATGGGACGGGACGGGACATGGGCCGGGACGGGACATGGGACATGAGACGGGACATTGGACATGGGACAGGACGGGACATGGTACGCGACGGGTCATGGGACGGGACTGTACATGGGACGAGATAGTGAGATAGTGGGATAGTGAGATAGTGTGATAGTGAGATAGAGGGATAGTGGGATAGTGTGATAGTGGGATATTGGGATAGTGTGATAGTGTGATAGTGGGATAGTGGAATAGTGGGATAGTGACTGGACTGGACTGGACTGGACGGTCCCAATGAAAGGATGGATGGATGGATGGATGGAACTGGACTAGACTGGACTGAATTAACAGGATCCGTCACGTGGGTTAGTAGAATTTAACGCGAGCGAAGCCGCGGGTAAAAGCTAGTTCTAATTATAGAAATGCGAGTGTTTGTTGGTTTGTCCTTCGTTTACGCAGCAACAGGTCGACGTGATTTTGCATAGTTAGTTAATGTGCTCAAGAGTGACATCTAGGCTACTTATTTTTACTTTTTTCAACATTTTCAAGTACGGTCAACCGCACGTCAGTGGTAACACTTGAATTACAAAAACCGCCTTACTGCTTAAGAAATAAAGACGCCATCAAGGTCAAACTGTTACCAATGACGTGGGGCGACTGTATGCTAGCGCCAACGGGCGCAATCACATCAGACTTTCCATCTTCATGTCTCAGTTTGCGATCCGACTTGCGGTACCATTTAGGTAACAGCCTAGCTTTGGTTAAATAATCAAAGCAGCCTAGGTGGTATTGAAGTTGTTATGGGCAAAGGTAACCGCTTAACATCAGCTGGGCCTTTAGCCCGTTTCGCCATCATATACTATTAAAAAAATGATTGGACATACAACGTTGTATACAGTAGCGTCCTAAAATAACGGGTAAAAGCTAGTACATGGGCTCACACCTCACACTCTTTATGTGGCGAGGGCACTGAGAACACGGTCCGTGTCCTCCTATGAATTGGACCACGTAACCCATTTTTTTTTTTTTTAAATTTATTCATGACCATGGATACATGTCCTTCAGTCGTAATCATTGAACATATTATACTTGTATCCTAGTAAAGTGATGGAAACTTTACTAGGTTTCCGAGGGGATGATGAGATAATACGAAAGTCATGATTTTCAACTTTGTACCATTTATCCACACTTGTACACGTTAACGAGCACTTAACATTTAATAATCCACCATTATTACACATTAACACTCGAAGAAACACAAATTTTGGAAAATAATACAAAATCCACAACATGATCTTTACGAATTTTCCCGCCAACCCCACGTAACCCATCCCTGTCAGTGTTACCAGGATGCCTACACGACGGCTGCCTGCCCGCCGTCAGTCGAGCGTCGCCGACCTCGCAAAAACTCGACACAAGCATTTTGGACAGGTTTTATGTCATAGCCTAAAAAGAAGCGAGAAATGTGTAACATTGGGTGTTTCTTATGTATATTATAAGTATGTATTTACAAAAAAAAAAGTATATAAGTATTTTTGACGACCTCTGTGGTCTAGTGGTTGGAGTGTCGGACTGCTGATAACGAGGTCGTGGGTTCGATTCCCACAGGACACGAATATTTGTGTAATGAACATAAGTGTTTGTGTTTGTCTGGGTGTTGCTTATGTATTATAAGTATGTATTTACAAAAAAAAAAAGTATTTAAGTATTATATCCATTGTCTAGTACCCATAGTACAAGCTCTGCTTAATTTGGGACTAGATGGTGCTGTGTAAAAATGTCCTAAAATATTTATTTATTTATTATTTTAAGCTTCACACTCTTTTTGGCCAAGAATAAAACTGGAAGCAAAATAAATAAGACATAAAAGGTAAGTTAAGCAGATAATATCCCATGTTTAGAAGATATATAAGTAGTATAGTCAAAAGAATGCGCAATATACTAAGTTCAAATATTACTTCTTAGGTTTTCGCGATCACTACACATTATAATAAAGCAAAGTTTAACCGGATTAAATCGCGTATATTATATAAATTTTAGCCGAATTACGTATTCATTATTTATTTAATTTACAACAGATATTTTGAATATAATTTTTACAAACACTCTAAAAACTACTCTTTAGAAAATATTTACAAAGTACAAAATAAAATTATACAATATTTACAAAGTACAAAATAAAATGATACAAAAATTGGTTTTCCTGGCGATTTAATCCGGTTAAATTTTGGTTTATTTCAAATATTACGTTCGTTTATCAAACACTGACAGATAAACTCATCTCCTTCAACATTTGACTATAGAGACGTGCGAGATCAGATTAATCCATCAATCAACTTTTATAAAAAAACACATCTCAAGCACACACACAAACAACACACACATGCATACATAGGTTATACACATATTAATGTTCCACGATTCATACATAATTCGCGAAACAGAATATTCGAATATCATTCGAATAAAGTTCTGTAACCCTAAATTAGCTTCAGATATAATTACAATTAGGCCTAAAATAACCCTTCGGTGACTGGCTGAGCCGTGCGATTGTTCGCCCGCAAAACAATAGGTTATTATAGTTTTTGCCAATACTGTAATGATGACTTGTCGGGATGGTCATTGCGACCGGTCGACCGGAAAATACGGTTCGCAAACAAGTTTTACTTGGAAGACATCTAAATTAGATTTTAACAAGCTTGATTATTGTTTTATGAGTATTATTAATTTATTACCCACCATTAGGTATACTATTATCTTATTCATACGCATACCGTATCACATAAAGGATTAATTTGGGTGAGATGCAATAATTGCCTGCATCACGTAGTCGGAGAACATCAGACCTAATTGGGGTTGTATCTCGGATACCTAGAATTAGTAACAAAGTAAGACTTGCGTGGAATGGAAAGCGAATATCTCGTCCTAAAATTTTCTGTTTTTGCCAAAGGTATTATCAGCTTGATATATTTAAGTTATTCAAAACCGTAAACGTTAAATAAATAAATAAAAATTGGACATTTTTACACAGCACCATCTCAATACTACTACTACTACTAGACAATTATACATACATACATACATATTATCACGCCTGTTTCCCATTGGGGTAGGCAGAGACTATGGATTTCCACCTGCTACGATCCTGACACACCTCTTTCGCTTCATCTACGTCCATTAACCTCGTCATGCATGCTCGTCGGTTTAGAGAACTCTTAACCTGGCATTTTTTGAGAACATCCGCGATTTGATCGCGATACGTTCGCCGAGGTCGTCCCCTTCCAACTCTTCCATCCACACTCGCTTCGTATACTTGTTTCGTCAATCTCCTCTCGTCCATCCTCTCTATATGTCCAAACCATCTTAACATACCTTTCTCAATAGACAATTATTATTGATATAATACTTATACAACGTGTATCAGAAATGCGTGGTCACATTTTAAGAGCATAGCATGCGTGCTCATTCAGGACATAGCATTGAACAACTTTTACTATGGTACCAACCCTGAAATCGTGAAAAATCAGCTCTTCCCTACTAACCCCAGTTTCTGGAAGGCTTATCAATTTGATCTATTGTCAAATTTAATGTCAGCTTCTGTGATTGGCAGGCAAAAATGTTAGCAACCAATCATATCGCTTGACCTGAGACTTGACAGCTAATTGGTTAATTTTTGCGTTGATCAGCCTTTTGGAAACTGGCGGTAAGTCATCGATGTCGCTCGACAAAATGTGGTGATGATGAGATGATCAGCAGATTTTTTTTTCGCGTTTCATGGTTGGTCCCATAGTAAAAGTTGATCGATAGCATCCCCTGTATAAGCTCTTCAAATATGACCACGCATTTCTGATACACGTTGTATACTTTTTTGTTTGTAAATATGAAATAATAGTCGAGTTTAACATTTCGAAAAAGTTTTTCAAAAACATGCATTTCCTCTATCTTATCGTGAGTTTTCTTTTTGCTTCAATGTTTTATTTGGTATTTAGATGTGGTTAAAACAATGCTTGCTTGCTTGTTTGCTGACGGTACAAATGCGGTCGTGTCATTACACATTGCAGGAATCTGTTGGACGTTTAGCAGCAGTTATTATTTTAGTAATGTCACTGCAGCAGCCAGCAGCATATCGTGTCGTCTTGAGACTTTTGGGTTTTTTACGTAGTGACAATGTGAATTGAAAGCGGCGCGGCGCAGCGGCGAACTTAAATACACGACACCCATAATACAATCGTAAATTTTTTTAAAGTTTTGTTTCGTTTCGGAGCTTTCTAAGCCCGACTTAGCTTCTAAAGAAAATGAGGTATGCCTGTGTTTTGTTCGGTCAGTGAAACTGAAGGAAATATATACCAGATTGGACACACGTATACTTACGTACCTATATTATAAAGCATATTATGCTTTATACTGCCTCGTTGGTCTAGTGGTCGCAAGCGTGACTGCTGAGCGTGGGGTCCTGGGTTCGATTCCCGGGTCGGGCAAAGTGTTATTGGATTTTTTCATTAGGAAATTCTCAGTAGCAGCCCGGAGTCTGGATTTGTGCCCGGTCAATGGCAATAGGCTCGCCCCCTATTACATGGGACTATAACAGAACTGGCGAAATGTGGGTGTACTATACACCTCTGCCTACCCCTTCGGGGAAATACAGGTGTGATGTTATGTTATGTTGTTATTATGCTTTATAGAATATGAGTGGGTGTTTTTCCGATTTTCCTATTTGTAAAACCACCACTCGTAAAACTTTTTTGCCAATTCGCTTCATGTAAATTCAATATTCCACGATTCATAGAGTACCAATTAATTTTGTTAAACAGGAAATAAGGAAACTAACAAACAAATTATACTTGCTGCCCAGTCTTCGATTCTTCATATATTTATTATGTAGTACCACTATATTCCATTGTTTTACGCGAATATTGAAAGTCCAGAAAAAAAAAAACTTTTTGTTCTGGCAACTCTAACTTATGTCATTCACTATTTTCGCGTTGTTGCGCGGACGACGTTTTTTACGAATGAAATTATTTTCAAGTGATTTTTGGTGTTATGTTAAGTTTAAAGTAAACAAAACACGATGCCAAAAGACGAATTAAGGAAAACATTGGAGAAGCCGGAGAAGAAACGGAAAAAACGCCAAAAATATCGAGTTTGGTGGGTGTAGTGTGTTGACGCCGGAATGAGAAATACCATTGATAGAATGTTAATATAGTCTATCACCGAATGATATACCAGATCTAACTGAGAATATCATGAAAAAGGATACAGGTATGTGTTTCAGGTATTTTTTCAGCTTTCAGACCAATAGCAAAAAATTATATGGCGCCATTTTGTCTGTCTCTGTGCTCTGTCCTTGTAACATGTAAGTTCGTGTTACGACAGGTCCTCCAGTGGAGTGAAAAGCACATAAACATGTATATCTAGAAGTTCTATGATATGCACGTATACCTTATGTCTCACGAGAGAAGTAATGGATACGATAAGATCAGTGATCTTTATGTTATAAGGCTTAGTAAGTCTATTATGTACTATGTCTGCTTCGTAAGGGCCCACGGTTTCCAATAAACTGTACTATAAGCTACAGGAAATACTTGTAACTATGAAAACGCATATTATGCTGATAAAAATCACCCTGAAATAATGGGTAGTAAATATCTTAACAAAAAAGAATACAGAATAATGTAAGCAATGAGCTTTCCAAAAAGTATTAAATACCAAGAAGCTTGACTTTATTATATGATGCCCCGAAGCTCAATATAGTTTTTTCAAGGTAAACCTTGTAACTCAAAACTTGTTGACACAATAGATTGTGAGACCCAATTAAAGACAAAGACAAAAGTGTGGATTATCGCTAGCAGCAGTTGGTAATTTGGGAACAGCTTTTAACATGAGATTAGTGGTTGTCAATTGGCCATTAGCAGCGACCAAAATACAAGAACCATTGTAATGGTATATTATAATAGATGTTTCAAGATAGAGTGATATGTACCTACTAGGTACAACACAAATTAAAAATGAAAGAAAGTTGATTTCTTAATAAAGGTACTATGAAAGCATCAAATTCAATGTCATGAGACAGTTTTTTCTTCTTGGAGAAAAGTTAGAACTAGTAGTGATAACAAAAATCATGCTATTAATAAAGCAACACCCTCTAGTCTTAAAGAAATGCCAACTTTGCTGCATTCAAGCCTGTATAGATAAAATAAGTATACAATGATAAGGAAAACTTCAAAGCCCCCTAAACTGGACTCGGACTAAAAAGGGGAGGGGGGCAGGTATCAACAGAGGACCCCTGGAAGGTACTACGAGTACCAGCAGAAAAATGCAAGTAAGGTACATGAACTGGAATCTGGTTCAAACATAAATGTTTTATTGATTTTCAATATTAATTGTTCGGCAAATAAACGTGTTATATGTTTTTGGGAAGAAATCACACAGGATAAAGTTATCTTACTGTGGATAAACAGATTAATAATCTCTTCTTAAGAAGAGCATTATACATGCCTCATACATAAATTGTTTATGTATGACTGAATTCAAAATTTTTATGACTGAAACAATAATTTTATTGAAGAAAATTTATAGATTTTGAGGTTATTGCTAAATGCAGTCTGTCAAAGGAAAGTTTTATACAAATAAACATTTTGATTGATTGATTGACTGATTGGTTGATTGATTGATTTTATCACAAACATGTTTACTGTAGCCAACTAAACCAAATGGAGATTAAACTAAACAAATTTGTACATGCAGAAAATTTTCAATGGGAAAAAATAAGAACATTATAAAAACAAATTTCTAGGAATGGTTACATATGCGCTATTGATTTAAAGGATGCATACTTTACAGTTTTCATAAAAAATCAACATAAAAGATACAATAATATGGTTTCACTTCCAAAATAATATGAGTTTAATTACACTTGTTTTGGTTTGCATGCTGTTTCCTGACTTTTACAAAAAATCTTTTATGCTCTATTTAAAAAAGTGGTTTTAAATCAGTGATTTATTACCTTGATAATATTAACTGTATTGGAGCACCATCATATTGGACAAAAAATTGTAACAATACTATGAAACTTTTTAAAGTGTCATGGGTTTTGTTCATCATACATTACAAAGTGTTAAGATTTGGTAAACATGAAGGATATGATCTTGTCAGTGAATGATGAATCTGATGATCGATAATTCACAATTCTAATTACTCAACCATAAAAAACTGCTCATTGAAACTTTAGCAGCTTTGCCATGTTGTAAGTTATGTTTTTTTTTTTTTTGAAACACATGACTTATAAAAAATCAAAGATGTGAGAAATTACTTAATTATAATACTTAATGACTGATTCAATTATGTAAATAAATACAGAGTATAAACAAAAATTTCTATGGTGGAATAAATTACATGAAAACTACAAAAAAGTGTATTAAATATTTTAATTATTGAAATTTATGCTGATAGGTAGATATCTACCTACATCTGGTGCTGGTTGAAAAATATTTTGTAATTATTATATTACAGCAAATAGTTTTCTTGAATAAGAAAAAACAAGTCAAGTCATCATATTCACTTTGAGTTTTAAGTTACTTTATCAGATTAGGTACAAAGTTTTTGCTTATGAATAAAAATTCTGTCAAATTATTTTACACATAAACAATACTACAGCTATTATGTACTCACAATATTATTATATTATTTGAATGAGTAAATATTCAATTCCTAAAACTTGATTCCCTAGCTAGGAAGGGATATTAGATATTCACTTCATGTGAAAATTCAAAGACCACAAAGAAGCTGATCTTGAATCTAGGAGTAAAAATATTAATTGTGAAAGAGAACTACCTGTCGGCTATAGTTTTTTTTAGCAAGACTGTTAGTTTTCAGACTGTTTTGATGTATTTGCTGCCAGATGCAATACTAAAAATAGGGAGCAAAGGGATCTTTGCAAATAACTTTTATGAAATGTACTTAATTTGCTGAAACATGATTGCCTATATTATGCATATCCGCCATTATATGTATGTATGTATATAATAATAATGGGGTTGATTAAGAATTTAGAAGAATCTTAAGTTCTTTCCTCATATGGATCTCACAACCCTGGTGTCAATTTATTACTTCAGTGGCTGTATTAAGAATAGTTTTTTGAACCTTTAAGTCAATTATTGTTAGTTTCAGACAACTTCACCCTCTTTATGATATCTTTATTTTAATATGAGATGAGACAACTGAAATCATGGTATTATCACTGTCAGATAAGGCGATTAAACAATACTCAATAACACTATAAAGGTGTTGGGTTTTTTCTGTAAAGGTGAAGGAATCTTTGAATTATAATTATTTCAAATATATTCAAATTCCTTACAGAACAATTTAAGTATGATGCTTCATACAATACTCAACTCCGTTAGATCAGCATTATCATTGATAATAGATTCTTAGGTAGGTACAGATGTTCAAATAAAGAGATATTTCAAGTGTATTTTTTAAACTACGACCAAGTCGACCAAAATACAAAGGTACTTGGGATCCATCATTGGCCCTTAATTTTTTATTTTTTCTTGGTTGATTATCAAAGAAGTTGTTCTTACATATTACTTGGTAGGTTATACTGTTAGCACTTAGAAGTGCACAAATAATACAGACATTATCTGTTAATACACTAAAATATATAATTGATTTTTTCATCTTATTGTGTCAATGGTTCATAAAAGTACCTATAACAAGGTAATGAAAATTGTGACACAGGGGTACAGTTAAAAATAACTTGTTAAAAATAACTTGTTAAAAATAACTTGTTAAAAATATCTGTACCTTCCAGTAGAAAAACAACAGGTGTGTATTATGCTACCTTATTTGCTTTGGGACCTAAGTTTTGTTTTGTTATGACATTAAGATATCATACAAATTATCCATAGACACTGGAAAAACCAGAGTTAGGTAATACTGAAAATTGTTTATCAGTTATAAAAAACCTCATAAATAGTAAGAAAACCATTAGTCATAGGATTAAACAAATAATGATAGACAGTGGCATAGACATCAAGAAATGTAGGTACGTACCTCAAGGTCATGCCTTCACCTCAATGGCAAATAGGGAAGGTGTAACATAAAGTTTATGCAAATCATTAGAATATACCTCTAATAAAATAAAATAAAATAAAAATTACTGCTAAGACCTTGTGCAAGGTTCAGACTGATTATTAATTATGTAATCTAATAATAATAAAGAGTACCTACTGGTACAAGGCGACTTGTGATTTTAAGTAAATAAACAATAGTTAAGTTGATAGTTTCAAAATGATTAATATTGCAATAAAAGCTTGATTTGAAATTTCTGATATTTTAATTATCTCGGAATGTTCAATACTTATGTAATTTCCAACTTCATCTCTAAACATCTACATAATAAATATATGAAGAATCGAAGACTGGGCAGCAAGTATAATTACTAAATTAAACGAACTTACCTAAGTGAAGTTCTATTGTAATTATACGAGCTGCCCAGTCTTCGATAGTAGTTTCCCTCCCAAACCCAAAACAAAAATTTGTTTACCCTTTGACTGAAGTTAGGAAATTACAGTAGTTATAGGTATGTAATCTAAGCGGAATGTGCTAAGTTTTTTTATTGCAGATTGCTCTAAATAGAATGACATAAGTTAGAGTTGCCAGAACAAAAAGTTTTTTTTTTTCTGGACTTTCAATATTCGCGTAAAACAATGGAATATAGTGGTACTACATAATAAATATATGAAGAATCGAAGACTGGGCAGCTCGTATAATTACAATAGAACTTCACTTAGGTAAGTTCGTTTAATTTAGTAAATATTGTTTATTTTCAATAATTCTACAAATCACTAAACTTACACATGATTAAGCAATTATTGTACGCACGGCTACACATCAAGCTGTACATTTCCAGTATAATCTGATCTCGCATTGTACGGAAAGCCTCTACAATGCGAGGTCAACTTTTACTGGAAATGTACAGCTTGATGTGTAGCCGTGTGTACAAATTAACACGGAAGCTATATTTGAGTACACAAACAATTATATATAACAACAACAATTATAATTGTAGGTATTTACACAGATTACTTAATTGACGTCTGTGGTCTAGTGGTTCGAGTGTCGGACTGCTGATCACGAGGTCGTTCGATTCCCACAGAACACAAATATTTGTGTTATGAACATAAGTTTTTGAACGCTGCAAAGCTTTAGAAACGTCAGGAAAACCAATTTAAATAATATACGCGATGTGATCCGTTTAAACTTGTTTTATTATAATGTGTAGTAATCGCGAAAACCTAAGATATTATTATAAGTGTTTGTGTTGGTCTGGGTGTTTCTTATGTAACATAAGAATGTATTTACAAAAAAAAAAGTATGTAAGTATTATATCCATTGTCTAGTAGGTACCCATAGTAGGTACAAGGTCTGCTTAATAAGTGCATACATACTTATCTAGTCATACATACCATGTGTTCCGTAAAACTTGTATTTTGTATTGGTGATAATTAATATACTCCAATAATTACCTGAAACAAATAAATTAGGTTGGTAAGTAAATTACTTGGAAATACATACAATTTCTTTCTAGAAATCTCTTATTTCCATGCACTAAGGATTGGTTTAGTGATGTGGTGATGGACCGACCAAATTACCTTCTTGAGCAACAGAAACAATTTGACAATCAAAATGATAAAATTATAGCCATAATTACAAAACAATAATCCACGGCACAAATCACAATCTGTGCCCACCCATTATTTATCCATCCGTCATTCTACACAATAGAACACAACAAACATCGAATATTACACCTTATTCCGGCTATGTAAGGTTTCCTTTACCTTAGCTGAGAACAGAGGAGATTAATGACAATTTTATTGTAATTAATGTAATTATATTCTAATTATTGTAATAATTGAATTGTAATTGGATTTATTCGGATGTTTGAAATAAGGTATGTTAATGTATTAAGCTAACTATTGATTTAAATACGGGAGTCGTGTTTACAAATACCATTGAGCAGGAAAATACTAATTAATACTATAGTCTACTTAAGGACACCGGAAGAGATGGAAAACGAAGAAAGAAATAAAGAGAAAATATTTATTTGACACAACTATCAGAGACATATTTTAAAAATTATTAAAAGTTATTACATACCTAGTTACACACAAAATTGACTTTAGAAAACTAATAAGCTGAAGGAAGGAAACAAAAGATAGTTTTATTTTTAAGTTTTTCATAGTTGTCAAAGAGTTTACTGACAAATATGCGTCGTCATTGAATAGGTAATCCTACTTCCTACTAATATACAATAAATAGGTATTCAAAGCTTTCAAGCAAGATTTCTGCTTCTATGCAGTCATGCGGAAGCGATGTGCATCCCTGGTCCGTAAGGTTCAGGCCAGCAACAACAGCATCCTGATGACGCTAGCTAGCAGGCTAGACTGTGTGTTTCTGAACCACTGCTGCAAGGTTTCAGCTGGACCTGTGACTTTGCAGTAGTGTTCTCGGGAACGGTAACAAAATGTACATACTAACATAGTTTCTAAGCAATCTGTTACTAACATATGAGTCTATGTTACTTGAATAAATAAATTTAAATTAAATTACAAGTTTATATATTTTTTTCCATTTTGTCGTAAATGGTAAAGTACAAAAAAAACGTTTAAGTGTAAAATTTAATGATCGCTGTTCGGTCGTTCCTATCCTTCGGAAATCGAAAAAATCTTCTGTTTTCTTGTCTAGCGGCCAAAATTAATATCCAATCCATCCACGATTTACCCTACTAGAGATAGAAATTTGACATATTTTGTATGGAGCTTATGTCAAATTCCTATCTCTAGTAGGGCAAATCGTGGATAGATTGGATATTAATTTTGGCCGTTGATGTAGACACACATCCGTGTAAAGCACAATACACTACCATTTTCAATAAAAATACAACTATAAACACCAAAAAATATATTGCATAACGCACTCGACTGGCGATTGACACCCATTGAATATTGCAGTCCAATTGCCGTCAAACGGCAGGCACGTGCGGGGCGCGGGTGAGGATCTTAAATTGGCGGGGGGCGGTGAGTGGCCGTTCTGTACGATAGTACTATTAGATATTCTGTGCTAATATTATAATCGCGAAAGTATGGAAATTATGTTTCGTATCGTTATAATTTGTTATGTACAAATATGTGACCAAGTGACCATTAAAACACTAAAAACAAAGTACTCCGCCAGCCCGCACCAAACCAGCGAGAGTTTTCATATTGCAACAAGAGGCCCATGCCCTGCTGTGGGACATTAATTTATAAGCTCATTAATATCATTATATTAATCTGAACTTAATTTCCCACTTCTTCGCTTGTGAAAAATGTTGGGTCATGGAAAAATTACCACATTGAAAAAGTATATTTTTCAGAATATTTAATGTTTTAGCATTATGGTATTTTTCGAGTGGTATTTTTTGGAGTGAAAGAAGATTAGTGACAAAGATTGAGAAAGGTATGTTAAGATGGTTTGGACATATAGAGAGGATGAACGAGAGGAGATTGTTGAGGAAACAAGTATACAAAGCGAGTGTGGATGGAAGAGTTGGAAGGGGACGACCTCGGCGAACGTATCGCGATCAAATCGCGGATGTTCTCAAAATATGCCAGGTTAAGAGTTCTCTAAACCGACGAGCATGCATGACGAGTCTAATGGACGTAGATGAAGCGAAAGAGGTGTGTCAGGATCGTAGCAGGTGGAAATCCATAGTCTCTGCCTACCCCAATGGGAAACAGGCGTGATAATATGTATGTATGCATGTATATTATATGCATATTTATCTGAAAAATGTGTTGAAAATTTTCCACCATTTTAAATTTCACGGACTACCCAACACTAGTAGTATAGTATAGTATAACGGGCTGGTTTCCGCAACTCCACGTCCAAGCGTGTATTTTGCGTGCCCAACACTAACAAACTTATCAACAAGACTGCCTAAAAGTCATACTAATCACAAAACATTAGTCAGTTAGTGATCACATTTTATCATGTTTGTATTCAGTTAGTGATCACATCATGTTTAGTTACACAGGTGAGTGATTCTTCCCACCTGATACTACCACGGAAGAGACGAGCGCAGCTATTTTTAGGCACAGGCGACAAAATAAGAAGATATGGACAGACCCAAATATTTCCACGCACATAACTGTTCAAAATAGATCGACCAAAGACCAATTTAAAACGGATGGTGAGAAAATATGTCTTCCGATCGAGACAACTTTGGACAGCCGTGTTTGATGGTTCTTCATAATTTTAAAATAATTTAATTTGATAAATTTAATTGGTCTAACTTTTCCTGGCAGGGCTTGGCATCTTAAGGTAAACGCACACTTGTCCATACCCACTACGCCGAACGAAATGTACGGTGAAGTTAGTACTGATAGTATAACTGTCTGACGGTTTGGGCACAGTTGGGTTTCTATGGCCTATTATATTAGTCCTGACTGGTAGTAACGTTGTGCGTCGGGCCGTTGAGCTCCCTAAAATATGGTTGACCTACACGATGGCTGGTGCATGCGTGCCATCAGTTGGGACAGCTCCACTCAATTCAACCTGGCACTTTCTTCAAAAGGCCAGTCCAGACATTGTTGCCCTGCATTGTCCTCACACAAATACTTAATAATACAAGATAAATGTCTGGATTTTCAAATATACTTTTATCCCTGAGTTTGTTGCGGCGTTTCTTCTCAGAGGCAGTCACATAAGAAATGCCGATGCCATCTAGTTTTTAAAAGAACTGACTTGTAAAAGTGTTTTTAATATCCAATTTTCAGAATAAATAATTTCAGTTCATTTCCAGTTTCCTGCAATTCGCAGGCTTCGGCGCGGATTGGTAAACGAAGTTCCATAAGATTCCTTACAAAGAATTCAAAATTCGTCTCGATCGGCGCGGAGAATTGAGCGTTCACCTTTATAATGAGCAAACTAGACCGCAGAATATATTTTAGATGGTAGTCCTAGCCAGTTTGAAAGACAAAGCGAATTAAGCAATCACATAGTAGTAATAGAACTCCTTCTGAAGGAGCTCGTCCGAGAAAGTACAGTCGACTGCTTGACAGAGGTAACACTTGAATTAGAAAACCGCCCTAACTGATTATGATATAAAGGCGCTCTCAATATTAAACGGTTACCACAGACGAGCGGTCGACCGTTCTACCACCGTACATACCTACTTCTGCTGCCAAACAGTGATGTTGCATTGCTGTGTTTTGGTGTAAAGGGTACGGGTGCCGGTGAAATTACAATCACATGAGACTGTTCATCTTCATGTCTCAGTTTGGCGAACCGACTTGCGGTACCATTTAGGCAACAGCCTAGGTGGTATTGTAGTTATTATAGGCTTAACACCAGGTGGACCTTTAGCTCGTTTCGCCATACTATACTATAAAAAAAGATTCGTTTTTTTTTTTTTATCTTTTTTGAATTTGGGGTTCTTTTTATCCATGTGGATACGTCAACCCCATCATGCCTTATGCAATCTAAGTAAAACCAATACTAGATCAACTTAAGTATAATAAGGGAAGTCTTAATCAATGAAATAACTAATTGACAATAGTCTTTTTGCAACATCTGATTTTGGTTGTGCTAAAATTGTTTGAACTACCTACCTCTAATTTATTTAAATGAAATTCATTAATTAAAACTTGCCTTTCATTCTGGATCCTAACACAATCCATCAGCAAATGATGTACATCCCCAAAGATTAGACGATGTCAACGACCATATAGCCCCATAGACGCCAAATGTTGAATATAATGCTTACAATAAATTCCGCCACTAGCTGAGGCGGGGTACTGCAATCCGATTGGCCCTACCAAGGCGACAATTGGCTAATCACTAACGCGGCAGTTTTGACAGCTCCTGCAAGTGGTCGAATCTGATTTGACGATTTCAAGTGGCGAATAGTGGCGACCTACATTAGTGAAATTTCATAGATATGTTGCAGACATCCCGCCTGTAATGAGGCGTCTATGGGCTGTATGGTCGTAGGATAATGTTCACTCATCTTTGAAATGATTTTCAAACGGTCGAAAAACTCCAAAATATCTTTGGATAAACATAGTTTTGAGTTTTGCCCTATTCGTTTTCGTTGTAGCTCTGAAATGGCGGCAATTATCGTCGGTAGCTTGCAATACTGCTTACCCCCGTAAATAACAGCAGGCGTGAAACGTATAAACTTAGAACAAACACGTTCCGACAACAGATTACTTTAGTGTTGTGTTTACGATGTTCCTTATGATTTATTTATAACGCTCTTAATTGCAGTTTTCGTGACGGTAGCTTTGATTTTGAATAATGTTGTGTTTTCTGTTTCATCACGTCATAAACAATGCTGAAGTCCGCTGAGCATGTATCTTTAAAAAAAATGGCTACTGTAAAACTACAAAAAAAATCTCCTACTCATTTGTATGCATTTTTCTTTTTAGGGTTCCGTACCCATAGGATGCTAACGGGACCCTATTACTCTCGCTACGCTATCCATCCGTCCGTCCGTCTGTCACAGGGCTGTATCTTTGTAACAGTAATAGATAGCCAGTCGAAAAAACGTTTTTGCTTCATGCTCTATCTTCAAAACGGTAATACATAGCAGCGTCAAACTTGGTCTGATTATAGTGCATACTGTGTAGTTTCGCAGAAAATACTAAAAATAGGGCGAACATAAACATATGTGGTGGTATCTGCATAAGAAAAGAAAGAGATGCAAAAATTCATATTTCGCGCACGGAGCGTTGATGTCTTTTAATGAACTCTCGTTTTGGTATCATCACCTCGTAACCACTGCTGTAGTCCGCTGAACATGTATCTCCTCAAAACTACTACTGCAAAACTACAACAAATAAACTGAAATTTCTCCTATTGATTTACCAAGGCCTGAAAAAAGGTTCCATTCACCGTATCTTTAAATTTTTCTGGTGCAACAATTTTTCTGTACTGGCCAAATCTTGTATAAAAAGTTTACTCGAATTTTAGAACAACTTCACCAATCAACATCAACAACAACATCATCATCGACGTCAACATCAACAACATCAAAATCATCATCAACTGGCATCTCTAAATTTCCCTGCAATAGCCGGATTACAGAAAATATAGATAGATAGATAGATAGAATATGCTTTATTGTACACCATGAAAATAGTAGTAAACAGGAACAACGTATAAATACCACACGTATACTGTTGGAAGTTAAACCTATTATTTCTTCTATGTTTATTTCAATTTCAATTTCAATGTTTTTTATTTCAAATAAACCTAATTACAGGCACTTTTGAAAGGTCAGGCTCTAGTTGCACGGTTCCAAATTGTGGGTCCTATGGAGAAGAACCGGCAAGAAACTCCATGGATAAACTCTTTTTAAAATAGGTTATTGTTTATTACATCAAATTTATTCAAATAATGTGAGTATAATGTAGGTTAATGTCAGAAATAAACAAGAGTTTAAAAGTGAGTATATTGCCTTTAGAAATAAACGTAAAAAGAGTTGCCATAGTATGTAGAAGCTGACCTGTCCCGACAGACGGCACCCGTTCACGAGCATGACGCGAGCATCAGCCATCGCTTAACTCAACCATATTGAAGGGAACTTAACGACCCGACACTAACGCCACCATCAGCATGACATTTAAGTGAGCATACATGACATTTAACCAAACGTTTCTAAGTAAGTGTTTTATTACAAATATTGGCAACAATCTGCTTCGTGTTTATGCAAACATTTGACCAGCTAATGCGCTTGTGCAAATTAACAATATGCAAAGTTAAGAGCTGTTAAGAGCCGTGAACATAAATGTGGCAATATCGTAAAGGGATGCATCTGGAGCATAAGCGTCAATAAACTTAGTGATGTGTGTGGTATGTGTTGGATTAATGAGTTTCGTGGATTAGTCATTGTGTTGATTTGCGAAAATAATAAAGCTTTTAGATTACGGGTTGAAATATTAACTTCAGGAAAACCTAGTTTAGCAATACCTACCTAAAACCAACCGCGGGCAGTTCGAGAAAACACCCGCCGCTCAAGACGATGACACCCACATACTTCAGTCTGCTCGTGACCACGGCCAATGCAACTTGACCGAAACGTCGAGGTTAGTCAAAATGTTCGTTATATTTTGATTTAATTGTGCGCGACAAGTCCCGTAAACATAGTTCAATACCTACCTAAGTTTGGAGTTGTAAAAAATCGTATTGTCCAATTCAAACTTTCTTTTCTTTTGGGTAGTTACCAGTTTACTTAGAACATGCAACTTCATCAACTCAGCCTATCGCAGTCCACTGCTGGACAAAGGCCTCTCCCAAGTTGCGCCACAAAACTCGGTCCTCTGCCTTCCGCATCCAGCCCCCCAGCCACGTTCTTCAGGTCGTCGGTCCACCTGGCGGGGCGCCCTACTCTACATTTGCCGATTCGCGGTCTCCACTCAAGGACTCGTCTGCTCCAGCGGCCATCGGTCCTTCGACAGACATGGCCAGCCCATTGCCACTTCAGCTTACTGATCCTACAAGCTATGTCGGTCCCTCCGGTTCTTCTCCGAATAATCTCGTTACGGATTTTATCCTTCAAAGAAACTCCAAGCACAGCTCGCTCCATAGCTCGCTGAGCGACTTTGAATTTGTGGACTAGGTAGTCCAACTGTCAGTGTCCAAATATCGGCACCGTAAGTCATGACAGGCAGGACGCACTGGTTGAAGACCTTTGTCTTCAAACTTTGCGGTGTACCGCTTTGTACGAATGACTTTTTCGTTGATATATGTCATTCCCATCCATTTTGATTGTTTTCTATTGGCGTTGACTGTCAACTTGGCTAGGGGGGCAGTTCTCACACTAGACAAATATGGCTTAAGATGGCATCAATGTTTTTTCGAACAAATATGCACTTGATTTCACAACATTCGCTTTTCTAATACGAATTTATTGGGTAAAATAAAATCAGTTGAGAAAATAAATGATTTGCTGCAAAATTGTGATCGCATAACAACTAACAACAACAACTAACACAACAAACTAACAATTAACTAACTATACAATATCCGGTAGATGGCAATAGGCTTGTCCTTCATGACTTAAGACTTTGCTGAATTTGATGAATCGATCACCAACAAAAACCATACAAGAATGATAGCTTATTAAAAAAAAGAACTATGTTATAGGCATAGACTTATATATTACTAGCGTAATAGGCCATTTATTAACAACCATAGGCTATTTGTTATTTTATAGACCTATTTATTATCAACTTTTTATTTGAATAAGCTGTCATTCTTAGTTTCCCAGATATTAAATTTTATGTTAGTGACCCGGATTCATTGCTCTCGAGTGTACTTATTGCCACTTTGTGTACTTATTGCTTTATTGGCCCATTTAGTGTTTGTGATTTGGTGTCTTTGATCTCTGACAATCCTTACGGGAAAAACATTAATTTACACTCAGAGTGATAATTTCATTCAAAGTTCCGCTCAAAGTTAAAGCACAAAAACAATTAATGTGTCCGGAAGCGGCACGTATAATGTTCACTTCAATTAATGTGTCCGGAAGCGGCACGTATAATGTTCACTTCAATTAATGTGTCCGGAAGCGGCACGTATAATGTTCACTTCAATTAATGTGTCCGGAAGCGGCACGTATAATGTTCACTTCAATTAATGTGTCCGGAAGCGGCACGTATAATGTTCACTTCAATTAATGTGTCCGGAAGCGGCACGTATAATGTTCACTTCAATTAATGTGTCCGGAAGCGGCACGTATAATGTTCACTTCAATTAATGTGTCCGGAAGCGGCACGTATAATGTTCACTTCAATTAATGTGTCCGGAAGCGGCACGTATAATGTTCACTTCAATTAATGTGTCCGGAAGCGGCACGTATAATGTTCACTTCAATTAATGTGTCCGGAAGCGGCACGTATAATGTTCACTTCAATTAATGTGTCCGGAAGCGGCACGTATAATGTTCACTTCAATTCAATTGTTTATTGCGAATATAGGTAAGGTAAGTGTTACATGAATATTGTCATAAAAACAATCTTGTGCAGCTATGTTCTGCCATTTAGCATGCAACAGGAAATACACAATTCTACGCCAAGCTATTAACTGGAGCGTCTAAAGCAATAAAGCATAAATTACATACGTCCAGAATAATACAATATCTTAATGTCAAAGTGAATATGAAAACATGTCAAATGTAAATTATTAAAAGTGCTTTATCGTGTCAAAACCTATTATACAATGTCAACGTAGATTTAATTTTTCATTAAGATACACTATAATATGCTTTGATAAGAAAAAAAAATTTAAATTTAAATTTAAATGTATCTACGTTCGAACAATTCAATATATCTATAGGAAGATGATTATAAATGCGAGGCGCCATACAAAATATGCTTTTACTAAATTGTGCAGTTTTGTTATGTTCGTCGATACGCACAAATAATGTACGAACGTAGCCTTTTAAGGCCAACCTGGAATTGGTTTATTTCGCGTGCACTACTGCGGTTCTAAGCCTCGTTATTCTAAGCATACTCAAGCGAGTTCATAATATTGTTCCGTATTAAACAATAAACAATATTTTGCATATAAATACACAACAAAATTTACGACACCCGAAACTGCGTATTCTTAACCAGATGCGCGTTATTTCCGCGACACACGCAAGAGAAACAGGCGTCAGCTTAATGTCGGCGACTTACAAAGAACCATAAACAATCTACAAGCCGCCATCTTGGCTTAATACTATTGTTTGTGATCATCTACCGTTAAGCTTTTCAGCTTTCAGATGACGAATCTTTGAAACGATCAGTCAAAATGAAGTAGAGATAAGTTATTGGAAAAGACAATGAGAAAACTGGTTTGTCAGTAGATAAGCTCTTTTAATTATTAGAATTCTGTAAATTTTACAAGGCTATATATAGTTACGTAGGGAATTGTTTCTATAATGGCAAACACTGGTATAGAATTTTTGAACATTCAATGATCTTTTTGAAGCCTTTTTCTGTTTGATTATACCTATTTTGATTGTTTTTCATATGCTTAGTCTGTTAAAGAAAATATCTAATTTACTTTACATAGGTATACAAAAACATACTTTTAAAGGGATTACAACTAACGTCATCGAATTTAAAATGAAAAAATAAAAGTCGAAGATTCTTGAAAAAAATTAAACCCTGCTTCTTCGTACAGGCAACACAGAACAGTTCAGTTTTATACAGCATAAAGTAACATTACAAACTCGTAATGTGTTACAAATAACATATTAGAAACAAAGCGGGTGCAATAGGCCCTCAAACAGACAGACAGACAAATATTTACGCGTATTAACAATTTTAGCAGCGTGTTGTGGCTCAGTACTGCACTATGTTTACGTGTAAACGTCGTAAAACAATGTTAGTTTGTAATTAACGTGTTTCATTGTGCACTGACCTTTTATTTTTGTCTGAACTTAGATGACCCGACCAAAAATACGTCTAGTATAGGCTGTGTCATGTTTTCTTTGTCAACAAATCGGAATATGAGAATAATGTTGTAGTCTCTATGTATGTATGATCATAGAAGAAAACCAAAGTGTTCGAATAAAAAAACAAGAAAACAACAAACAAATCAAGAAACAGCCTACCACACCCAATCTATTACAAGCTATACATTCGTAAAAAAGAACATTATATTCTTTCCAAACCAACCACTAAACAGTTCACTAAAGAAAGGGACAAGATTTTATTTACAGCTTTAATTCTAAAACGAAATTCTATTTCAATTTTAAATGCCCTCATTCTCATTATAACTGCAAATAATTTTGTCAACTACCAGCACAGACATAGTAAAAAATATAGACTAAGTGCTGCAAACAACCATAGTGAAGCCAACAAAAACCGTGCTCCTTCATGTACAACCTGTGCTCACGTACACACCATGCACCTGAAGGATATTTGTTTTCGCGATGCTTACTGGACGATGCCGCGACATGTGAACTGAGACGGGTGAGTACGGTTACTATAGTATTATACTGCAGACGTCCTTCGATGATCACCATGTAGTTTCCTAGCTTTTCATGGAACCGACGCACGTATATTCAAAGCTTGCAACAGCAAAAAAAAAATTGTTGCTATCTATGGAACGCATCCGGACGCTACCGCTAATCTGCTGTCATCTGTGAACTCATTCCTTTTTTTCGTGCAACGACGCGCGACGTAAAAATTTATCAAAATCGATAATAGAGTTATTTTCAATAAAATAAGCATGCTGAAACGCAAAGGTGATAGTTTTAGACAGTGTGATAGTGATAAATACAACTTAAGAAAGTTACGGAAACTAAAAAACAAAATACGACGAAGGACAAGATCGTCGTCGAACTTACCAATTTTCTCCCCCTCCTGAAGATGCTGATACTCGAGTGATGATAAGGAGTTCACCGTTATCCTCTGGTGACCATCTGGTCCCACAAGATAGTTTACAAGATGCCCAATAAGGTGAATTGTCTAAGCGACAACATCGCCATTTTGTACACATACAATACACGAAATAAAAATAGGCCTAAGATCGATACTGTGGGATCGTTTAATGGTCTTTTTACATGTCTAGGATCAACACAGAGGGGTTGTTCAATGACATTAATTAACACGCCAAGGATTGTCACTGTGGGGTCATTCACGGCGTTATTATGATATTGCCTAGGATTGGTACAGAGGGACCTTTCAATGGTAATTCATAAGTGTAACAAAATGCATACTCAATAAATTCTATTGTAATCATAACAATGAAAACAGGAGAGGAAGAGGGGGGGGGGACCATCAGAGACCCAAAGGTAAGTTATATAATATTACAGTTTTTTCTTTCAGCGATGGAAAACATCCTCAATGAGGACTGTCTACAAGTACTTTGCTCTAATCTATTAACCAACTATTAATAAATAATTGAAGTGAGGCAGAAAATGTAAGACATAAAATTGATGGGCTGGCTTGAATAACTGAAAAGTTATTAATCTGTCGAATACCAGATTTCAGACACAATTAAAATTTAATTATGGCTGAGCCAATTAGCCCCAGCAAGGATTGAGCGGTATAGAGGTACAACCAAAACAGCTAAATTTATTGGAAATGTTAAATAACACTGGTAAAACACTTGCTGATATTTTCCACAATGGAAAGGATGTAGGAGATACATTCTGCAGATCAGTTTTATTTGGAGATAACCTATTTGAAAAAATTTAAACTTCAAAATCTCTAGGAAAAACAGACCGAGAGATATTGGTTACAACCCAAACTACCTCTTAAGAACACACTCAAAGGTACACTGCTTTTAACCTGGAGGGGCCCACCTCGGCATACACAGAAACAGCTGTTCTTGGAGCTTTGTGCCAACAAAGCCGCAGCAGTGGGCCATGATAAACAACAACTCAAAGAGAGCTACATCAGTACCACAAGGCTATTGGAGATCCAATAACAACAGTCATTATTATTACAGCAACTGATGTGAACTAGCAGGTTAAACCCTTTATACTACATATGGCAAAGGATCACTAAAGATTCTATAGGTAATAATCAAAGAATATGACATTATTTTTGGTCAACAACCAGTTAAACTGTATTCACCATGGAAATAATAAGTAATACTTAATAATTCCATGGTATTCACTGACCAATTACTTACTCCTTGTCAAGGAAGGTGGAGGTAGTTATACTCATAAAATGAATAAATAAATATAATGATAATAGTTACTTCATCTGAATGTGTAACTACTGAAGATCAATGAAGATCAGTACTTTTCAACAAATTTTGCAGTAAGAAAACCAAATGGCATCTATAGATTGACTCTGAATCTGAAATACCTAATTGAATCCCTTCATTCTATCTAACACAGCATTTTAAATTAGATGACTATAGAACAGTTTCAAACAATAAACTGCTATCTGGCTAACTTAGATCTAGAAGATGCCTACTTAATAACATCAATTTAAGAAGATAATAAGATCTTAATTCAAAACAAATTATACCTCCGGTTTATCTACTGCACCATTTGTTTTCATTAAAATTCTTAAACCAGTTGCTACTTTGAGATCCTGGGATTTAAATAAGCCCTATCTAGACCATTTCTTATGTATGGAAAAATATTACATACAATACAATGTAAAGTTAAGAAAACAAGCAGCCTATTGCAAAACATGGGTTTTTAGGTATGGAATGTAGTGTTTTAGAATTTATATTTTAGTCAAAACATATGACAATTAAATAAATAAATGGTCTGTTTTTAGAAAAAACATTATACTTATTATCAGATACCCAGCTAAGGCTCTGCTATATGTTATGTTTAAATACAAAAAGTTTGGAAAACATAGAGATATATTTTATCTCTTTAAATATTGATAACAATATGATAGTAAGGTTTCTACACCCACTGGGTGCATTTCAGATTTAAAATGGTGGAAAAACATCATAAAGCATATTCATTCATTTTATATCATCAAAGTGAAAACAGCATAAATATAAAATAAAGATAGTCTATGATGCAAAGGTATCTGGCTGGGGTGCTAGTTGTAATAATAAAATACATGGTTTTTTGGACACTATAACAAAAACAAATGCATAATATTGTGCTAGAACTAAAATCTACATTATCTATTTATTAAATTTATGCACACGCAGAGGGGTGATAATAAAATACATAGAAATCAATACATTCTTGATATTGGAACTGTAATTTTTTATTAAGAATTTATAATACCACGACTATCAGTTTCAATCAATCTCCTAACAAATATGAAAATGATGTGAAAAAAGAAATCAAATCAAAATGTTTTATTGTATTCACATGTATTTTTGGTGCTACATTATGCTATGGGTTAATGTATTAATGGTGAGATATCTGCTCAAGTGTTTTATTCATGTAATATATGAAGCAAATAACCAAATGTTTAGCTAATAGTATTGACTCAAGGAGTTGACACAAATTGGATAACCATATTGCAACAACTCTTAAGTCAAGAAAACATAAAACAGAAATGTACACAATATACAACATATATTACAATTCCCAATTATTGATTTATTTTCTTCAAGGATTAATTATAAATGTTAAAAATATGTTACATGGCATAGGGATTCCGTTGCTTAAGCAATAGATGCTTTTGCAATTGACTGTTCATATTTTATATATATTTTTTCTCTATATTTTCCCACCATTCTCTCTAATCCTTAAAACTATCAGAAAAATCTAGATAGATGAAGCTGAGGGTATTGTAGTAGTACCTACCACAATGGGCTACTCAACCTTGGTACCCAATATTCAAGTCATTGCTTGTCTCAAAATTAATTATTGTTACCTTAACCTTATGTTCAGATGCGGGCAACCTACACCCTCCCAGAAAGAATCTGACTGGCTATAGGAGTGTTGTCCAAGAAGGATTTATGAGGCATAGAATAAAAGAGGCCTCTGCAAAGGTTGCTTGGTTATGTTGGTTTCCATCTCTGAGTCAACGCTAAAGCAATACCAATCATGATTAATGCTTGGTGTGAGTACTGCAATATAAATAATTTAAATTTATTATGTACCTAATACAATAGGTATAATATATTATCCTTTTTAAATGAATAGTTTAGAGGTTCATCCTACAGCAAATTCGGCCCTTAGCCAATAGGCTATTAATAAATAGGTCCAAAATTATCTAAAGATTATAGAATTATAAGATTTATTAAGGGAGTATTTAAATTGAGACCAACAATATCTAAATTATGACCATGTTGGGATGTTTCTGTAGTTTTTTGATCATTTTAGAAACAATGATTCCAATGAGTATTTTGTCACTAGAAAAACTGACTAAAAGCAGTAATATTAATAATAATTTCTACTGGTCGTAGAATTGAATTCAAAACTATCTCATAATAATGGTCAACAATAGTTAAGTATAACAATCAGTTACAGATTAAAATATTGGATTTTATAAAAATCACTGCTCCAGGTTGGTAGCAACCTAAATTTATTCTTCCATTATTTCAAAATGAACCTAAGATTACCTGGCTAAGCCAATTTGTAGATTATATGTATAACACAAAGGACCACATAAACAATTTCAAGAACATCTTCATAACTTATTATAAAATAGGTAGGTACCTAAAAAGGCTAGTCTCAACAATCAGTAGGATAGGTGGTTCAAAGAAACTTAAGAATAGTGGTAAAATAACCCTCCTTCTGGTGCAGTCAGATACATACTAATATACTCACTACATACAGTACTAGGTAGCATCTACTTCAGCCGCAGCTAGGAAGGGTAGGTATATTGATGAGATAAGGAGAACTGCAGGATGGACCTCAAAATCACAAACTTTTGCAAAGTTATATAATCATCCTTTAATAAAAATTTACAAAAGCATTACTAGGTGATGGAGCCAACTAAAAACTTTTATTTTGTTACTAGTATAAGACAGTGTTGTCATATCACATTATATTCTAAGAGATTTATTTTTGTTATTCTATCAACTCTGCCTTTCGCAGTCCACTGCTGGCCTCTCCAAAGTTGCGCGACCATATAGCCGGTGTGGTTGCTATTCAATGATTTCAACCAAGACAGAAAATTAATATTTAAGCCTAAGGGTGTGTCATAATGTTGTGACGCAATAATATAATATTAAGGGTGTGTCGTAAGGTTGTGACTCAATAACATAACAGTAAGTAAGTTGATTATGTAGAAGTCATGGGACTGGTTTGATTATTATGTTTGTTAAAATATAAATTAATTATGTGCCTAATAATAAAAAATAGAGAGACTGATTTATTTGATAATAATGTTTCTTTATTTAAACACATTTCTTACAATCTTGGTAAAGCTTTAAACATCTACATGGTGATCATCGAAGGACGTCTGCAGTATAATGAGTGATCAAACGAACTTACCTGTAAGTGATGTTCGATCATCATTATATAAAGACACTGTCCTTCGATGATCACGGGAGCCCACCCAGAACCCACTCGAAAGAGTTCTTTCTCAATTACCCATAAGACTGTAATAAATGTGTAGCTTTTAAAAGAATGAGTTCACAGATGACAGCAGATTAGCGGTAGCGTCCGGATGCGTTCCATAGATAGCAACAATTTTTTTTTTGCTGTTGCAAGCTTTGAATATACGTGCGTCGGTTCCATGAAAAGCTAGGAAACTACATGGTGATCATCGAAGGACAGTGTCTTTATATAATGATGATCGAACATCACTTACAGGTAAGTTCGTTTGATCACTCATTATATTATCTGTGGTACGGTTTAAGGTGCATGTGTGTGCGTGAGCGCTGGTTTGTACACCGAGGAGCACGGTTTTATTGGCTTCACTATGATTGTTCGCAGCACTTCGTCTATATTTTTTACTATGTCTATGACTACCAGAAAAAAATTAACGCATCGATGCATCGAACTGAATGGTCCTAAACAAACTTTTATAAAAAAAAACGAACTGTTTAACAATCTAAATTGATCTTTATTACTTCAGAAATAAAGTTCAAACTTCTCTACTTCAAATTTCAACATAAAACCTTTTTAAGGTCATCATTATGAATGACCAGTTGCGTTCGTATTTTGAAAAAAATAAGGTTCTTTTTGTTGCCACGATGTCTGCCGTAAATCGTCGTCCATTGAGAACCGACGACTCGAAGGAAGCTAAAAAAAATTAACAACACAAGATGGCGGTCTAACTACCTGCTATTAGATATTGAGTGAGTTGTAATATTTTTGAGAATAAAACTTTATTCGTAGTGGGAAGCCGAAGTGATTTTGAATAAATTTTGGGAAGTAAGTGTAAAATTCGATGTTACAAAATAAAAAGCTGGGATTTATAGTATCAGAATTTATTTATTAGTAGGTAGCCAAAATTATTATAAGTATTTTGTTTTGAAAAAGAACCATGCAACTGGCGAAGCTACTGTGAATTCATTTATTTAAAAAACACTGTAGGTACATCATTCAGCGTAAAAAAAATCATAATCCGACATTTTGAACTGATAGTCATATGATATCACTAAGAAACTTAACTGCGATCATAGCCCCGATAAAGCTAGACTACTGTGAGGAATCTTACAAGGCATCCCAAGAGACAACTACATAAAACAACCATCCATCATCATCCTCCGAGCCTTTTTTCCCAATTATATTGGGGTCGGCTTCCAGTCTAGCCAGATGCGGCTGAACATCAGTATTTTACACGGAGCGACTGCCATCAGACCCCCGCAACCCAGTTACTGGGTAATACCGACATTCGGAGGTTAGACCAGTTGTCAGACTTTCAGGCTTCTGACTACCCGTAACGACTGCCATAGATATTCGCATGACAACCGGGACCGACAGCTTAACGTGCTCTCCGAGGCACGGAGGGGTCTCGGTGTATAACGAAACGGTCACCCATCCACAGACTGACCGCGGCAAGTGCAGCTTAACCTTGCAGATCGTACAATCCGCGCAGTCGTTGCTTCGCTACGAGCCCCCCCAAAACAACCAAATATTCATTTACGTCAGATTACAGCGGAACACAGGAATATCAGATTTTATTATTGCTCCCTATGTGGCATTCTCAACTTCCATAGTGGAGTTATAAGCAGGATTCATTTTACGGATTTATACGAGGTCTGCAATTTCTGGAAGATAAAAGTAGAAAAAGTTAACTAAAGTAAGTAAGAAATGTAGCGTTGCTTCACAGCAAGAGATTAGTGAGAGAATGAAATGGGTATTCTGAGAACTTATCCAAGAAAACCATTACATGAAATCGGGGACTAAACTGCGACTCCACAAACCAGAAAATATTAGTCGGACTAAAACAACGCGACATCCCGTGACCTTTATCCTAACCGCAAATAGCGCAACGGTATAAAACGAATACGAGAAGCGAATAATATTACTTTACACCCCGAGCTGTACGAGAAATAATACATTTTACTACGCCAGTAAATTTATTTAGAAACTGCACCCAATCGGTGGACTGCCGTAAATTATAATTAAGGACGTTCGGTTATTTCTTTACGGGACTTTTATGGCGTCTACCTATGCCGTAAAACTAATACTGTAACTTGTGATTTGATTTCGTCTGCTTTTGGTTTAGGTTGAATTTTATTTTTAATGTCTGTCTGTCCCCTCCGTTTAGCTGAACATAACTATATCCATGCCATGAAAATCTACGTGGTAAGTTTCTTTCGTGTCTTGTTCACAAATCGCTTTATGTTATTTCTGCTTGTGCAACCCATATTTGTTCCTGCCACGCAGAGTACCTACTAAAGTAGCTCTTACCTCCTAATCACTCCTTAAACAGAACATTACGATTCCTAACCGCTGGTAAACTTCAATAAAACGCTGCCCACACTAGAATCCTAACTTGGCCGTATTTACCGAACGTCAATGAGGCTAACCAGGCTCCTACCACAGTCCCAGCACTCACAATAAACGATATACGGTGACGTTTACTGCTCGACCAATTACGCGCGAAGCGATGCACCGTACAATTGTTATGTCTTCGAGCCAGATTTGATTTAGCGCCGCGGGAGATTCGTTAGACTGTGGGACAATATTCTTGGTAGGTAGTGATTGTTTCATGACTGGCAACTTTTCTCGGGGTTATAGGTATCGAAAGAAAAAAATCTCGATAAAAAAGTAGGTTTAACTTATCCTTTCGGATTAAAAGAGGTGATTTATTTGCTGTAGCCAAAACGTCAATACCTGAAACATTTAGCAATTACTTCCTACGTATTTAAAACAGTAGTCTCCATGATCGTCTATCTACAACGTGTATCAGAAATGCTTGGTCGTATTTGAAGAGTTTATTCGAACAAGTTTTACTATGGAACCAGCACTGAAATCGCAAAAAAAAATCAGCTGATCCTTACATTTTTGTCGAGTGACGTCGATGATTTAATAGGGAACAGCTGATATTTTTATCGCGATTTCATGGTTGGTCCCATAGTAAAAGTTGTTCTATGCTATGCCCTGAATGAGCTCTACACATCTCTGATATACGTTGTATACTATATATACCAATGGACTTCATTCGACCACGTAGGATAAAAGACTATAAAGTAAAAAAATTAATTCCCGTTGAGTCTAATCAGTACAGCTAAAACTGTCCATTTATTTATTTATTTATTTATTTTATTTATTAGTACTAAACTGATTAATTTATTATCCAACAACCCTAAACTCAGTTCCAAATCGATAACCTTAGGGATTTTATCGGATCTTCCAGACACATTGTAATTTGCAGACAATTTTTTTCTGCACCGTAAACATGATTTTTTTTCATTGAGACAAGAAATATATGCTATTTTAGTTTTTTTTGTAGTGTATTTGCAATAAGCGTCTTATTAAAATTTCATTAATATTTTTTTTTTTTTTTTTATTAATTCTTCTTTATATCATAAATATAATACCTACAATTTTTCTGTAAAGTCTAATTATTGAAAACTCAAATGGTTTATTGACACTCTACAACATGTATTTGTACACCATTTCCAGGGTTCTAATACTTGTAAATTTTTCCAAAAAATTATAGAAAAGTATAGTCTACAAGTAGATAGTTTTATTACCCCCAATATCACCTCGCGTGGGCGTCAAGAAGGCCGGCAGCGGTACAACTAAACATATTACACGCTTGTTTCCTAATTAGTGCTAATTTGTCTCCCCGTGTCGGAACTAACTCGGTGTAGGATGGCGGATCAGAAGCCGTCGGCATGGCGGATTGATTGCTGAATCTTAGGTATAGCGAAATTACAATGTGATAATGGTTGATGGGTTTATTATAATTATAATATAATTATAACCACGGAACGCTCGCAGAACGGATGGCCGATGGGGCAGTAAAGTTCTGGAGTGGCGACCGCGTACTGGAAGGCGCAGCGTGGGTAGGCCCCCCACAAGGTGGACCGACGACCTGGTGAAGGTCGCGGGAATCCGCTGGATGCGGAAGGCACAGGACCGGTCGTTGTGGCGATGCTTGGGGGAGGCCTATGTCCAGCAGTGGACGTCTTTCGGCTGAAATGATGATGATGATGATAACCACGGAACAAAAAAAATAGTTCCATGATTATAAATATGCTATAACAGAAGTTTTACTAAATCTAGAAATCGTCAATTCATCATTTTTCAGCTTTGGCCAACCTTCTGTACTTCTATAGGTATTTCTCCTTCTTCTCTTCTTAGCGTCTGTATATTTTTTTGTCAGGCCCATTGTGAGCGACCACGTTTCAGGCACAATGCTCGCAGAACGGATGGCCGATGGGGCCGAAAAGTTCTGGAGTAGCTACCGCGTACTAGAAGGCGCAGCGTGGGTAGGCCCCCCACAAGGTGGACCGACGACCTGGTGAAGATCGCGGGAAGCGTAGGACCGGTTGTTGTGGCGATGCTTGGCGGAGGCCTATTTGTGTCCAGCAGTGGACGACTTTCGGCTGACATGATGATATTTTATAAGATTTCGTAGTGGTATCGAATTAGATAATTGCCGACAGTACAGACGAGCCGCGCTTAATAATGACATTTTAATTAATTCAGCTGTCAGCATTACTCTGGTATCGGATGTCGGATCAGGAGCCGAGTTGTTTATGTATCGCAAACAATATATTAGTTGCTTGTCAACAAGCAAGCATTATGTTTATTGTTGGTTATTAATTAATCGTTAATACATCCGTCACGCCTATGAATCGTTCGAATCAAGTCCATTGAACGTTGACGTTTCGCCGATGACGATTGTAAATACTAATACCACAGTGTAATTATCTGTTCCATACAGTGGTTCAACGAAAATTGTCATTGACAGTTTTTAAAGGCAACTCGGGACATTGTTTGACTGTTTTGAAGGCAGCTTGGGATACTTAAATTTTGCGTTGGACGACTGTTTGGAGTGGCTAGACTGTGCTAATACTATACATATTACGTGAGGTGCTAATTAATACTATATTCAGTGGATGGACACTATTGCAGTACTTCTTCTTCTTCTTTCGTGTCAATGGTTCACACTTTTTTTATATAATATTTGGCCACTTCTATGGTGGTGATCGTGGCTTCATTTAGGTCGGCTCTTGTACAGTTGATAGGGCACAAGGGACAAGTAAGCAAATGGGCCATGTACTGAATGGGGGCCCCACAATCGCATTCAGTTTTTGAGGAGTCTCGAATTCCCCATTTGCACAAATTTTCTCTGCAGCGACCGACTTGCGTCCGGAGCCGGTTGAGGGATTTCCAGACTGGCCACGGGAGATTGTGGCCTGGGGGCAGGTGTTCTTGCGGTACTACAAAATCAGGTGGTGGTGGGATCCTTTCCTTCCACAACTCCGTCCTCATTGCGGCTGGATGGAGTTGTGAGGTCCGAGTGGAACGAATAAAACTCTTGCGGCTTTTCAACCGGGCTCTTGGGATTTGGTGTTCGAAGAGAGGGTGTCGATGATCGGTCTCTTGTTTCAGTTTCTCCAATATACACGCGACATCTCGACGTACGGAAGGTGGAGCTATGCCCGCTAATGGATATAGCATGTTAAGAGCCGTGGGCTTTAGGCAACCAGTTATCGTACGGCATGTTTCTTTAAGGGCAACGTCGACATGCTTGTATTGCAGTACTAAAAGTGGTCTACAAAAATAAATCCAACGAAGAACTACTTTGAATACCACATGGTTAAATATTGCATACTTATTATGTTTCCGCCTGTCGCCAGTACAGTGTGAAGTTGGAATAAACCTACATAATAAACTAAGTTTACGGGACTTCTCGCGCACAATTAAATCAAAATATAACAAACATTTTGACTAACCTCGACGTTTCGGTCAAGTTGCATTGGCCGTGGTCACGAACAGATGTCTGCTCTGCTGCTGATATTTTGATTTAATTGTGCGCGACAAGTCCCGTAAACTTAGTTCAATATGAGTGAAATTCGCGAAAGTTTAAAAACTTCTAAACCTACATAGCTTATGGTTACACTTATATTAGGTACCACAGAAATAGATAGAATGGTTGTAATCACAATTTTACTTGCGATTCATGCGTGGCAACATTCCGAACAAACTACGCCTTACATTTTTGACGTCATTTTTTTTTTTTAATAATTTTTATCTGATCTACTTGTTTCTGCAGTTAGAAACAGCACAATAAGGCATTTGCGGGTTTTTGTTACAGTATTTATAGAAACAAGTCTGAGAAAGGCTTTGAAATATCCTGCACTATGGTGCATGATGCTGCCACGCGCGCCCTGCCCACATGGCCATTCTATCTATTTCTGTGCTAGGTACACTGTACTGCAATAATTTGAGCAGTCAAAGATAAACATATTTTTATTAAATTTCGGTACTTCGTCATCATCATCCTCCTAGCTCGGTACCACTCACTGCTGCTTATAGGCCTCCGCTCGTTTTTGCCAGCCTCTTCGATCTTGTACCTTACTTATTCCCGTATTGTATCCCGCGACTTTGGCGATATTACCAACCCAATGCGCTTTCGAACGGCCCCTCCAAGGCTCCGAGTCCAGATTTTGGTATTTGTGTATCTCAAATCCCTTTAAACCATTTTGTACTTCTTGAACATTCTGTAGTGGGTAGTTGTCATAAGATATGCCGTGACTATAATGTTTATAACAAAGGTAGAAGAATGCTCTTCCAATTGAAGCAGCTTCACGGATTACCATGATAGATCGCGCCACCTGTCAGCTTGGACGTCAACTGCGCAGGCGCCGCATAGATAGGATTCTGCGCTTTCTAACCAATAAACTGACAAGTTACAATTGATAAAATATTGGTTTGATTATCTTAGTGGAGAAATAAATGAAACGGCTGTTGCTAATACATCAAGGTTTTTTTTGTATCGGGAAATATGTATCAAAATCAAGCCATTCTGTGTAAACTGTAGTGGGTAAACGAATTCCTGACGATGTCCCCAAACGGCAATTCGACAAGCTAACAAATCTCATACATAACGTGACCATACGTTCCATTTTGAACGGGACTGTCGCATTTTCGAGCTGTCGGTCCCGCTGTCCCGAAAGAGTTGCCGCAACATTTCGGTGTTGTGTGGTGGTGGTGCTGAGATGCGCCTTATTTGGTCTACACATGCATGTTAATTTTAATTTTATAGTTAATGTGTTTTTTTTTTTATAATATAGGATGGCGAAACGAGCTAAAGGCCCACCTGATGTTAAGCGGTTACCTTTGCCCATAACAAATGCAATACCACCTAGGCTGTTGCCTAAATGGTACCGCAAGTCGGTTCGCCAAACTGAGACATGAAGATGGAAAGTCTCACGTGATTGTAATTGCACCGGCACCCGTACCCTTCAGATCGAAACAGCAGTGCAAGCATCACTATTTGGCGGAGAATTAGATACGGTGAGATGTGTTATTTTTAGTTGTTTTTCTCTCGTCTGTACCAAGACTGAAATATAAAAAATACGTAATCACGATTTTTTTATTCATTTAAAATTGAGATCTATATCTAGACATTTTTTTTGCAAATCTTCATTTACTTATGTTTATAACTGTAGAGGTTATTAAGCTGTAAAGGATTAGGACAGACGGACAGACGGACGGACATGACGAAACTATAAGGGTTCCTTGTAGGACTACGGAACCCTAAAAACAGGCATCCAGTTCGGAGCGAACATAAAAATGGTCACGCTACTCAAACCACTCAAACTAACTGACTGAACTTTCATTTTCAGGAGCCTGAAAATAAATGAAAAATTTGGTACATTTTTACACAGCACCATCTAGTCCCAAACTAAGCAGAGCTTGTACGGTCGACCGCAAGTCAGTGGTAACACTTTGACATTAGCAGCATCTTTATTTCGTAAGCAGTAAGGGCGGTTTTCGAATTGACGTGTTACCACTGTCATGCAGGCGACTGTACTATGGGTACTAGACAATGGATATAATACTTATACACCATTTTCTTTTGTAAATACGTACTTATAATACATAAACAACACCCAGACCAACACAAACACTTATTTTCATCACACAAATATTTGTGTCCTGTGGGAATCGAACCCGACACTCGAACCACTAGACCACAGACGTCAAAATGAAAGTTAAAACAGCATTAAAGGTCAACAAACACAGTACTACGTTTTTTTACTGGCGAAAAGAAACTCAAAATAAAAAATAAACAGAAAAGAAAAAAATACTTATTTCAAAACATGATACACGGTCCGGCTTCGAACTCACGACCCGTAAACCTTATACTACACGCACGACCTCATAAACTCAACTTCGAACAATGAATACAATTCGCGAATAAATTCCATAACACAACCTTACATTCTTCGGCCCCCATAAATTAACAAAATAAATTACTTAAGACTAATTAATTTTATGAGAGTGGCCCTTCCACATTGGGCGCACGCCGCTCTTGGCCGGCGGAAATCTCTACTTAATTAAGTTATTGGGCCATTATAGCTGGGCCGAGAATATTGGGGGTAGCTGCAGTAATGTCGCGAAGATAATGAGAATGAGAGCTGATGGGAATATAAAGTACCCTAGTAGAATGATGCCTTGATACAAACACTGGACACAATTGCAAATTTTTCTTGCAATTAAAACACTGAAATGTTTTGATAAATTTGGTTTATTGACGACCTCTTTGGTCTAGCGGTTCGAGTGGCGGACTGCTGATCACGAGGTTTTTTTTGAGGTGGTTTGTTTTGGTCTGGGTGTTTCTTATGTATTATAAGTATGTATTTACAAAAAAAAAGTATCTAAGTATTATATCCATTGTCTAGTACCCATATTACAAGCTCTGCTTAGTTTGGGACTAGATGGTGATGCGTAAAATGTCCCATAAATATTTATTTATTTATTTTTAAATTACTTTAACCACATGAATAAAAATCATACAGAAGCCAAGCTACATACAAGTGGCCAGGGGGTCTACTCCCGTTCGACGATATTTGATAAATCGTACGATTCATCGCACAATTTGCTACTCCGGTCAACCATCGTTCCCTTATCGCATGCGATGATCGTATTTTGACGTTTGTTTTTCTCATCTCCGGTAAATTGTATACGACTATGAACCGTAGTCTATCTTAATTGTGCATTTTTTATGTGCCTATCTTTATTATGTAAGTATCAGTCGGAACGAAAGTTCGTACTTCGTTTGTCGTTCGTAAAACGCCAGTAGACCTACTGGGCCCTTATTCACGTAACACATACCATGACGCGCCGATCAAGTTGCAGTGACGCTGCAGTTAGTTTCTGAAAACGATCGCCGTAGATAAGAGAATACGAAAAGCATTGTTTTGATCGAAACTTAACTGCAACTGCACTCCTTTAGTTACGTGAATCGGCCTACTGCTGTAGTACAATCACACATAGCGCAGCAATACTGCCGCGCTTGCGATAATCACAGTAAGTCACATTTTTGTCAATATTGAGTTAAGTACATATTCGGAATGTATTGAGATCTACATTTCTGTGTATTCAAAGTTTGAAAATATGGGATAGAACCTCAGATAAGCTTAAGCATAATTACAGTAAGACACATTTTGCGCCAGGAATACTTATTACAAATACAGTATGGGCACATACGGTTGATTTTTTCATAAAGGTAAAACTATTTCCTACGTATTGCTACAGTAAGTAAATCTTACTATTAATATTTCCAAGCTAAGAAGATTTTTTACCAAGTGTCACTGAAACATATTAACAGTAAGTGGCACTTGCTGTTATTATACTATATGATAGAAATAAAACATTGGTCTACTAAACCATAATATATTTATAGTAAGAGTAGTGTTATTTTGGTGATTCTATTTAAACATACCTCATTTCGTAATCATTGTTGCAGTATGTAACTTCAAACTAAAGATGATTACAGTAAGTCATGCTACTTACTGTACCAATGTTAAGAAAAGTTAATTTTTTTAATTTTTCATTCCTTAACATAAATATTTGTTCATGTTTTTCAACTAAAATATTATATCTGAACTAAAATAAAAGCATACATATTGTAAAGCAAACCTATATATATGTTACAAAATTTAAAAGTCTTGGGTAGGATTTATATTTCAGGAGAAATGTCCAAAAGTTGTAAAAAAACTTTGACCGCCTTTTTCTCGAAACTGTCTCCAAGGCACTTACTGTATATATCACAAGCAGGGCAGAATATGTGTGTGACGTTCACCAACGTTTTGGATGTAGTCATTAAACCGGCGTCGGAATGGATGCATCGCCAGTGTTCGTGAGAACATTGAAAGCCAGACAGCATTCGTAATTTGCATATTATTTAAACTAAAGCGTTTTACAAAATTACTGTAAAATATGCTGTCATTTTTCTTTCTTGTTTTTTCGTCAATTAGACCGTTCCTCCTCCCGCGCCCCTCGACTAGCGATGATCGCGCGTTAACAGCCAGTGCCCACCTTAGCAATGTCAATACCTTGTCCTTTCTCCTTTCTAATATACTGATATAAATAGCTGTCAAACGTTATTACTCAACTAGTATGAATCCAATCTAAACGTAACATTAACTAGCTTTCGCCCCCGGCTCCAGTCGTGTGGAATAAGCTGAACGGCTGGAGAATTCTATATTGTTCCTCATCTATTACTTAAACTGTATTGAATTTTACAACGTACATTTCGTGGGGAAATAAATGTTACGAAAAATGTCTACACTTATTTTAAAAGTCTAGTAAAGACAGTGTAATATTTTCTCGCTTAAAAATCTTTTCCCGCGCAGACTACCAGACAGAATTTCTATTACTTCTTGGCAGATTTATCTCGGACACATTTCTGTAATGGAAAACTGTTCATCTTTCTTCCATTGCAAAGCTTTGTAAACTTGAGTCTAGATGTGGATAGGTTTGTAACTTCTCTGGAAGTAAATAAGGGTTATCAAAAAAACTATTTATTTATTTCCAAAAACATGGTACATCGAGATCTTAAAGTTATAAATTATAATAGTCACACATATTTATAAGTACTTATGCTTTTATAAAGCCACTTTACTCGATAATCTGAGCAAAATAAGCTAAGTTACAAGTAACAATTCGACATGGGTGTCTTCAAGAAACGTGCATATGTCTTTTTAAAAGGTCGGCAACGCATCGGCGACTCACCTGGTGTTGCGGATATTCATGGGCGGCGGAGATTCCTTACCACCAGGTGACCCACTTGCTCGTTTGACCCTATGTTATTAAAAAAAGTAGGGTAAGAAGCACATGCTGTTGCAGATTTCCTATAACCACCTTCCAACTTCAGTTCAGTTTAATGGTATAGGTTAAGTACCATCACATTGTACTATCACAAAAACCAAGTATGTAAGTATGATATTAAGAAGTGGTTTAAAAGTAGAACACATTAACTGAAAAGGCACACATCACACACATATATAAAAGAACAGACCTGACTCTGCAATTACTAATGATTTATTATAATTTAAAAGCATCGATATCGAAAGCGTATCGGTAACAAAACACGTAGATCTCGAGCTCGTTAACCGATAATTCAGCCATTACCATAATAACGATCGGCAAAGGGTAAGCGATCAACCTCGGGGAATTAACCTCTCCGATTGGAGCGGGTAAAGGTACAGTTTTGTAACCATGAGGCTATTTCGTAAGTATCAGAATTACAAGATTATTACTAATACTGGTTTTTTGTCTGAACTTTAAACTTAATTAAGAATCCTATCCTAAACTATTAACTTATAGTATGTTACAACAACCCTGTTGTTCCTGTGAGCTACGTTATCAGAATCGATATTCATACGTAAGGACACAAGTGACACAACTCATTCGGAAAAACTCTTCAATAATAATTATTAAAATTATTATTATTAATTATTTAATTTGATTATTTTTATTAATATAATCACTGAGTGAGTGAGTTTTGAGTGATATAATCACTTTCAATTTACAATTAATAATGATTTAATATTGAATTTGATTTGTTCGGGCGCCGTCGGCTATCATCGGGCGGCGGCTCGGCTGATGACGTCACGGCGACGAGACAGCGGCGTGGGGGGCGCATTCATGTGCGCGGGCGTGGAAACCAACTCGACTTCGCTACCGAACTTGACGGACGACGCGCGCGTGCACTCAGAGCCAATTCCATTATTTGTACTTGTCGTAATTATTATAACAGTATTACAGTCCGCTGCTTTTAATTTCATAGGCCTTTAGTTAGGTCCCTTACAGATTATTATTATTGAAGAGTTTTTCCAAATGAGTTGTGTCCAGTACTTACGTATGAATATCGATTCTGATAACGTAGCTCACAGGAACAACTGCAAGGTTTTGTTACATACTGTATACACAGTGAAATTTTAATGGTTTGTTTTCCTGAAAAGGGGTCATTGTACTCATCATTATGAACAATTTCTACTTGGTACTTACCCTGAAATCGCGAAAAAGCAGCTGGTCCCTACATTTTATCGATTTAAATGAACACAAATGTAGGTAAAAGAAACATTAAAATGTCAGCGTATATATAAATATTTATATACTTAAATATAATAATATAAAGTACATGGTATTTACTTAAATAAGTATAAGAAATATTATAATTTCTTAGGTTTTCGCGATCATTACACATTATAATAAAACAAAGTTTAACCGGATTACCTGCGACCACGAAATGCTGTAAAGCTTTCGAAACGTCAGGAAAACCAATTTAAATAATATACGCGATTTAATCCGGTTATATATATCATATAATATACAAATTAATACAAATATAAAGTGTAGTAGTTAAGCAATTTCAAGAAGTAGTGAAACCGATTGACATGTAGTGTTCCTTTACTAATTTATCACGTCTGTTCCCTATAGGGGTAGGCAGGGACTGGATTTCCACCTGCTGATTCCTGACTCCTGACAGACCTTTTTCGCTTCCTCTACGTTCTTTAACCTTGTCACGCATGCTCGTCGGTTACTTTAGACATATCTTAAGACGTTATACTGAGATTATACAACAACGGCCAAAATTTATATCCAATCTATCCACGATTTGCCCTACTAGAGATAGGAATTTGACATAAGCTCCATACAAAATATGTCAAATTTCTATCTACAGTAGGGTAAATCGTGGATAGATTGGATATTAATTTTGGCCGTTAATGATCCGGATTGCGTGCCTTCTGGTATCTCAGTCCAAAATTCAAAACTACTTATTTTATTTTATTCTTCATGCACAACTGGGTACAAAGGCGGTCATAACCCCATAGTCATTTTTTTTTTGCTAACTATCCAGCAAGATGACTAGACTATTAATACAATCTAAAAAAAATTAAAAAAAATAAGTGGTTGCAAGCGCGACTGCTGAGCGTGGGGCCCTGGGTTGGTTCGATTCCCGGGTCGGGCAAAGTGTTATTGGGTTTTTCATTAGGAAATTCTCAGTAGCAGCCCGGAGTCTGGATTTGTGCCCGGCAATAGGCTCGCCCCCTATTTCATGGGACTATAACATAACTTGCGAAATGTGGGTGCACTATTACACCTCTGCCTACCCCTTTGGGGAAATACAGGCGTGATGTTATGTTATGTATTATGTAAAAAAAAATAACCTGGTACCAAATGTAGGATTTCAAAAACCTTATACAAAATTTCATTTTACAACAAGATCTATTTTCCATACAAACAAATGACTAAAGAGATACAAGAGTTAAATTTCCACTTAAATACACACGTATGTATGAATAAATATAATACACATTATAGAGACCAACAATTTGCAAGTAGTTAATCTTAGTGACTGCTCACGAGGCATGTGTCTACATAAAAGGGATCGGCCCTCGGATTCGAGGGAGCGTGTCCACATCGCAGAACATACGGTCAGCGGGCTCGAGACAAGTGTCGGGTTTCGGCCCACAGCGACGAGGCTACAACAATTGTTGTGTGTGGAGAAACTTTGAAAATGGATCCGGGGACAGAAACAAGGAAATTACATGATCGTTAGGTTTAAGGATAAAGGCGTAGATACGAGCCGGAAGTTCGGGCTGTGTTTTCGGTACCAGCGGGCAGCAGAGCGATAGCGGAACGTGAGCGGAGCGAGCGTAATCACCACCACAGTTTAAACGTAGATAACCAAGTGGTCCAAAAAGCTATGCTTGCCATAGACCACGGATTTCCAAACTATTTTAGAGAGACCCCTTTTCTAAAATGAACTGATACCTCAGACCCCCATAGCCAAATTACTTTAAAAATCCTATCTCATGTTTTTTTCCTATTGATACAAAATACTTACCAATTTAAAAACATTACGGTTTTCGTTTATATCCTACAGTTAAGTTTTTGTGCATGTAAAAAGTGTGTCTGTAGAGATTTAAACAAAAATACTGAATCATAATCTTTCACTTTTTTATGTTTATAAAAAGGTCAGTTCTTCTATAAACACAAATGTAGACATTTGAACTACAAAAGAGAGCAAACCAACACGATACTGCACTGACTACTGCACCTTTAATCCTGATCCCTCAAAAAAACTAAAAAGAGCTACCTAGGCTTTCGCCGTGTGCACTAGCGTATCCGTAAGTCAGACTAGCTAGCCTAGTGGACAGGACAATGGCCGGTGACAAACAGACCCACGCGAAGATCTACACACAATACATACAATAATATTGTATCTCGGATTGAATAATAGTTGTTTATTATAAACAAACCGGTTAGCAGAAATGTGTATTTTATTTTGTTGAAATGAACATTTATAACAAATCAACATTTTTGTTAGGTTATTGTATTGAGTATTTGTATTTCTCTTTTTGTATTGAGCAGATTTCAGGAATTGTATTGATATGTTACAAGAGATAAGTTACTTTTTAATTTCATCCCTTTTTATGTCCTTAGTTCTTTTGCAATATTCATTACATACTTCTCATTCAATTGTAAGTTATTGTTATTTTTGAGAATATACCGATAGCGTGATAAAAAATCATTGATAAAGATGTAGACGTCCGAGATTAAAATTAGGTACGGTCGACCGTACATCAATAGTAACAATTTGACATTGACAGCACCTTTATTTCGTAAGCGTTAAGAGCGGTTTTCTAATTTAAGTGTTACCACTGTTATACGAAAAGATAAAAGAAAGAAGAAGAAGCTACGCAATATCTTCTCGTCCAAAATACCGCAGTGTCTCAAGACGAAAGTCTTTGACCAGTGTGTGTTGCCAGTAATTACTTACGGCACTGAAACGTGGTCGCTCACAATGGGCCTGATAAGAAGGCTCAAAGTCACTCAAAGGGCAATGGAAAGGGCTATGCTCGGAGTGTCCCTGCGTGATCGAATCAGAAATGAGGAAATTCGCAGGAGAACGAAAGTAACATAGCCCGAAGAATTGCCAAACTTAAGTGGCAGTTGGCGGGGCACATTGCTCGCAGAACGGATGGCCGATGGGGCAGTAAAGTTCTGGAGTGGCGACCGCGTACTGGAATGGAAGGCGCAGCGTGGGTAAGCCCCCCACAAGGTGGACCGACGACCTGGTGAAGGTCGCGGGAATCCGCTGGATGCGGAAGGCACTGGATCGGTCGTTGTGGCGATGCTTGGGGGAGGCCTATGTCCAGCAGTGGACGTCTTTCAGCTGAAATGATGATGATGATGATGACTGTTATACAGTCGGCTTCAATTTCAATACAGAAAAATATTAAATTTTTATTTATTAAATTTCTAGACTTAAATTGAAAAATGTGTTTTTCTCGTATCAGATCAAGTCAACGTTCGAGTCCCTTCATCTTGATACGATACTGATAACAGAAAACTCTATAAAAATGAGCTGCTTGAATATCTTTAAAAACATCTACGAGTCTTTCTCCTTTTAAATTAAAAACAGTTCAAAGAGATTTGAATCTCAATATTGACAAAAGTCTACTAAGAACGCATAATAAAACATTGTATTTTATTATTTTTTTAATCCCAATTTAATCATACAAATCCCAAAATAATTAAAAACACCCCTTTGTAAACACGAATAAAACAAATATACACTATCAAATAAACAGAGTCGGGGCTAATAAATATGCAAATTCCGTCAAACAAACTGACAGGGACAACTAGTGTGGAATTACGCCAGTACAAATTATTGGCCGGTATAGGTTGAGCTCCTATTCCCCGCGAGTTCTTTGAGCTGTGGGGTTGGAAGGGGCAGCCTGTAGTTACAAGGAAGGTCAGGCGTGGCTGGTCCATAGTGTTGGGATAGTAATGAAACGTCGGGATCAGTGAAGGCCGCGGGCAGCGAAACTGTAACGTCGATAACAGAAGTTTAACGTTGATATTGTATTTTACTCGGGAATTTTTTAATAACTATTGATACTTACATAATCAAGCAAAATGTGGCTTTTGTACCGTTTGCGAATTAGTTTAAAGAGTGTTTAGGGTCAACCACCAATTAATGAAATATAAAAGTCAGCTATGTTTGTAATAAGATAACAAATACGTAGCTAACATGTACAATACAAGGTAATATAACATAAAACATGTTTCAGCAGTTATTTCATTGTGATTCTGTTACTTCCTAACAAAAGAAAAAATATGGCTTTACAATTACGTGTTATTGAGAAAACTGAAAACCTCTTAAGGGATCATTGTAGGTACTCATCAGTATGAACAACTTTTAGTATGGGACCAACCATCGCGAAAACAAATCAGCTGATCAGTACATTTGTGTTTACATGAATCGACAAAATGTAGGGATCAGCTGATTTTATTTTCGCGATTTCAGAGTTGGCCCTATAGTAAAAGTTGTTCATACTGATGAGTACAATGACCCCTTAAGAGGTTTTCATTTATTTTAATAAACGATAAATATGACAAGCATGCAATACCAACTCGTTAGCAAAACTTACTAATACAACTTAAACATCTACAACAAATAAACACACCTTTATCCATCCTTTATCGCAGGGCTCGGATACCGGTTAAATTTTGAAACCGTTATTATGTACTTGACGCAAAACCTTTAAATTTCGGTTTCGTTAGAATAAACCGGTTTTTTAAACCGGTATTTTGAGGGAACTTTACATAAAGGTTTTATCGGATTAACCGGTTTAGAGCAATAAAAACCGGTTAATACAAACAAACGCCGTTTAGTTTTTATTTTTATTTAGTAGAAAGACAATTTATGTTTCGCGACGAACGTTTATTTCACTGCTTCAATCAGATCCGCTGCGAAAAATCCAAAAATGGGTAAGTATCTACTTTTCTTTCCTTTTTACTTGGCGCTTGTCGATTAAACCGGTTAATTTAGGTTAAATAAAGTTCTTTAAACGTTCACGTTCTCAAGAAAAATTCGGAGCTAAACCGCAATAAACCGGTAATAACCGGTATTTATCAAACCGGTTCCGAGCCTTGCTTTATCGTATTAAAACTGCTACCAAACAGGGTTGGCAACATCAACAGTATCGCATAACAAGCGCCGCGGTCGCCTGTACGTTCAAAGCACAAATTAATATAACTGGAGCGCTCTGTAAACTTCGTGGCCAACCCTGCAGCCAATAATGTCCACGTTTTATTGGCGTTCGGATTTCAAAAGTTTCGGAGACATACAATGAGGAAATTATGAGGTTATTAAATGGAAAGGATTTAATGGTGGTTAAAATGAAAGTCTTTCGTGGATTTAGATTTGGAATGGATTTAACAATGTATGCTTAAAAGTCAACTCTAAATGTATCTCCTTTAATATGTTTTTGTCTACCGTATAGAGATTTTCCTCAAGCATCGGTAATAGGACCAATGAATATGTGAAATCCCTTTATAGACGGTCCAAAACGAATCCTACTCCAGCAATCATTTCTTATTCTTTATTGTACACCAGAAAAATCATCATCATCATTTTAGCCCAAAGAAGACCACTGCTGGACATAAGCCTCCCCCAAGCGTCATCACAACGACTGGTCCTGCGCTTTCCGGAAAAATACAACATGTGTATAAAGGCGAGCTTAACTCAAATACTTTATTTTTTTGTATACCACTTTTTGTCATCCAATCATGAGCTATGTTTAAAGTTTCAAGTCTATAGCTTATTGGGAAGTTAGTTTAAAAAGGGTTGTTTAATTTTTAACAAACAGGCAGACAGGAAGGAAAGTGAATTAGTAAAAAAACGTGACACAATTTGTTTTCTACCAGAAATAGATAGAGTAGAATGGTTGTTATCACAATTTTACTTGCGATTCATGCGTGGCAACTTTCGAACAAACTACGCCTCCCATATTGACGTCATTAATTTTTAAAAATTAACTTTAATCAAATATACTTTACAGCATTTGTTTCTGCAGTTAGAAACATCACAATAAGGCATTTTTGCGGGTTTTTGTTACAGTATAGAAACAAGTCATAAGGCGTACTGAGAAAGGCTTTGAAATGCCCTGCACTATGGTGCAGAGTGTTGGCACGCGTGCCCTGCCCTCTTTTCCATTCTATTTCTGTTGTTTTCTACCAGAAAACCTTTGAGCGATAGAATAAATGTAGAAAAGAGACTGTGGGTAAACTTCAATGCACAACTATTTAGGTCTCAATAAGTCATAAGTCATACTCATAAGTCATTTATTCATTTGTGTAAAATAGGTACAAAAAATAATATAACATAACATAACATCACGCCAGTATGTCCCCGAAGGGGTAGGCAGAGGTGTATAGCACACCCACATTTCGCCAGTTATGTTATAGTCCCATGTAATAGGGGGCGAGCCTATTGCCATTAACCGGGCACAAATCCAGACTCCGGGCTGCTACTGAGAATTTCCTAATGAAAAATACCCAATAACACTTTGCCCAACCCGGGAATCGAACCCAGGACCCCACGCTCAGCAGTCGCGCTTGCAACCACTGGACCAACGAGGCAATCAAAAAGAAAATAATAATATTAAGTTCTTAAATACAATAAAGATTCCGCTATGTTATGCCAGCAGGCGTAAAATTGATTCGATATGCTAGTCATGGTATAATAAGATGTTTCACCAGGTAGTCTCTTCCCGTGACAGCTAGGTCACGTGATTGCCTCCGTACTACGTCATCGGCCGTGGAGCCAATAGCGAGCTGTTAGCGTGACACTTGTCAGTTTGATGTGCTGCCACTTTAGAAAATAAATTACCCGAGCAAAATGCATTATTTCATTTCCTTTCTTCTATAAAGAATCACCTTTTTAACTAGTAATTTTATATAGTTTCCTTTCTTAACTAATTAGATGAATAACACGAGATAACAAATAGTTAGGCTAGTTAGGAATTTATTTTATATTCATTATGAACAAAAATCTCCTTAAGTATACTGAAGATATCAATCAACGGCAACACTGATCGTAACGTAGCTTGGAGGCATCGCGCTGTCATTGCGGGAAGAGAATACCTGGTGAAACTCTTATTATACCATGATGCTAGTAAACTCGAAATGTCACAAAATAATGATGTTGTCAAAATGATGATGAAATGTCAAATAGTATTCTTGTTCACTAATTATAATATTAATAAATTAATTGGGCATTTAAAAATTCTCAATCAAGTAAAAATTTGTTAAGTTTAAGTAAATTACCTAATTTGTACCTTAAATGTTAAAGTTAAGCTAGTTATTGCATTATATGTTAGACACTACTGATAGCTTTCTTTTAATTTTGCATGCCAAATAGACGAAATGACGGATTTTTATTTTATGATAACAACTTTTATGTAACTCATTTCAAGCAAATAAACGTTCTTTTTTAGGGTTTCTTAAGTATAACTGTGATGTGATGCATGGAAAATGTCAACTCAGCATCTTCTTGAAACCGTCTTTGCCTCACATAGAAATAACAGAATCAAAATCATGAATAAACAGTTTTCAGTATAAATTTTAAGGTAATTAGTAAAACGGTAATAATAATAATGTCCTCCCGGCCGAATTTCGGTCACGGCGGCCAATCTGGCTAGCCATCTGCGCGGGACATATTATAGTGCACAAGTATGTGCGCAAACACAGGTCCACTCTCTATTCCCTCACTCTCATAATCCGATGGGACGGCAATTCGACACGACCGAAGAGAGAGCAGGCACGAAGGGGTCTCGATGTGCAACGAAACGGTCACCCATCCACAGACTGACCGCGGCTAGTGCAGCTTAACCTTGCAGATCGTACAATCCACACGCTTGCTACTTAGCCACGAGCCCTTTAATAAAATAAATAAAACGGTAATAAAACTGTTATCATACAACAATAATTAGCTAAAAGTAGTGTATTTCAGTCAGTAGGTTATTATATGATCGCAGGAGACGCAATTTAATTGGCCGGAGTGAAATAGTTACAGAACCGTCGCAGTAATCATTTTATGGGTGTCGGAGGGTGGAGGGGGAAAACATGCACAATGCCTAACTTCACTTCGTCCAAGTTAAATTGCGCATGCTGTACTTAGATGAAAATTTTCGATATTCTAACACAGAACACTTTATTTCCACCATCGTCAGTTAATAAAGAGCGCCAGCTTTACGTATATAAGTGCTAAATTTCTTCGTAACCATTAGTCCTTGCATTAAACATTCGTTATCGACTGTCTCCTCCCTAATTATATCGATTATTATCGTCCAACCGATACTGTCACGTGGATTTCGCAACTCGAGTAACATTCTCACAATTGTAACGTGAATAGCTAGATGCTCACGATTCGGTGTTAATGGAGTCTTTGGTTTATTAGACACTGAATCGTGTTGTGTTAGACTGTTTGTTGTTTAGTTAGTGTTTCTGTGTGGTAATGCGACAATAGTTAAAACATTATTGAGGTTTATTACGCTATCTGTTGTGTAAAACGGTTTTATGACGCTATTTGTGTATAAAATAATTGCTATCTCTGTGTTTTGTAGCATTATCAAGCTCTGTAGCCTTCTTATTATGCTTATAAATTACTTCTAAGGGTAGAAAGGTTGGCTTTTTGAGTTTGACTTACGAGCACAGACATAGTAAAAACTATAGACTAATTGCTGCGAACAACCATAGTGAAGCCAATAAAAACCGTGCTCCTTCATGTACAACCAGAGCTCACGCACACACATGCACCTTAAACCGTGCTCACCCCTCTCAGTTCACATGTCGCGGCTTCTTCCAGTAAGCATCGCGAAAACAAATATCCTTCAGGTGCATGGTGTGTACGTGAGCACTGGTTGTACATGAAGGAGCTCGGTTTTTGTTGGCTTCACTATGGTTGTTCGCAGCACTTAGTCTATATTTTTTACTATGTCTGTGCTTACGAGTAAGAGGGATATTCATTAATGTTACGTTCACATATGAGTAGACCTCCAGGATAAAGCACTGGTGCAATGGTGTAATAAACCAGGAGTCGTAGGTTCGAATCCTGCTCAATTGCGAATTGTTTTTTCAATTTCAATTTATCAATATCTTTAGACGTTTTTCTGGTACCAAATTCAGATAGAGATATTTATTTTACGTTATATATAAGGTAGTTTATCTATGTAGGTATATTTATTAGTATTACTTGACACACTGTGTCTACATCTCTTTGCTTCAAATTTTCCTCTTGCTGTAGGCGTAGCATAAACAATTCTATGTCTATTCTTCCAAGAGTAGACAAAACTCTTTCTATACGTCAAGATATCTCTTCTTCTCGAGCATGAGGCGACCCGTCGACTCGGGTTTCTACGAAGACAAAGTGACAGATATTTTTCCATAGCAACGAGAACGTAGCTAGTGCCGTACAAATTCTACCAAATCCTACCATATTATTACGTTTCGTTATGTAGAAAAAAGGTGAATCGAATAAGTTTTGAAACATTTTGTACGTAATTCAAAGCAACAACAATACGCATTTTGTACTCATGAATGTCAAGGTCGAAGGATTCGTTTTACAAAGTAGTGATGCGACTCGAGTCCGATTTTACCACTCGTGTCATTCGAGTCATTTTACAATTTTACTCGAGTACTGTTCGAGTGATCGAGCCGTCGAGTCACTCGAGTGGTTCACGAGTCACTCGATCACTCGCCTCTAATGAGTCACCTGTCATAATACTTGAATTCATTATTTTTTCATTTTGTCAATAAGTTGAGGCTTAATAAAACGACAAGTTTGAAGTTTTATTTCAATACATCGCCAGTCTTACAAAAATCAACATTTATATCGAAATTAATATTATATACTAATAAAAATGAGCAATATGGTCTGTTCATAAAACCAAATAACATTACGTTATTTGGTGAGTGATTGGCGAGTGAATCGAGTCCGAGTGAACTCGAGTCGATATTTTTTTCACTCGAGTACGTTTTTTTTCGATGTCACTCGAGTAAAAGTGGACTCGAGTCGCATCACTATTACAAAGTAAATTAATATTTTTATGACGTGCAAACAATAAAGTATACTCTATCTACTTTTTGTACCGAGAAAAATAAATAGTTCCCGATGGATGCGCGATAGGCTTTCTGTGATAAGCCGAAGAAGCCGCGGACATTCAGCAAATTTTCTTATATGTAATCATACTAATATTATAAATGCAAAAGTATGGATGTTTGTTTGTTTGTCCTTCAATCATGTTCAAACGGATTTGGATGAAGATTAGCACGTAGACCATAGGGTGTGCATTAACATAAAGGAAACCATTTTATCCCGGGATGACACAGTTCCCGAAGGATGCACGATAGTCATTCGATACTTATTACGAATTACACGCGGGCAAAGGCTAGTTTTTTTTTTGATAATAACTAAGGAGATAGCGACGATAGGAACCCGACATGTTATTATTGTTGTTCAAAAACTCCAATGAAACCAATTTAACAAGAATCTAGTCCTAATAAAACTAAAGAATAATTTTGTCTAGGTCTCATGAGATGTAGACTAATTTCTTCTTTTTGAAGAGAAACATGTCTACCCCTAACTGTCAAAAGTAGAGAAAATATGTTCGTCATGCTCGACGTTGTAGACATGTGTCGATCGAAGTATAGAAACATTTCTTTTCTTCATTATTGACATCGGCATGCTACGGACGGAAGAAATCTTTCTACAATACGTCATTTTGTCTATTCTTCCGTCGACATAAGCTTTGTCTACAGCGGTCATGCTACGCCTGCAGGTCTGCTGGAAGAAATTTCTTATAGAAAATAAGCAGTGCCTTTGTACTATACATTTATATGTATTTTATTATTATTTCTCTGTGTGTGCATTAATTTAATAAATAAATAAATAATAGAGCTTAGGTCTAGGTGTGATCGTTCAAAATGTATATCTGCGGATACATATACGGATAATTAGTGTCAAAATCCACAGATACGGATACGGACTACAACTTCGTACTCTTTCGGCGCAGTTGTGATCTTGGACCGACCGTTGACGCTTTGCGTTACTGACTAACGGCCAAAATTAATATCCAATCTATCCACAATTTACCCTACTATAGATAGAAATTTGACATATTTTGTATGAAGCTTATGTCAAATTCCTATCTCTAGTAGGGCAAATCGTGGATAGATTGGATATTAATTTTGGCCGTTAATTACCATTTAACTAACCGAGGCCGTTAATTGCTATTTCGGCCAAGACTTGTATAAAAACAAGTACTTTTCTCTCTTTTTCGAGGAACAATACACAAATTATTTCAACAGTAATTACCTAATTTTCTTTCAAGCCAATTTACCCGCGCGCGGTTCTAGTTCTATTTTTAAACTTATGAAAAAAAAACTGTCCAGCAATTTCTAATACTTAATACCTACTTATTGTGGTGTTTGATATTGCTGTAGTGTTATTTCGTTTCGTACGGAAAAGAGCTGATTGATGTATTATTTTCTTTTTAAATAATGAAGCCATTTCCGAACAAGTGGGGGTAAAGTATAAACTAACCAGATTATTTTTTCTGAAAAATATAACTCATTTTGAAAAACGCGATCGGCACAACAAAACAACTTAATCGATCGTCTTACCTGAATAATATTTACCAAGAACCTTAATCCAAGACGCACTTACCCCAAAATTTCGAGAACAATACACACAAAGGCTGTATGGTAGAATACATTACAGATAAGGCGAGATGAATCGGCCTGTATTGACGGATCGCTCGCCGTAGGCTGGGCAACCGCATCACTCAGCGTTGGGCAACTGATAAGGAGATTAATATGAAGTTACACGGGTTCACAGGTCATTGGAGAAAGCGTTTACTGTGGACCATGCCTTTAAGTTGAAAGTATAGTAAACTGTACGATCAACATTGAGCTCATATTTAGGTATAGGTACATACCAGTGACGAAGGGTGATTTTCTGAAGGAAAGCTGTGCCAAAAAAGGGCTCACTCTGTACCAAAAAGAGCTCACGCTGTACCAAAAAAGAGCTCACTCTGTACCAATAATGAGCTCACTCTGTCCCAAAATTCGACTCATTTATCGCCTTATGGTGGTAAAATTGTCAGGCAGTACATTAGTTTAAAGCTGACTGAAAGTGTATTTTAAAACAATAAATTAGCATAGCAATGTCGTTGATCTATATTTAAGCAATTCCTCAAGTGAAACCGATGGGAATCGTGTTATATGGACCCTTCGCCACTGATACATACGTAGATGATCCCTAATTATTCCAAAGAACAAATGACGGTAGCATAACTTATTACTCGAAACGCCTCCCGATGACACTATTCCAGCTCCAAAAGCAAAATCAACTCTATTTGGCAATAAGCCCAAAAAGCTCTAGTCATTCTAAAGCGGGCTACACAAAGCACTAAAAATATCGGCTCTGCAAATATACACACTATATAATTTGTTAGAGACTCTTGATGAGGCCTTGCTTGCAGTGTTTTGAGTAGCCCGTTTAAGATTCCGACACAATGTAGGATACACAGAAGAGTGGCCATCTACTTATCAGAAATGCGAATAACAAATAATGTGTACTTTTAAGGTAACTCAATAAGTATTGAACTGATAATGGAGATGAATGCATTTTTTTTTTATTCGATTCGCAAACTGGACGTTAAGACTATTTTTTTACAGACAAGTTAGAGTGTACCCTGGATTTTAACTTTAATTCATTTCCGAAAAACGAACTTTTCTCGACAGGCGGAGCCGCGGAAACAGCTTAGCATCAAACACATTACCGCCATACCAATATCTTTACGAACACTCATTGTTCATTATTTCCCCGCGACCGGTAAAAGCACCATCTCGTTAAGTATGTCACTACAGCGCTCCACTGATATCAAAATCATAGCGATGACACAACATTATTTTGCATCAGCCCCGACGTCTTCAATAAAAACGCCATTTGTCTCGCTTACAATGCACTGATGAATTCAATTTGTCTGTCTGTGTGTGTACATTGTAGAAATGTACAGAAGGTGCACTTTATAATGTGCTAACTGCTAATAAGGTCACGTACACACGGAAAACATTGACAGTTTTGGTTACACCGAACCAGAGACATGACATTTACCGCCGGTACCGGCAGTAAATGTCATGTCTCTGCACCGAACGAAACAAAAAAGCGCTAGTAACAAAATAGTTATTATACTCTTTTACTCTTTGGCTTGCAACTTCGGTAGATTGGTTTTGTCTGAAATTACCTATCGACACCGCTATCGGCTGATAAAAATAAACTCTTGAATTTTGTGTTTTTACGCACACTGGATGACCCATTCTGATGAAATCCGCAACAATGTTAAATAATAAAAAATGCTTTATGGTCAATGTGTTGTTAATTAACACAAGGATGTTGTTGACGATTGTTTTACCCAAACCAAAACTCTTTATATTCGCCTTCTACAATGCCTACAAACCGGAGCAAAAGTAGCTTATTCGGAAAGAATGGCCAATGGAACACCCGAAGGAAAAATGATCTCAATTAGAGGATATCATTCGTTTTGGTTTAGTTTTTTTCCTTTTCCGACGACCTGAAGAACATGGCTGGGGGGACTGAATGCGGAAGGCAGAGGAGCGAGTGTTGTGGTGCAACTTGGGAGAGGCCTACGTCCAGCAGTGGACTGCGATAGGCTGAGTTGTAGATTTGTTTTGAGCCAAAAATTTAAACCACCGACATACACAGACAAACCAATAACAGAAACATACCTAAATGTATTGGTGACAGCCAAGCCGTCATAAAGGAAAATGTTCAAGATAACACGGTCTACGAGAATATGAAACTTTTTTCGTTGGCCGTCACTTTCAGTTTTCCTCAAAAAAAGTATGAAAGGTGTCATGACTTCATGAGCAATGAGCATGACCTTTTATTTTTCAGCCTGATTTCAAACATTTTAATAATGGTTCTTCTGCAGCAACTTATTTTGTGATGAAAGTTTTTAAGTACCGCTTACTAATGCTTGACTAATTTGCGGAATTCCTAGTATTTCCTAACTCTATCTGGTTTTCGACGAGATAAAGGTTAATAGAGGTCAGATCACTTGATCGGTGCCGCAATTTTAAACTACGTAATTATGATTTAACTGTATTTTTCAATTGGTTTTTAATGATGTAACCCGTTTATGCTTTAAATAGGGATACTTAACGTTATGAATTTATTATTATAAGCCACGCCCAATATAAAAAGTGTTTATAAGAATTTATTATCGCCTAAAGTCGCGTGAGCAGCTTATTCGGCTATAAAAGCAGCTTTGTTGCTTGTGTGATTTATCTTTTGCAACATTAAAGTAACGAGTTTAGTTTTTTTCTTTTACAAGATTGAATAAATTGGTATCTCTTTAATAGGTAGCTAGCGTAAGCCCTATTCACTATTCACTCCTGTGCTGTGGTACGAAAAGTAAAAAAAGGTATTCTATATTTTAATCGAAGACAGGATCTATCTGTGTGTCAAATTTCATCCAAATCACATACATACATATTATCACGCCTGTTTCCCATTGGGGTAGGCAGAGACTATGGATTTCCACCTGCTACGATCCTGACACACATCTTTCGCTTCATCTACGTCCATTAACCTCGTCATGCATGCTCGTCGGTTTAGAGAACTCTTAACCTGGCATTTTTTGAGAACATCCGCGATTTGATCGTGATACCAAATCGTATATCCAAATCAGTACAGTCGTTTTCGCATAATGCTCGAACTAACAAATAAACAATCAAACAGACAATTACGATATCATGACTCATGAGTTAGGATTAGGACTAACTATAGACATTAGATTATTATTTGGATTGCCTCGTTGGTCTAGTGGTTGCAAGTGCGACTGCTGAGCGTGGGGTCCTGGGTTCGATTCCCGGGTCGGGCAAAGTGTTATTGGGTGTTTCATATAGGAAATTCTCAGTAGCAGCCCGGAGTCTGGATTTGTACCCAGTTAATGGCAATAGGCTCGCCCCCTATTACATGGGACTATAACATAACTGGCGAAATGTGGGTGTGCTATACAACTCTGCCTACCCCTTCGGAGAAATACAGGCGTGATGTTATGTTAAGTTATAAACATTACAAACAGGACAGGCTCAAAGTCACTCAAAGGGCAATGGAGAGGGCTATGCTCGGAGTGTCCCTGCGTGATCGAATCAGAAATGAGGAGATTCGCAGGAGAACGAAAGTAACCGACATAGCCCGAATAATTGCCAAACTTAAGTGGCAGTGGGCGGGGCACATTGCTCGCAGAACGGATGGCCGATGGGCCAGTAAAGTTTTGGAGTGGCGACCGCGTACTAGAAGGCGCAGCGTGGGTAGGCCCCCCACAAGGTGGACTGACGACCTGGTGAAGGTCGTGGGAATCCGCTGGATGCGGAAATCACAGGACCGGTCGTTGTGGAGATGCTTGGGGGAGGCCTATGTCCAACTGTGGACGTCTTTCGGCTGAAATTATGATGATGATGATGATGATAGACATTACAGAAGCCGTAAGTAAGTACTCATATATGTACCTACTCTAAATTATGTCACATATTTATTTATTTATTTTATTTATTTCCACAAAAAAAAAAAACATACAATTGGCAGATACAGTGTAGAACATAAACCAGTTTAGGTTTTTCTGTACACCGCTTGGTCCGTCGACATTCATTACAACAAGATGTGGGTGGGTGAACACGACGCATCATTCTCGCTCTGACACCCGCCCCGAGAGGTCGTGCTGCTCCGCTCCGTCCTCTCGTGACGAATTAAGTGCTCGAATATTTTTCGCTACGGCTCACCGTAGCGTCCTCCGCAGTCGCCCCGCCGACTGCAGCCCGATAAGCACATTCGCTGTCTTTTTCAAGACAGCGGGCGCGCTTTTGTCTCTTTAGACAGAGTTTCGTCAAAAACGTAGTGTCCCTTCAGGAAAAACCCACTTATTTACTGTGGTCCTCAGTGGATACCTAACGGTGCTAACGAACTGAGGGGCGTTGACCCGACACGCCAGCTGCGCTCCTTAAGGGCAAAGCAAAATTGGAAGAAGCTAGGGCCAGAAGGCCTTGGGGGATCTCCTAGTCTTCCCTAGCTTTAACCCCGTTTCGTCCTATCTAGCACTCTCTAGGGGTTTACACCCATTGCACACTAGAGACTTAGGGACCTGGTTGCACATTAAGACTGGCAATCAGGAGTGCAAGCTTAGGGCTCACCAGTAGGCACACAACCTCCCCGTCTATACCCGACGGGGAGGGTTTGAACACACTCCCGGGAACACCCACCCGAGGAGCAAAACCCCCATGTTAGTACGCCACTAATTTCTCTCCCTCTCATTTTGCTAGGCTTGGCTTAGTCATCATCTGTACGATGGTGTCTGATGCCAAGTTCCTGAGCATCCTGAAAAACGTCCTCCTCAAGGACCCCAACTTCCTAGCCAATTATGGCAACCTCTTTTGCGACGATGAGGTGATCAAACCTCAAACGTCCGAATCCCCCAACTCTCCTGAGTTGCCCGATACCCCCCCACCCCAAAGGAGGAATAGGCGCCCCGCCCGTTCCGACAGCGATGAGGAGAGGCCGAGGTCTCCGCGTGGTCCGCCTAGGCGTTCAGCCAGCCTGGACCATAAGGACCGCACCCCCTCACCTCTCCCCACCCCAGCCCCCACTCAATACCCCGATCGCTCCCCGATCCCATCAGACCAAGAGATGTCTTCGGACAGTGAGGTCAACTCAGACGAGGCCGACGCCTTTACCACGGTAGTGGGTAAAGGTAAAAAACGCAGCCGAAAGACAAATAAGGCCGAGGCTCTCGCCTCAAAAGCACTTAAACTGTCCGAGGCAAACTCTGCCCCGGCCCCTACCCCCCGTCCCGCCTCTTACTCCTCCTCGCAGGATAACAGGCCTGCCTCCCCTCACGATCATGAACATACCTCATCTTCCCAGAAGAAGGTACCCATCCCGCCTCCCTTATTCATCCAGGATAAGGCATATTGGACCAGAATTTCCGACTGGTGCAATCAAAACAAAATCAATTTTACTAGTGCCCGCCCCACGCAGCAGGGCATTAAAGTAGTTGTCCCCACCCCCACCGATTACCGCAACCTTACCAGGTTGCTACGCGAGCGTGGTGTGTCTTTTCACACCTACGCACTCCCAGAGGACCGACTCCTTAGAGTTGTGATCCGAGGGATTCCGACCGAAGTCAGCTGCACGGAAGTGCACGCCGACCTCGATCGTCAAGGGATCCCGGTTGCAATAACCCACCGAATGTACCGTGGTAAGCACGGTGAACCCTACAATATGGTTCTTGTCATCTGTCACCCTGGCGAAAGCGCCAAAAACATATATAACATAAAGACCGTATGCAACTTATCAGGCATCACGGTCGAGCGCCCCCACAAGTCAAACCAGCCTGGTCAATGTCACCGTTGCCAGCTGTATGGTCACTCCCAGCGTAACTGCTACGCAAAGCCCAGGTGCGTTAAGTGCCTAGGCGATCACGGGACTTCCAATTGCGAGCGTCCCAAGGAGAGGGACCAGTGCACGGAGCCCCCTAGCTGTGTCCTTTGCGGCAAATCCGGGCATCCAGCGAATTATCGCGGATGCCCCAAAGCCCCCAAAATGCGCAACGCCAAATCGGCGAAACGCGCCTCCGACCGCGTTGCGAGGGAAGCCCCCTCCTACGCAGCCCCCTACCAGTACCAACCACCAAACCCTAGAGGCCCACTCGGGCCCTCCCCTAATTTCCGCGGCCCACTCGGGCCCAACCCCTGGTTTAAGGGAAACCAAAAGCCCCAATTCCCACCTCTTCCGCCCTCTCGTCTCGCGCCCCCGGCCTCAGAGCCCCCTGCGCTGATGAACATACCCATCCCCGCACCTTCTCTCAGGCCCAAAACTGCACCAGCAGCCAAAGCCCCCCCCCCCATGAGAACCCCCCCTCCGGTAAACTCCCCCGGCCTTCTGCCGAGAGAATACCTCGAACCCCAATCAGGGGAGTCCCGCATTGACGCCTACTCTAGACTTTGGGCCTTTACCCAAGGCATCCATGAGCAGCGCCTTCAGGTACTTACCAAGTACCAAGACATTTATAGAATACTTAATTCCAATTATAATGTATAATACGGCCCCACCCAAAAGATTCAAACCCCGTTCCCTAATTTTAGGCTTTTTTAATGCCCGAGGCATTAGTGGTCAACGCGACGACGTAGCCGTCTTCTTGCGTGAGCACCAAATCGATATTTTACTCATTCAAGAGTCTTTCCTCAAACCCCATAGTCGTAATCCCAATATAGCCAACTATAGGCTGATAAGAAACGACAGAGCACACACCGCACTAGGCGGAACGCTCATCTATTACCGAAATTCATTGTATTGCATCCCCATTGATCCCCCAGAGCTAGCATGCCTGGAGGCTTCAATCTGTCGCCTAGGCATGACAGGGCACCAGCCCATCACCATAGTCTCGGCCTATAGATCCGCAAACAAACCCGCGAGTCTGCTCGAGGACGACCTCAAATCCCTACTCGATCTTAGTAACTCTGTAATTATTGCAGGCGACTTAAACGCCAAACACCGTTCATGGAGCTGTGTCTCCAATAACGCCGCTGGCACTCAATTAGGAGCACTTAGCGACAAACTTTCCTTCGACGTCATCGCCCCGATGCGTCCCACTCACTATCCTGACACAGTAGGGCACAGGCCCGACATCCTAGATATAGCCCTCTTAAAGCGCGTAAACCTCGGTATTCGCTCTATCGAGGTAATCCAAGAATTAGACTCAGATCATCGCCCTGTGATCATTCAACTGGGTCCCCGAGGTGGTCCCTCGGATCCCGGTATTCCACCCATAACAAAAACGATAACCGATTGGAGGAGATTAGAGGACCGCCTCAAATCTACCTCATCCCCCCAATTAGATTCAATCCCTGACTCCATTGAGACAGTCGCGGACACGGTGGCCGCGATCACCTCGCTCACCAACCATGTGCAGTCCGTAGTGGGCGAATGCTCACGGCAGGTTCCGATGCTGGATGACCAGCGTCTGAAACTGCCGGACGATGTAAATGAGTTGAGGACCGAGAGGAACGCGGCCATCCGTGCCTATGACGCTTTTCCCAATGAAGCCAATCGTGCCCATATGCGCTCCTTACAGAATTCTGTAAAGAGACGTGTAGCTCAGGTACGGGAGGAGCATTGGGACAAGGAAGTCAGCGCAATCCAACCGTCTCATGTAGCCTTCTGGGCCCTTCAACGCAGACTTAAATGCGAGACCACGGCAACTATGCCCCCCCTAAATCGACCCAATCAAAGGCCGGCCTTTGACGACGACGAAAAAGCCGAATGCTTAGCCGACAGCTTGGAGTCTCAATGCACTCTCAGTACGCTTCCCGTAAGCCAAACCCACCTTGATAAGGTCAATTCAGAAGTAGAGCGTAGGTCAGCCCTCCCCCCCCCCCCAATAGATGACCCTGATGACCCGCTCCCACCGATCACCCCTGACGCAGTTCTCTCTATAGTCAAGGATCTTAAGCCCAAAAAAGCCCCCGGCGCAGACGGCATCACCAATAAGGTGCTGAAACGTTTCCCTGCCACCCTAATCGCTCTAATGACCGTCATCTTCAATGCGGCATTTAAAAACAACATCTTTCCCCAGGCTTGGAAACAGGCTACGGTAATCGGTATTTCCAAACCGGGCAAACCAAAAGCCGAGCCGAGTAGTTACCGGCCGATTAGTCTCCTCAATGTCTTCGGTAAAATCTACGAGAAGCTTATTTATAAGCGACTCAAAGATTTCGCCGACTCAAATAAACTCCTTCCCGACGAGCAGTTTGGCTTTCGTACAAAGCACTGCTGCGTTAATCAACTGCACCGCATTGTAGAACACATCAGTGCAGGCTTCGTACGCGGTCAAATGACCGGCACTCTCTTTTTCGACGTAGCAAAGGCTTTCGATAAAGTGTGGCACAACGGCTTATTATATAAGCTGTACACTATGAATGTGCCACATCGTCTCGTGCTCATCATCCGAGACTACTTGTCGAATCGTACCTTTTGCTATCGCATAGAAGGGGCTCTCTCCTCCCCCCATCCCATTCACGCCGGTGTGCCTCAAGGCTCCGTGCTCTCCCCCCTACTGTTCACGCTGTACACCAGCGATATTCCAAAATGCGGTGCAGCCCGTATGGCCCTTTTCGCCGACGACACGGCAATCTATTACTCCGGCATGACCCATGTCGCTATTTCTCGTACCCTCCAATCCGCGGCCAACACCCTAGGTGAATGGTTCCGGAAATGGAGAATCGAAGTAAATCCCGAAAAAAGTGCAGCGGTCCTCTTCGATAAGAGACCCCTGTCACAGTACCGTAAAGAACTGAGCGTACCAGTCTCAATGTTCGGAAAACAGATCCCATGGCAACGAGAAGCCAAATATCTCGGAGTGATCCTTGACCGTAGACTGACTTTCCGTCCGCATATCCGCAGGGTGAAAAACCGTGCCGCCCTCGTCCTCGCACGTCTCCACCCCCTTCTCAATGCGCACAGTAAGCTGCCCACTCATCTCAAAGTAAGGATATTCACCACCTGTATCCGCCCCATACTCGCCTATGCTAGCGTTGTGTTCGCACACGTTAAGCCGGTGAGAATTCACATGCTCCAAACCATCCAAAACCGTTTCATGCGTAGGGCTGTAGACGCCCCCTGGTACGTACGCAACGTCGACCTCCACCTAGACTTCAAACTGCCGACCATCAAGCAGTTTTTCAAGCGTGCCTCAAAACGCTATTTCGATTCCGCTCCCAAGCACCCCAACCCCTTGGTCGTGGCGGCCACCGTCTACCAGCCATCCGCTATCAGCAAAACCCGACGTCCCAGACACACACTCATTGAGCCCGATGACGATATCACACTCCTCCAGGAGTCAGATAAAAGTACTAGCACACTCCGACGCCGTCGTCCAAAATATCGTCCCCGCCGGCGAGGACCGACGCGACACACACACAGAATCCGAGAGTCCGACTCTCGAGAAACAGAAACACATGCCGACGCAGCACCGGCTGCTGGGGGGATCAGTGGCGGGGTCCCCCTGCTGCACCCTGAGTCGAGGTCCGAGCTCCCCCCTGGGGACGCCCTCACGGTGTAAGCAACCGGAGATAATCTCGTCACGCGAGACCGGCCCTATGCTCTAGAGTAGTTCCTAGGAGCAGGCTATTGCGTAGCCACTGGTTAGGTTTTCTAGGTAGGTCTTAGCCTCGCCGGCGAGGCTTGCCGCTTCACGGCGTTTAGCACGTCACCCGATAGGGACCGAAAGTCCGCTACTTTCGAGGTAACCAATTCGATGCAGCAACGGCTGCTAGGGGGACATAGGAACTGCGGGGTCCCCCTGCAATGCCCTAGCGAGGTTCGAGCCCCCCCCTTGGGGGGCGCCCGCCCGATTAAGCGCGGTATTGATGCCGCGCGCATCTAGTTTGTAAGTATGTAGGGAAAAAACCTTCGGCGTATGGAGTCCCACATGGGACTCTCCGCCAACTAAGTCCGGTTAAGCAGAAATGGGACTTCGGTCCCACCTGCGAGAGCCCATTCGAAAAAAAAAAAAAAAAAAAAAAAAAAAAAAAAAGAACACGACGCATCGCGCTCGCTCGCCCCATGCAAAAATTCTCAAATACCCTCAACTAATTTATATTACTTCTCAATAGCAAATTGCTTACAAAAATACAGCATGTTTTTTTTTGTTTCTTAATGCTATAAAATTATACGTCATTATTAGGTTACAAGAAAGCAATAAGTTATCTGAAAACAAACAACCGCAAACGCTCCATACTCTACGAAAAGGTCCAAATACAGTTATTACCAAACATTACAAGTCCTCGGTGAATTCCTTCGTGCTAAGGCGCGTACTTGGACCGCCATTGTGCACTCAATGTACGGTCATGATACTTCCCGGTGGTACATTTTGACGACAGAATCCCTTGAACGAATCCTGCTACTTTACACGTACAGTCAACAAATCTGAATCCTGACCCACTCAGCCGATAATTCGTATGAAATGGTCAAAACAGTGAAATTTTCTTCTTATTAGCATCGTGCTGCACTTAGGTCATTTTGAATATTAAGGAAACTGCGTTAATATGGGTCAGAGGTCTATGTAATTTTGAGCTTTGTTATTAAATGCAATAGATTAATAATTAGATGAAAAATTACGTTTTTGATAAAGCTAGAATTATGTTTTGAATTTCTAATTAACTGTCGTTCCGCATAGTTTACCTATAAAAGAAGTTTTTTTTTTAAACCTATACTAACTCTTTCAATTCGAGAAGAATATTAATCAAATTAAAACTAACTGTCATTGCCCAGTAAAATTGACAACAATTTCGTTGCCAGGGAAATATCTTTAAGCGAAATTCGACCTAATTGTATTAGAATGTTTGTAGAAAATTAAGCTTAAGGTGGGTCATGATTCCGTTTGGTTGAGTGTACCTGCGGCAGCCATCGAACATTGAGTGCAAGCGATTTTAGCCTTAGTGTTAGTTCACCGGAAAGATTTCCGACTGTACACAATAAGCCATACCTTATGAACTCCACGCGTAAATTCACTTCGACACACCAATAATAATAATTTAAACCATACAACCAATAATTTAAACGTACGGAAATCGGTTTCGAAGGGAAAGTAATTAAATTAAGAAAGGAAAACTGATAACAAAGTCTTCTTTTACGACAAGTTGTATGGAACTTTACTGAAAACTGAAAATACATTATAATGAATATAATGAATAGTTCTCGTTCCCTCTTGAGTTAGGAAAAGTATAATAAAATGTAGAATTTGTTATACCTAGGTAATTATAAGTTATTCATTTTAGTTAGTTTTCCTGTGTAACTAATTGTATATGCTTATGAATATAGAGAAGTATAAGATTATATTTTTTATTGTTTTCGAGAAGGAGACCTTCAAAAGGCTACTGACCTCGTGGGGGAGAGGCTGGGATGTGTGGGATCTTTACCGCACTAAAATCTTCCCGGTGCCCAATCTTCAGCACAATAGTTCCCCCTGACTCCAGGGATGGGTTGTGCCCCCGTGCTACACCAGTAATTTAGGGCACGGCCCAGGGGAAACTATTTTTTTCCTAAACACCTCCCCGATGCGAAAGCATACGACGACACGAGGCCACTTATTAAAGAAAATGTATTATTTATTATTACTTCTAGCCACCTGAGGTCACTAAGTGGACGCCAAAAGCCCCCACTCTGGATGCCCGAGACCTCAAGTAGGTAATATAGGATACCTACTATAATTAGCGACATCAATTATTTATTTTTACCCGACTGCGCCAGAAGGAGGGTTATGTTTTTCGAGTGTATGTATGTATGTATATTTCTTTGGCACGCTCTGTAGCCTAAACGGCTTGATGGATCTTAGTTTGAGAGGTGTCGTTGGATTCGTCTTAATTGTGAGAGTGACACTGGGTATATCAAAATTATAAAAATCAAAATGGCCGCTTTTTGGAGCCATTTTATGTGACTTCAAAATATTTTTTTTGCTCAAAACCTATCGAGTACTATTATGTACATAATTCATGACCAAAAACATACGTAGCCTCCGACTGCGTGTTGATAAGTCTTGTTTATATCTTTTCTGTTATTTTTAGACGCAGTCGGGTTTTTTGTTTTTGTTAATAATTTTTTTTATTGAGGTTACTAATTTGACAGCCCTCTGACCCCTGCATCCTTGACAGATTAAAAAAACCAAAAAAAACACGCTCTTGGCCTCTGCAACGTTAACAGTATCTATTAATACATCCTAACCTTCTATTTATAAAATGACAAGCTTATAATAATCGGTAATAAAAATATATCCACAATAAACAAAATAAAAAGATTTTAACAACGCAATTCAAATGACGTTTGAGATGTTCTCAATTTCACTTATATATAATGGCCGTTGATAAAGTTTCCAGCTGAAAAAAAACATCGTTATCTTGATTTGAGTTATTGGAAAATCTAATTATTCACCACAGGGCTTCGACCCACGCTTCGATAAATCATATTGAATACAAGTGTATTGTACTGTCATTAATTTAAAACAATGGGTAGGTAATAACCGCGTTTATTGGAGAAAGTGTCGTTTTAAGTCAGCCCGCGACAACCGGTTGTAAACGTTTTATGAATGAAATAAACGTGTTTTTGGAATTTCTTATGTATTTTTATTGGAGAGTTTTAATTTTAACATTTATTCATGTTTTCGATTCATAATCCAACGATATCTTGAAATTAATGGCTTGTATAATTGACATTGATTGAATTGGTACGCTTCCAGCAGGCTTAATTTACATGAAAATACATAATATAATATTAATGATGATAATTATAATTAGTCAAATTTTACGAGGTTTTTATTTAGGACATGATGAGATGCCATATGTACTGTGCAATTCAGAAAAATAATATAAAGTAGAGCTAAATATTTTTGATACATTAACGTGAAAATGTTAGATAATCTACTTCAGATTTAGCCCAGACTCATGTTTCTGTCACTAAGATCATTTGACTTGACACGAAGCGACGACGCCGACGTGAGACATAAAAAAACGTTTTTTTTTTCTACCAAATTCTTGTTATGTCTGCTGCAAAAAACGTCATGAATGAGAATTTTAAACTGAGATTAATCACACTACCTATTATTACACATGCTTAGGCCATTGGCGCAACGGCCATACGCTATGCAGCCACGCGTCGTTCTATTTTCAAATTATTACAAAGCGTCGGGCGCGTTCCGATTAATTTGTCATACTATCATCGCGTTCCGTAGCAAGGGAATGTTTATTTTTATTACAAACAGCCTAATCTTCATCTTGGTGAAAGATTTATAACGTGTAGCGGTTAAAGCAAAAGGCAATTATAATTGTGGGCGCAGCGGGCGTAGAATGTAGCGTATTTGTTGCTAGTGACGGGTTTTTTATTTATTTTGTGCGGAAATTAATGTTTGTGTAGTAATTGTCGTGTCATGTTGTGTAAATTAAATTCTAAAGATTTGTAGGTTTAAGTTTTATTGGTGTTATTTTAACAGTTACTTTTGCCAGTGCGTGAGAAAATTATAATTGCTAAGCACGTTTCTTCGTCCGATTTTGTTTTTTGAATGGGCAATTTGTTTACCAGTCACAGATTCGTCGAAAACGGACAACTAATAATAAGCCATACAACAATCCTTGTTTCATTCGTCTTTTATTTTATTCCAGAGGCATGATTTAAAAAAATTATATAATTACATGTTATTTTCAATCAATACGGAGAAGGGACGTATGGCGTGTCGATAATGCCGCGTATCGAGCGTGCGGCAAAGGTGTGATACCGCCTAGAGCTGCACTTAATGTCGGAGGCAGGAGCGGAAGCGAAAATTGGGACATAAATTATAATCTATCTATAAATTATTAATTTTAATAATTTAAATTATATATGAGCAATCAATCAGTGCCGAAACCAAAGGTGACCTACCTATTGAATTTGTATGAAAAAGGTAAAGTAAAAATGTAAGCTATTTCTTTTTTCTTTTTTTGTACTGTGTGGCATTTTTTATCCTACAGGAACAGCAAGCTAAAGTGGAGAGGCCAGCAGTCCAACAGTGAAATAATAAAAGCTGATAATTTTTTTTTTTACGAAGAAGGAAAACAAGCAAATATCGAACATTTTCAATATATCCTCGGAAGACTAAATTTTACAAAAGATACTTTCCATCAACAAAAAGTTGAGGTCGTCGTAATACGGGGATAGAGAGACGAAAATAATCTTGTATATTCAAAAAACAACTTTTTTTTTATTATCACAATTATCATCTTTCAGTACTTGGCACTTGGTTTTGCTTGAGTATTGCCGTAAATGTTTTTCTTTATTTTTTTGGAACGATCATTATGGGGGCTTGCGGTTGGTGTGATTCGGGAAAAAATGTAGCGTCACCACATCACGCTAAGATTTGTGTTATACCCATAGAGTACCTACATTGAATATACGGACATAGATTTCTCAACTGATCTCAACTTTAAGAGCCATCTGGTGTGTAACGTCAAAGATACAAAAAAAGATATCAGCTGGCAGCTATCTATTAAATAAAAGATACAAAAAGACATATTTTACTGGGGATCAAACCTGGACCCTTTTTCCGTGGTGAAAATCCTCATGGAGCCAGTGTCGGACTCTTACCGACTAAAAACCACCACGGTGTTCCTCTACCGACCTTGGCCGGGGGCGTGAGAAATACTCCCGTATTCGCCCAACCATCCCCGGCAGGTCCCGGCTCGCCATTGGCAGGCGAGCCCCTTCTCCCCGTGCGGCATCCACAACGTCCGCACCCTCCACTAGACTGGCGCGCGCGGAACACGACGTGCCACCGTCACGGGCCTTAACTATTGAACCTGGGCCCTGTGTTATCTCAGTCCGACGCATGATGCAAAACAAACCAAATGGTCTAACAGTCTGTCACTTGCACCACACCTCAGCTGCATAATTCTGTGCTAGAGTCACGAGCGGTGACTTTTAATAGTAATATGATGGGATCAAGCATCGGGCTTACAGCTAATGCGTTCGTGTGTTCTAAATCATTAAGTAGATCGCCTTCGCTTTCAAATTATATGTACAGAATCTATAGACCGTTAGTGGATTTAAATGGGTATCTGAACATTGAATTATTAAAATAAGGATAGTGTAGTCGAACCCAATTTGGACCAAATTGTTTTGTCCTGTTCAGTCTATTATTAGGTACAGTCGACTGCATGACAGTGGTAACACTTCAGTTCAAAAACCGCCCTTACTGCTTACGAAATAAAGATGCTGCTAATGTCAAAGTGTTACCACTGACGTGCGGTCGACCGTACTTGTGAAGCTTTTCAGAAATTGTTGCTAATTGTTTCTAGAACCATGTTGTGCGGCCGCATGGACTGATCTATTCATCATCACCTCAGCCTATCGCAGTCCACTGCTGGACATAGGCCTCTCCCAAGTTGCGCCACAAAACTCGGTCCTCTGCCTTCCGCATCCAGCCCCCCCCAGCCACGTTCTTCAGGTCGTTGTTTAGGTCGTTTTAGGATCTATTAAAGCAACTTTTTTTTTGTCAACCTTTACTGTCCCACTGCTGAGCAAAGGTCTCCCCCACATACATCCAAACTTCCCTATCAATAGGTTCTTCAGTCTAATTGTTGATAAACATATCCAGATTAGAGCAACGTAATAAGTAAAAAAAAATTTGTGAAGTTAATAACATATTTAACACATGATATTTAGATTATTTTATGTTACGGTTAACAAAAGAAAAAAATGTCATCCTTTTTCTGGTTAAATGGTACAAAAGTAATTGTGAAAATGTATTAGTTAGTCTGTACCTATTCAATAAATGAAAAAAAATACTACTTTTTCTTTCAGGTCATATAAAACTGCAACCCTACAAACCGCTCATCCAATAGAACAATGACGTAATTGTTTTTTTTTTTCGTAATTTACATTTTAATAAAAAAAAACCGTTTTCAACACAACTTTGAAACTACTCTGTAGATTTTTTTGTCAAAATGTAATTACGTTATTGTTCTGTTCATCATTATCATCATCACCTCAGCCGAAAGACGTCCACTGCTGGACATAGGAGACTCCCCCAAAGGGGGATTTTTCTGTTGGATGACCGAAACTATCAATGAGATTAATATGGATTAACCAAACAACAACAATCGTCATAAGATAAAAAAATATGATACCTAAGTATTCTTTAATTCATTAAGCGTCCGAGAGACTCCCGTAGCTGAACAATACATTTTCTAGTGCTTACTTTACGCCGTTTTAAATGTCAGAAAAGAAACCGAAAAAATTAAATCTTTTAATCCCATGATCTACATAATCTGGGTGTTATCGCCTACACTAACGCAGTATCAGTAATAAATCGTATCAAGATTATCAGAGTCGTTTATAAGCTGTAGGACAATGGCGGGTACTTAACAGCCGCTATCGCTTGATCGCGCAGATAATTCCCCTTGTGTATATTAACCAACTACTCTTAATTTATACTCATTGTAAGTTTTTGTTGCTTTATTAATAGAAGGAATAATTTTTTTACTAAATACGATAATATTAGGTTTTGTATCGCTTGATCGCGCAGATAGCCACAGATAACTTCCCTTGTTTCTATTAACATAGCTGAGCATAGCCCTTTCCATTGCCCTTTGAGTGACTTTGAGCCTTCTTATCAGGCCCATTGTAAGCGACCACGTTTCAGTGCCGTAAGTCATTATTGGCAACACACAGTGGTTAAAGACTTTCGTCTTAAGACACTGCGGTATTTGGGACGAGAAGATATTGCGTAGCTTCCCGAACGTAAAATACAAGTACAAAATAAAATTATATAAAAAGGCGCGCTTAGGCGTCAAAGAATTCCTCCACATCGCTGTCATCTGGAAAAGTGCCCAAAAGACTGGCAGCGTTGCCACGTTGAATGGCAACGCTTATTCTTTGGCCAAAAAACAAACGATCTCAATAAAGTTTTAGTGCCCACGATAGCCACAACAAAGATTTTATTCCACTCAGTGACATAACAGATAGAATTAATCAAAATAAATCGATTCATAATATTAACAAAGCAAGCTTTGAGCCTTTGGTTTTATCTGCATGATTTACGTATGTACTTAACCTTCTGACTTCGTTTGCACAGTGAGTGCCACCCAGGCGGAAAGTTATAAATTGTAAATACTCATAAAATTTATAGTTTTTATGGTCTTCATTTATGAATGTTATTGTTGATTGTACAAATTGTTGATTTCGCATCCATTTAATAAATAAATAGTAAAGCTTATATTTAATTAAAATAAAATGAAAAATTAATCAGTAACGAGAGAAGAACCGGAGTGACCGACATAGCTTGTAGGATCAGTAAGATGAAGTGGGAGCTGGCCATTGTCTGTCAAAGGACCGATGGCCGTTGGAGCAGACGAGTCCTTGAGTGGAGACCGCGAAATGGCAAACGCTGCGTAGGGCGCCCCCCAGCCGAGTGGACCCACGACCTGATAAAAGTAGCTGGGGGTACTGGATGCGGAAGGCAGAGGACTGAGTGTTGTGGCACAACTTGGTAGATGCCTATGTCCAGCAGTGGACTGTGGTAGGCTGAGTTGATGATTTAAGTAAAATACGACTAACTTCCATAATTATGAACTTTAATCTGCGTATGGGTTATTACATAATAACATAACAGAACATCACGCATGTATTTCCCCGAAGGGGTAGGCAGAGGTGTAATAGTACACCCACATTTCGCCAGTTATGTTATAGTCCCATGTAATAGGGGGCGAGCCTATTGCCATTTGGATGGGTTATTGGCCCGCTTTAATAAAAAACAGATCGAATTTTCATGCTTATAATTATGCCATGATTTTGACTTAATCAATTATTACTTTCTACCAACCAATCATACATAACATAACCAGCCCATTACTGTCCCACTTCTGGGCACCGGCCTCTTCTCAGTACGAGAAGGCTAAGGCTTTAGTCCACCACGCTGGCCTAGTGCGGGTTGGCGCACTACACACACCATTGAGAACTGTATGGAGCACCCTCAGGTGTGCAGGTTTCCTCACGATGTTTTCCTTCATCGTTAAAGCAAGTGATAATCGAATATAAATCCGCACATGAATTCGAATAGTCAAAGGTGCGGACCGGGATCGAACTCACACCCTCCTGCATGGAAGGCAAGCGTTCAACCACTAGGCTATCACTGCTTTTTTTTTCACCAACTAATCATGTGTTAGGTATATTGCACATTAATCCACATTGAAGACTTTTCAATATTCTACAATCATCACAATTTTCATCTTAATTTTCAGAGCAAAAACAAAACAACATGGTCATTTATAGTGGCAAACTTTATAATGATACATAAATATGTCAATGTCACTCAGTCACTCATGCATACTTGCATAGGTTGTAGGATGAAGTGACGTAATTTCACGCTTGAACAAACAACGTGAAGGCCCGATTTTGTTTGATAGCCAAATGATGAGCTAGCAGCTAGTGCAGATAACGTCAAAGTCGTAGAATATATTTTGAATTCCTTATTTTATTGTCACAGGCGTTAATTATTTGTACTTTCAGTAAAACTAGGCTTGTAGTATAACTTTGACAACACTCTATCGAGATTGTGGTATGTGTGCCTGCTTCCAACTGCCCAAACCACGCCATGAAAGTGGTGCCCAAAGATTTTGGGTGGGTATGGTACACATTTTCTACTACGATATATTTTTAGGGTGCTGCGGTTAAAACAAAAGTGAGCAGTTACATAAAGAACTAATCATATATTTACATCATCAACAAATAACATCTTCACAATCAGTCAGTTATAAAATTCAATCACCAACAATAAGTCATCAGTTCATCAAGAGTACAGGACTTGTCGCAGCACTCGTCGACGGGGCCGCGCTTGCCGCGCACGCCAGCCAGCGCGCCCACCGGCGGCACCCACCAGCTGCGCTTGTCCACGTCGGGCCCCGAGCACAGCGTGGCCAGCACCTGCGACAGCCGCCGCCCGCAGTACACGCCAGCGCCGCTCTGCGAGGAGCTCAGCCACGCACAGCACATCAGCACCATCACAAACATCAGGAACTTCATCATGGCTGCTGCACTGAAGAATCTGTTACTCTGAGATGCGATTTTCCCACGGGATGGGGTTTGAATGTGTCCTCTCCTAAGATTACTACCCTTTTATACTGGGAAATGGCTCATTAATATGCACATTCCTTTAAACACCTTATAACATATGGGGTTGCCACAACCTACGTATTTTAAGTAAACCGTAATACAACCCACTGTTTTCTTGTTATTTGACGTAAAACACCTGTCTAGACTTTACTGTCGTAATATTTTCCGGGGGCCTTTAAAGACCTGCTTTCCTTACAGGAGTTGGCTGGCAAACGAATTGTCTGACACGAGCATAAACGACTGCAATTTGTCTTATTGTCCTGAACTCACGTCCTGCTCGATGTGGCATGACCTTCTGTTTGATCGCACCATCTCAGTGACACGTGACACGTTTTAACGAGTACACTCATGCTACACAGTTGGCAGAAACCATGCAACAGTGTTTCTTTTAGTCATAATTGAGTGATCGACTGGGTTTTGATACAGCGACCAAGACGTTTGATCCAATGTCAATGAGGTATTCTGTGGAAAGGATGATAGGACAGCATAAGCATACCTATGCAATGCCATTTAAAATATGTCAGTATTTGAAAAGATACGTTGGAAGAAACCAACGAGATAAAGTACTTACTTCCCTACCGAAAATTGGCGTGTATGTATGTATCAATTTTTATTTTAAAACAAAAGCTATAGTAGCATATAAATTGTGTTATATGTCTATGTATAGTAGGACATGAGTACTCATTGAGTACCTACTGAGAAGGATTAATAGCGACCTACACATTCTTAGGTACCAAAAATGAATCTGAATATTGATGAGCTTTCCCCCAGTATAAAAGGGTTAGTAATCTTAGAGAAGGACACCATTCAAACCCCATTCATTGGGACAATCACATCTCAGAGTAAAAGATCCTTCAGTACAGCAGCCATGATGAAGTTACTGGTGTTCGCGGTGGTGCTGATGTGTAGTGCATGGCTGAGCTCCTCGCAGAGCGGCGCCGGCGTTTTCTGCGGGCAGCGGCTGTCGGAGACGCTTGCCACGCTGTGCTGGGGGCCCGACGTGAACAAGCGCAGCTGGTGGGTGCCGCCGGCGGGCGCGCTGGCTGGCGTGCGCGGCAAGCGCGGCCCCGTCGACGAGTGCTGCTACAAGTCCTGTACTCTTGATGAACTGATGTCTTATTGTTAGCGATGGATTGTGTAACTGACTGATTGTGAAGATATTGTTTGTTGATGATGTAAATATATGGTTAGTTCTCTGTGTAACTGCTCCTATTATTTGAACCGCAGCACCCTAAAAATATTTTAAAATATTGAAGGCAGGTGGAAAATGTGCACTTTCATGATATTTCTTGGCCAGTTGGATATTGGCTAATAGAATGTCGACAAAGGGTCTTCAAAGATACAGATACAGACTACAGGCAATTATCTGTTCTATGGTACTGGCTCATATTTGCCTAAAGCAGGAATTATGGTTGTTTATTAAATGCTAAGTGCTCGTTAACGTACACAAGTGTGGGTAAATGGCACAAAGCTACAAAGTTGAAAAACATACTTTTCGTATTTTCTCATCAATCCTTCTAAAACCTCTAGTAAAGTTTCCATCACTTACCCCCAGTTTCTGGAAGGCCAATCAATTTGATCTATTGTCAAATTTAATGTCAGCTTCTGTGATTGGCCGGCAAAAATGTTAACAACCAATCACATCGCTTGACCTGAGATTTGACAGCTGGTTAGTTAATTTTTGCGTTGATCAGCCTTTCAGAAACTGGAGTTTAATTTGTTAGTGTTTTATTCAAGACGTGCCTAAAAGCTCCTAGCAACCAAGCCATAATACTGCAAAAAAAAAACATTCTGAATACCACACATGCATAGTATAAATACTCTCAGTACATACCTACTCTATTCATTCAAAAAGGCAGACTTCATAATTAGACCTAAATATGTCACTCATGTATAAGTTGTAGGATGAAGTGACGTCACTTCACGCTTGAATGAGCCACGTGATAGAACTGGTTGGTTGGTTCTGATAGCCAGACGAACAGCTGGTACGAAGGTAAGATAATATTATGGCAATAATGTAGGTGGTAGACTACCGAGAATACTACAGCTTCATTTTTGTATACTACTAGTGATGGGGTAAAATTAAACTGTAGTATCGCTCTTAATGACGAAAGACGTCAAGGCCAGGCCCTACAGGTTCTAGGAAGAGAGGAATACCTGTAACTAGATGGGCAGACGATTTTTTTTTTGTTTATTATATAGGATGGCGAAACGAGCTAAAGGCCCACCTTATGTTAAGCGGTTACCTTTGCTCATAACAATTTCAATAGATAGATAGAATATACTTTATTGTACACCATGAAAATAGTAGTAAACAAGAACAACGTACAAAATATGGATACATGGGCGGTCTTATCGTTAAAAGCGATATCTTCCAGACAACCTTTAGATGCACAAAGAAGACGTAAGATCTGGATAATGGGGGCAGTCCGTGGCGTACTACTTAACTAAAATAAATAAATAGCACAAAATATATTACACATATAATACCACCTAGGCTGTTGCCTTAATGGAACCGCAAGTCGGTTCGCCAAACTGAGACATGAAGATGAAAAGTCTCATCAATTTCACCGGCACCCGTACTCTTCAAACCGAAACACAGCAATGCAAGCATCACTGTTTGGCGGAGAAGTAGGTACGGTGGTAGTACTTCCCCGGACGAGCTCTTTCACAAAGGAGCTCTACTACTACTAAACTACTACTCACACGAGTTGCAGGCAGAAATTTGAAGACAGAAGCCCAAGGACGAGACCGCTGGTCTTCTCTGGAGTAGGCGTTTACCCTCATTCATTGAAGGATTCATGCATGCTACCTAATTTATTTAATTTAATAATATTCTGAATATTTATATTAATAATCAAATTTAATTGTTTGTTGTTTAATGTCTTAATGATTGATTATTATTATTTGTTGGTATACTTTTATGTATCTCGGCTGTTGCCGGAATGTAATAGGCAAACACGGGCCGAAGCCAAGTGCTAACCTAGGGGGTGTGAATTATGAGATGAGATATTGTGAACTTGTGATGAGCGCGTCGGTATTCGTGTGGTGACTGGTGCTTGTGTGGATGATTCGGTTATGTGTGGTTGTGTGGCACTATCAGTTTGTAAAAATTTTCTTACAATCCTACAAGTGTTCAGGATAACGGCTTTTTGTAGGTTTTGATAGGTGTTAGGCGGTAGGTCTAGTGTTCTTAAAGATTGGTGAAGTTGTTTGGGGATGACACCGGTGGTTGATAAAACTATTGGAATTATAGTGACGTTGTTTAATCGCCACATGCGGCTTATTTCTATTTTTAAGTCTGTGTATTTTGACAGCTTTTCAGCTACGGTATTCTGTAGATTATGTGTGTTAGGCACGGCTATATCTATTATTTGCGCAGTTTTATTAATTTTGTCCAATAATGTAATGTCTGGCCTATTGTAGTGTGTAGTTCTGTCGGTGAGAATTGCACGGTCAAAATATAATTTGTGTGTGGTGTTTTCCAGAACAACTTCGGGACAATATTTGTAGTAAGGTACTGGTGGTGTATCAATTAAATTATATTTAATAGCTAACTTTTGATGTATTATGTTGGCAACTTGATCATGTCGGTGCTTGTAATCCGTTTGAACTATAGCTTTACACGCTCCAGTTATGTGTTGGATAGTTTCGGAGGAACTATTACATCGCCTACAAGTGTCTGTGGATATAGGAATTCGCATAATATGCTTTTGATAATTTCGGGTCTCTATGACTTGGTCCTGAATTGCTAACATAAACCCTTCAGTCTCAGGAAAGAGATCACCGCGACTCAACCATTCGTTCGACGCGGACTTGTCGACGTTGCTTTGGCTAAGGTCATGGCGATGCCTCCCGTGCAGTGACTTCTGGGTCCACTCTAATATTTTCGTTTGTCTGTCAGTTTGTTTTTCGTTGCTTTGTGTTGTTTTATCTATCATATTTAACGGCGTATATTTACGATCATTATAGACTATAACTTTATGAAGGGATGATGTGGTACTTTTTGCATTGAAATATGTTCTTAAGGTACTAATTTGCTTATTGTGTAGGTTATTGATGTCTATTATGCCTCTTCCCCCTTCTTTCCTTGGCAGTGTTAACCTTTGCACACAAGATCTAGGGTGGTGCTTTCTATGACTGGTCAAAGTTGTATTTATGACGCGTTGTAATTTTATAAGTTCGGTCTTGGTCCAGCTTATTATACCAAAAGAGTATGTAAGAACGGGGATGGCATAAGTGTTTATAGCTTTAACAGTGTTTTTAGCATGTAACTGAGTGTTAAATACAGATTTCAATCGGTGTTTGAACTGTTGCGTTAATTGAACTTTAATTTCTTTGTGTTGTATTTGTTTAGCTTGGATGTATCCTAAATATTTATATGTTTCATTCTCATCTAAAGAACCTATAATTTCACCTGTCTGAACTTCATATGTGTTCATGAGAGTTTTCCCTGCTCTAACTGAGTTAATCTTACATTTATCTATTCCGAATTCCATTGCTATATCATTTGAGTATTTTTCTGTAATATTAGCGAGTTCAAACAAATCATTGGGTGATGTGGAGTACAATTTAATATCATCCATGTAAAGGAGATGATTAATTTTAAATTCTTGATTATAGTTAAGTGCGTCAGTCGGTGTGTCATTAAATTGCAATAAATATCCAGGTTTTAGTGAATTAAGTTTATTGGAAAGGGGGTTTAAGGCGAGACAGAACCACAACGGGCTTAGTGAGTCACCTTGAAATATACCTCGCAGGATCTGAATAGGTTCTGTCTCAACCATTCCGGTAGGTGTCGTAAGACGTAGTCGTGTAATCCATAATTTAATTATACTACTCAGAAAGGAAATTAATTGTGGATGTATTTTGTATATATTTAAAACTTCTAGTAACCAGGTGTGGGGCACTGAATCATATGCTTTTTTGTAATCTATGTACATGGTGCATAGATCTTTTTTGTTGCGTTGGACATGCTTAAGTATGACGGAGTCTATTGTTAACTGTTCTTTACAACCTTGACTAAATTTCCTGCACCCTTTTTGTTCTTCTGTTAATATATTGTTTGTATCAAGATGTTTATAAATAACATGAGTAATACACGATGTTATAATTTTATAAATTGTTTGTAGACAGGTGATTGGTCTGTACTTAGCTGGATTGGTGGTGTCGTCGCGGTCTTTTTGTAACATGTATGTTATTCCTTCCATTATGTATGTAGGCATCGTGTGTGGGTTTTTTATGAAGTAGTTTACGTGGTTATACAAGTATGGGTGTATGTGAGTTAATTTTTTATACCAGTAATTGTGTATATAGTCCGAACCTGGTGCTTTCCAGTTATGTAACTTCCCAAGAACTTCGTGGAAGGTATCTATCTGCACATTTTCAAACTCCATTTGCTCCACGTTCATATTATTTTCCATCTCGGTTCTAATCCAGTCAGCTTCAGTGTTATGACAGATAGGGTTCTCCCAAATTCCAGACCAAAATCTCTTTATTTCGTCTATTGGTGGCAAAATATTGTTTGTATTATTTACGCTATCGCTCGGAACTGTATTCGTGGTAGTATTTCTCAACGTTCGGTAAAATTGTTTTTCATTATTTCCAAATTGACTGTTTTGTGTTTTACGGAGTGTGCATTTTGTGTATCTCTTTAATCTACTATTTACTACCGATAATTTTTGTTTAAGGGTGTCTAAAAAGTGTGATAGTTGTGAATTTGGTTCTTCGTGTGATGAGTGTGTTCTGTAGTGTTCTAATATAGCGTTTACATCTTTAACAAGTTTTCTACTTCTATTTCCGTTTATGTAATGAGTAAGCCTGCCTATTTTAGCCCTTAGGTCTTTAATTTTATTCTCTAGTCTTCTCTGCCATTTAGGTTTATACTCCTTACGTCGATTATCCGTATTTTGAGCAGTTTCGTACGACATCCTACTACCATTATATTTAGCTGCTGTCCAAGCAGCACTGTAAACTACTGTTTGCAACGTTTCAAAATCTGTATCAGTCTTAATGTATTCTGGTAAAATCATATTATTAATGTAACTAACAATTTTTGACAACTTTCTGGATGATTTTAGCTTGGGAATATAATTTCGTTTTGTAGGGTGTATTTCCGTGTAGTGTTGAAGTGTTTGTGAGAAAATTTCATCTATTTCATGATTTCTAGCATCTACCGTTGTTGGACCAATATTTTGTGTATTAGAGTGTGTGTCATTTAAGTTACTTAGGTTGTTGAATTCATTTTCACCTTGCGTTGTTTGTATGTGTAACTGTTCATTGATTCCTGTCACTGTTTCACCGCTTGTGAATACTGTGTGTGAATTTGCTATAAATGTATGTGGATCTTGAGTGTCGGGTTGTATATAAGACTCTGTTTCATTTAATATTTTCTCTACAGATAATTTTAGAATTTGCAGCCGTGTTTCTGAAATCATTTTATTATTGAGGATGGCCCTTTTTTGATCAGATATTCGCTGATCAGATAAATGTGAAAGATGTGGATAGTATTCTATGAACTTTTCTCTTAACCGTTTTCTCCAAACAGTCATATCTGATTCCATTTTTGTGGTCAAATAGTAGCACTTGATTAGAGTTTCGTTATATTCATTTGACCATTTCATTCTACGTTTAGGTTGTGTTTGTTGATTAATTTCAGTTTGAGATATACTTGGATGATCTGGTGTTTGGTTGTGTATGAGTAAAACTGGACTGTGTGTTTGTAAATAATTGCTTACTTCTAACCGAATTGCTTCAATTGCAGTGAGAGATAATAACTTTTTATGGACTATTGCTCTTCTTTGGTCTCCAATTCTTTGTTTAGAAACATTCATGTTTGGAAATCTTTCGATAAATTGTTGATGAAGTGACGTTAAATATGAGTTTGTGTCTCTTTCTAAATGTGTGATAATGAAGTAAGTACGCAGGATGAATATATTCATTTCTTCGCTCCATCTTTTTCGCGTAATCGTTGAGACAGCAGCGGGTGAAGGATTATCGGCAGAAGTAGCCTCCAACACAACGTCTACTGACAATGGTGATGATGATGATGATCTTGATGAAACTGATAAATATGAAGGTGATGTTGATACTAATGAAGAAAATATTGACCTCGGAGAAGTCGATGATGAGACTTGTGTAGTTTCATCATCTAAAGAAAGTGTGTTTGCCCGTAAAGCATTTTTTGTTTTTGATCTTGTTATCATAATGATCCCACGAGAAGCTAGGGACATTGAAGTCGACCACGGCAGAGCCCTGCGTTCACCGTAGCAAGGGTAATTTTAAACTGAAGGTCCCCTAGTGTCCAGAGTTCGCATACTAGCGACTAAGCTCTCCCTTAGCCATGAAACCCTCGGCGTATGCTGTTTCACCTTGGTTTGGAGGAATTGGGAAATGGAGAAGCTCTTAGCCTGGGGGTTGACTAGAAGCTTAGGTAAGGATTGGGGATTGGGATTAGGCAAGGTAAGGAAGGAAATGTAGGAATTGGGATTAGGAAAAGGTAATTTGGGAAAGGAAATAGCTCTTGGTCTGGGAGTGGACCAAGAACAAATTTGTACCCCTCTTGGTCTGACCTTTCACCCTAGACCTGCCCGGCATGAGTGTATCTACCGGTATAGCCCTAGCGCTCATTAAGGCGCACAAGCCCTACCACGACGTCAACGTAAGGATACGACGGAGGGTTATTATTATTATTATTATACAAATTTATGAAAACTATTGGTATGAAATGGAAATAATTGAATTATAGCTATTAACTTCGTAACTATTTTATTTTAACCGTAACCGGTATAATTGTATTTTCTTAACATTCTTTAAAAAACAATTTTTATTTTGTAAAACTTATCTAATTGTATGAAATAAAATGCTTTTTTTTTCGATCTTAATTCGTTAAGCACTACGGTAAAGTCTGTGTCGATCCAACTAAATAATTGATGTTATTACCACTTACACAAACGACTTTACACTTACCTGAAAACTAAGTTGAATTCAGATTGACAAAAACAGTTAAAAAAAAAAAAAAAAAAAAAGGGTCTTGAAAATATTTACGTCGCAAAGGAAACTGATGTTTGTTTGTGTCTTATTATGTAGGGTTTCTATTCAGAAATCATATAAATTGTAAATTGAATTGACATAGAATTTAGGTAGTACTATTTAAGTGGAGAAAAATGAGTTTGTAAGCACAATTCGAATTCTACTTCCTATTTATTCCTACTAATATTGTAAATGCGAAAGTATGGATGTTTGTTTATTTATTTGTTTGTTTGACCTTCATTGACGCTGAAACGGCTGAACGGATTTGGATGAAATTTGGCATACGGATAGACCATGTCTTGGATACACAACGAGTAAAGATAGTTTATCAGGTTGATCTTTTCAAAAGAGGTAATTTTGTTACACACAATTTTTCTGTGCACTGGGTGTTTCTACAATCAGTTTTTTTTCTATTTTCTGTAAAAAAGGATAACATGCAGTTATCCCCTTTTGAAAAGACACTCCTTAAATATATTCATGGTTGTACTGAGAGCTTAGAGCAATGTACAGTCTAACAAAGAGATAAATATCCAGGGTCACCAGATACAGATGAAGATTTCTCAGGAAATTAAATTAGAACGGTTTGAAAAGAGTTTTGTATAAATACAGTTTAACTTTGTCCGTTATTGAAACGATATTCCACTCGAAAACATCCATAATAAATAAATAAATATCTTTGGGACATTTTTACACAGCACCATCTAGTCCCCAAACTAAGCAGAGCTTGTGCTATGGGTACTAGACAATGGATATAATACTTATATACTTCTTTTTTTTTGTAAATACATACTTATAATACATTAGAAACAACCAACATAACATCACGCCTGTATTTCCCCGAAGGGGTAGGCAGAGGTGCATAGTACACCCACATTTCGCCAGTTATGTTATAGTCCCATGTAATAGGGGGCGAGCCTATTAAGAAACAACCAGACCAACACAAATACTCATGTTCATCACACAAATATTTGTGTCCTGTGGGAATCGAACCCACGACCTCGTGATCAGCAGTCCGACACTCGAACCACTTGACCACAGAGGTCGTCAATAATCTACTGAGAAAACTTCATTTAAATCTGGCGACCCTGGATACTTATCTATTTGTTAGACTATAGGTACATCATTTTCACGGGATCACGGCCACGAATATGAAGCAGCCATTAGAATTCCCCGACTCACTCTCGGCTGTTTTAATTATTTTATTTTTATTTTTTATAATTGTTACTAAAATCAACATTTAAAAAAATCTGGAAATATCATATAAAGATGCCTAGTACCTATTCAAAATGGGCCAAGAGCGTGTCGGGCCTTGCTCAATATAAGGTTCCGTATCTGTAATTACAAACGAATCAAATAGAATAATCAAAATGGTAATGCTGGTTTAATCAAATAGAAGGCTACTAAAGGACCATTATTTGCTAAGATTTGGCTTAGGTATTTTTTTTCTAAAGTCCTTAGACCTTAAAGACCTTTGAACTAGGCGGCTCAAGTATTTTGCAGTTTTCTCTTTATTACTTGAAAAGTTGTGCGTTGTGGAGTGAAAGAAGATGTAGTGGCAAAGATTGAGAAAGGTATGTTAAGATGGTTTGGACATATAGGGAGGATGGACGAGAGGAGATTGACGAAACAAGTATACAAAGCGAGTGTGGATGGAAGAGTTGGAAGGGGATGACCTCGGCGAACGTATCGCGATCAAATCGCGGATGTTCTCAAAAAATGCCAGGTTAAGAGTTCTCTAAACCGACGAGCATGCATGACGAGGTTAATGGACGTAGATGAAACGAAAGAGGTGTGTCAGGATCGTAGCAGGTGGAAATCCATAGTCTCTGCCTACCCCAATGGGAAACAGGCGTGATAATATGTATGTATGTATGTATGTACTCCAAAAGTTTTTTTTTATAGTATAGGATGGCGAAACAAGCTAAAGGCCCACCTGATGTTAAGCGGTTACCTTTGCCCATAACAACTGCAATACCACCTAGGATGTTGCCTAAATGGTACCGTAAGTCGGTTCGCCAAACTGAGACATGAAGATGGAAAGTCTCATGTGATTGTAATTTCACCGGCACCTGTACCGTTCAGACTGAAACACAGCAATGCGAGCATCACTATTTGGCGGAGAAGTCGGTACGGTGGTAGTACTTCCCCGGACGAGCTCTTTCACAATGGAGCTCTACACTACTAAAATTAAAATATAATAAGTAGTAGTAGTAGTAATAACAAATAATAAGTTATAATCACATCATGCCCAAAATAATAATACAATACAATACAATTCTTTATTTACTGAACATAGGTTAACATTGGTGTTGTACTATTATTGATCGAAGGTGTTATAAGTCACATTGATACAGTCCTCTATATTCTACCTTTAGGCATGCAAATATTTGGGTAATAGCTATAATTTCATATTAATTTACGGAGAGTTCTTATTACGGGTTTTTTAACGTGCAAGATTATAATTTTCATCGTTGCATAGTTTAGAAATGGCAGTGGGGGACACATTGCAAGCCACTTTGGCCGGCTATATTTCATGTGTCTGAAATATGACCCGCCAAAGTGGCTTGCAATGTGTACCCCGGCCAATCCTTAGAATATTACTTCTATGTTCTAAGGGCAAATCGTGGATAGATGGGTTATTAATTTTGGCCATTAGAGGTAGGCATACACATAACATAACAGGTAGGTACGCATAACAGCTTAGGTAAGTTTTCAGTTTTAGGAAAAAGTGAGCTAGTATCAAATGTCTGTTATGCGTCTTCATTGACTGAATGAATTATCTGCACTAGGCTTTGTAGGTAATCGGGCCTGGGGGAGTATAGCTGTTCCACATGAACTAGTGGTACGGTCGAACGCACGTCAGTGGTATCAGTTTGACATTACGGTTAAAGACATTTATTTCCCAAAAGATTACAATAGTCACTTATAGAGAAAATACAATTATATTTTATTAACTAATGGTTATCGATTAGCGTCATTGACAGCGCCTTTATTTCGCAAGCGGTAAGGATTAAGAATTTAGGATAAAGGATTTACTAATTCAAGTGTTACCACTGTCTGTCATGCAGTCGATTTTATTATAAGGTACCTAAAACAATTTGTGATATTTTTAGCGAGCTGCGAAATAGGTTAAAGTAAAAGAACCAGTAATACAGAACTAAATTAAATGATATATTTACATCATCAATAAATAACATCTTCACAATCAGTCAGTTATACAATTCAATCACCAACAATATGACATCAGTTCATCAAGAGTACAGTACTTTTCGCAGCACTCGTCGACGGGGCCGCGCTTGCCGCGCACGCCTGCCAGCGCGCCCGCCGGCGGCACCCACCAGCTGCGCTTGTCCACGTCGGGCCCCGAGCACAGCGTGGCCAGCATCTCCGACAGCCGCCGCCCGCAGTACACGCCGGTGCCGCTCTGCGAGGAGCTCAGCCACGCACAGCACATCAGCACCACCGCAAACATCAGGAGCTTCATCATGGCGGCTTTAATTAAGGATCTGTTACTCTGAGATGCGATTGTCCCACAAGATGGGATTTGAATGTGTCCTTTCCTAAGTTTACTACCCTTATATACCTGAAAATAGCTCATCAATATTCAGATTCGTTTTTGGCACCTCAAAATGTGTAGGTCGTGATACTTTTGATAAAGGTAGGACAGCTACAGCTTTACTTCTATACTTAATAAGTACTAGACTTTGTGCGTGGCTCCGCCCGCGTACTAAAATAAAACATAGCCTATGTTACTTCTGGATAAAGTAGATTTTAATAATTCTTCCACTATTAGGAAGCTACCATATCCAGAAGTAACATAGGCTTATAATTTATTTCAGTAAGCGGCGAAGCCGCGTAAATTACATAGTTACGGCATACATATGAATGTATATTATTATGGCCTATGAAGCTGGTGCATACCCCAATTTCTACTTCTTAAATGTGCATACATTGACATGATTTTTTGATGATCATCACTAGTCAGCAGCAGCCGTCTTCGTATTCTCAACCATATTGAATTTGCACAACAAAACACATCAATTATGTTGTTTGAATAACGAGTACTACAACAGGACTGTACTAGTGGATCTCTCAACATGCTTATATAAAGCACTATAATATTATTTCTGGGTAATACAAACATTATTGCGTCTGCCAACTTTGTAGCATGAGTGTAGTCGCTAAAACGTGTCACTCCGGAGACTGCACGCTAAAAGGAGACCACGACATATCACGAAAGATGGCGATGTTTTGGGCAATAGGACAAACTGTACATAGTTTTACCCTTGTTAAACGTATTATCGTATGGCTAACCTACTCTTATTAGGGAAAGCGAGTCCTTCAAGGCCTCTGGAAAATGCTAAGTCAATGAAGTCTAGACATAGATTTTACGTCAAATTACAAGGAAAGAGTGGGTTGTAATAACGTGGGTTGTGGCAAACCTACATAAATATTTTAATGAATTTAAAAGGAATATGTGCATATTAATGAGCTATCCCCCAGTATAAAAGGGTGGTAATCTCAGGGGACGACACATTCAAACCCCATCCCGTGGGAAAATCGCATCTCAGAGTAACAGATTCTTCAGTAAAGCAGCTATGATGAAGTTCCTGATGTTTGTGATGGTGCTGATGTGCTGTGCGTGGCTGAGCTCCTCGCAGAACGGCGCTGGCGTGTACTGCGGGCGGCGGCTGTCGCAGGTGCTGGCCACGCTGTGCTCGGGGCCCGACGTGGACAAGCGCAGCTGGTGGGTGTCGCCGGCGGGCGCGCTGGCTGGCGTGCGCGGCAAGCGCGGCCCCGTCAACGAGTGCTGCGACAAGTCCTGTACTCTTGATGAACTGATGACATATTGTTGGTAATTAACTTGTATAACTGACTGATTGTGAAGATATTATTTGTTGATGATGTAAATATATCATTTAATTTAGTTCTATGTATCACTGGTTCTTTTACTTTAACCTAGCTATTGCTAGCGTCTTGACTCTTGAATGTCCAGGATTGATTGTAAAAATATGGTACGTTAATGTAAATATATAATTGGTCTATTATAGTTGGTTTTATTATTAATACACTATTATGGAATTAAAGAATTTTCTTTCAACGTTTTATTGCAAAAATATATAAAGACAAAGTCTATGAATTTTAGGAAACTTTTCCCAACTATATATGTAGACTTCTCTTTGAAATTTATAGAACTTTCTATAATACACACTTTAAATTCCTTGTACAGGACTATCATAACAGTACCAATACATAAAGACCGATATAACGCTCATAGCCTTCTCAACCAGTTGAACAGCACCATCAAGCTAACCTCGACCCTTCAATTACAATAACTATCACTTTCTCCATACAAACGATGTTGCTTTAACAAAATAATCGTAATTTGTCTGACTATTACAGAATCAACACGATCGTTAAGACATAATTATGCTTATAACAGAAATACATACGATTAAATAAATAAACAGAAATACATGAAATAAGCAACATAGGTACGCATGGCTACATCAACCTGTAATTTCCATTCTCCAGTATAAGCTGCCCTCTCATTGTCCGGAAAACCTATGCAATGCGAGGTCAACTTATGCTGGAAGTTTATAGCTTGATATTATGTAGCCGTATGAACATAACAATATTTAATTTGTAATATTTTATCTATAATAGTACATTATGACACAAGTGAGCTAAGATGTTCGTTATACTTGAGGCTGGATTGCAGCCTGAGCTGAAGGCGACGGCGTAATAAAGCCGAGAGTATAAAGAACATTGCTCACGCGTTTCATACGACGTTTTTCAACACACTTGCGAGGAACTAATCCTAATTACATGTAAGACCAACTGTGTTATGTACCAACTTTTATGCGAATAAATGAATTGAATTGAAAAAAAAAACATAAATATAGTTTAAAAAATATTTAATTTATGAAAAATGGCGCGCGGATTCACGCCGTGCCACATACAAGCATCGCAAGTTTAGTGTGTTGAAAAGCGAAGCTTCTCTTTATAATCAAGTGCAGTCGATCAATCGGAATGACCCACTCAGCCGATAATTCGTATGAAATTGTCAAAACAGTAACATTTTCTTCTTATTACCGTCGCGCTGCACTCAGGACTTTTTGAATATTGAGGAAACTGCTTTTATACGGGTCTAAGGTCTATGCAATTTTGAGCTTTATTATGAATGCAATAGATTAATAATTGTATAAAAAATAACGTTTTTGATAAAACTGGAATTATGTTTTGAATTTAGAATTAACTGTCGTTCCGCATAGTTTAATTTCGAAATTTGACCTAATTGTATTATAATGTTTGTAGAAAATTAAGCTTATAGTGGGTCATGAATTCATGATTCCGTTTGGTCGAGTGTACATTTGCAGATTTTGCATGCACCTGTGATGTTGCAAGGTGATATTATGTCCAACCGTCTTTTCTGCAAAAAACATTTTACGCAATACATTTTCTGCCGGAAACTACTATAATTCAGGAATTAGTTCCAAACCGCAAAAGAAAATCACGATTAGTCTCTTAATATATCTGGGAGCCTAGTACTTGTAAATTAATCAAAGGGTTCCGGACTAATTTCATCATAAGTTATATTGTACAAGTGTACCTTTAATTAATGAGAACTGACTAATAGATCTTAAACCGGTCATTTTAATTCAAATTAATTCAAATTGAAACAATCGCTCTCATTGCCTGTTAATTACCCATTCAAATCTACAACGCTAATGTAACCTACATTAGATACTTACTTGTAAATGCGATAAGTTTAACTTAGCACAATTTCAGACTATGAATTGAAGAAAATTAATCATCCATAGTACAATTATAGATTCGAATGTCAATATTCAGTAGTTTACCGACTGATAAGATAAATAAAATTAAAATAATTTTCCAGATAAATAGATTTTTGTAAGACAAACATATAACATAACATCACGCCTGTATTTCCCCGAAGGGGTAGGCAGAGCTGTATTATAGTACACCCACATTTCGCCAGTTATGTTGTAAGTCTCATGTAATAGGGGGCGAGCCTATTGCCTATTGCCTATTGCTATTTTGTAAGACAACCAGCATTTAAAAATATATTTAACACTACACTTATACATGCTGAAAACTTAATCGTTTTAAAAACAGAGAGGGGTCATTGTACTCATCATTAGGATCAACTTTTACTATGGGATCGACCCGAAATCCCGAAAAAAAACAGCAGATCGCTACATTTAGTCGATTTATGTGAACACAATAGGGAACAGCTGTTTTTTTTCGCGATTTTAGGGTTGATCCCAGAGTAAAAGTTTTTCGCAATGATGAGTACAATGACCCCAGTTTATTTTCGACACGACTAATTTTTCAGCTTGTTTTTTTTTATATAATATAGGATGGCGAAACGAGCTAAAGGCCCACCTGATGTTAAGCGGTCACCATTGCCCATAACAACTGCAACACCACCTAGGCTGTTGCCTAAATGGTACCGCAAGTCGGTTCACCAAACCGAGACATGCAGATGGAAAGACTCATGTGATAATCTGAATCACCTTTTAAGACACTCACGAAAAGAGATCAACCTTCTCCACCATCTTTGCAACACATCCACCTCATCTATTTTTGCGTAGTCTCTTTATAATGTTACTTAAGGTATTGACACATGTCCTGCTATATCGGAAGCCGTACAAGTAGGTGCATGCAGCATGTTGGCACAATATGTCGCACTATGCATTTTCAATGCCTATGAGAGCGTTGGACATATATCATACGAAGAAATAGAGGCCTTGTCACGTCGTGGCCAGGAAGTCGAAATAAGGTGGTGAGCAGCGTAACGAGTTTAGCCTCGTTACACTACCCGGGTGGGCCGGTGTACAAAGTTAATAAATACGTAGGTTTTATAAGAAAAATATAAATAAAATAATATTAAAATAAATATTAATGGATGAGGTGAGTGAGTTATATACATATACATATAAATACCCCTAAATCCCTGAATAATAATATTCTTAACACCTATTAATTTTGAGGTTGTGAAGGAAGACTTGGTACAGATTCATGCATCATCACCCAAAATTATTCATACATTATCACTCAAAATTCTTGCATACGGAGAGAGATATGGTACACATTTATAGGTGACACATACTCGTCAAGAAATCCTTCTGTTTAAAATGACTTAAGGCTTATTTATTTAAATTAGGTGTCGTCGCCCGCACCTTTAGAAAACCCGATTGTATTTTTTTTACGAGTTATTACACCTCGACATATAAGGCTTATTTTTATCGAGTTATGCACCGCTCGAACACATAAGGCTTATTTATGTCGAGTTGTGCACCGCTCGCTACCTACAATAGAGGCTATGAGTCTAGAACCATCTAAGGTAAAGTAGAAAAATAATAATAATAATATAATATAATAGTAGTAGAGAAGAAGTATAGATAGACGAAGAATAGAAGAGTAGAAGAAAGAAGGATAGAATAGAAGAATAAAATAGAAGGATAGAATAGAAGGATAGGTAGTAGAATAGAAATATATACGTATTATTACTTATAATATAATTATTGTATGATATAATTGCCAAAATAAATACCAAGGATAATGAGATGAGTGATAATAAATATATATTTATAAAAAGAGTATTTAGTTTGAATTTAAAAATAAATTGACTTATATCGCATTTGAAGTATTGGAACCTTTTTGGTTAAAGAAGAATAAAAAATGTAATTTTCGGAATATGAAAATTTTATTGACACTAGTTAAATGTGTCAATAAAATTTTTCAAAATAAATGTCACAGATTAATGATATATGTACTAGTATGATTGAAGAATTGAATAATATGGTGTGAATAGTGATTGTAATGTGTGCTCCGCAACAGTACACCAGAGTCGGTCTCGAAGACCTATGGATATACCGTTGGGAGTATGTAGCAGTACCAAGTGGAAGGATATTCTCCTTCGACGAGGATGTGTTATCTTCCAGCGACTTTTGGTAATCCAACCCAAGTTTTCTCAAGTTGGATTTAAACCTCAAGTGCCTTCAGTGGGTGTAGTTGCTGTTGAGCAACCGGTGCGGTATTTTTGTATGTAAATGCAGTATGTTTATTGCTTTGTATACTGTATAGTTTTGTATGGAGTTATGTTTGTATATTTGTATTAAATGTCTGATTAAAATGTGTGTAATTTTTTTGTAATGATGAATTTATAACAAACTGGTATAAAAAAGAAATCAAGAAATTTATGGGTTATAAAACAGGTGAAAATGATAAGTTAAATGATGGCCAAATAAGAATAATACAAACGATTATGTTGTCGCCCGGTGACTTTTAGAATTTTGAAAAAATAAATAAATGGTGGGTGATTATAAAAAAACAAAGAAAATAAATATATCACAATAAAATAATAAAATACAGTTGGGCGCCAGTGTCACGTCGTGGCCAGGAAGTCGAAATAAGGTGGTGAGCAGCGTAACGAGTTTAGCCTCGTTACAGCCTTTTTGCAGTTGTCAAGAGACTTTGAATTTTTTTAGAGTGTATAATAGTACTTAGTATGAAGGTATTTGTAACCCGGTCTCCCTTACCACTTACTTTTTACGACCATTATAAATACACATACTTGTACAAGCGAAGAATTTTAAAATATGGCCAATAAAACCATTATAAGCCGTCAAAACGGCATGTTAGAAACGTAATAAACATACAGTCGTGGGCAGGATTGACAGATGAGATACAAACTAAAAGAAACACTCAAGGAAAGCACCCAGAACCACCCACCACCTCATAAGAATAGCAACATACTTCGTAAATATCTTTATTTTTCATAACTCCACGTCGTAAAAAGATCACAACAGAAGATAGAGTAATTGAATCTGCATAACAACAGCAAAACGACTGGGAATGTTTGAGTGCAGTATATCTATATGTAAATGTGTGTATTACGGTATGTGTATAAATAAAAAGCCTATCTGACCAGTTGGTGTCTAGTAATAGAGCCTTCAAATAAATTAGAAGACCCCTGCGGAGTTGGGTGTGGTCCGCGACATAAGATCGCAGCGTTTTCGCCATCGTTCTCTCACTTAGGCTATGAATACATTACGCCTTATTTATATTCAACACACTAAATGTGTCTTAAATTATAATGAAATATGTGCTTTATATTGACTGGTCAACTATGTAAGGTGATATTGGGGTTATTGGACAGCGATATCTAATCTAATTTGCTATTAAAGTTGTAATAGATCTAACAAATATTCGTTTTATATTATTTAGGAAACGGTATGGAACTGTGGCGCAAACAAACAAACTTAGCCGCAGTGATAGCCTAGTGGTTGAACGCTTGCCTTCCATGCAGGAGGGTGTGAGTTCGATTCCGGCCCGCACCTCTGACTTTTCGAATTCATGTGCGGATTTATATTCGATTATCACTTGCTTTAACGGTGAAGGAAAACATCGTGAGGAAACCTGCACACCAGAGGATGCTCCAAACAGTTCTCAATGGTGTGTGTAGTCCGCGTGCGAGCGTGGTGGACTAAGGCCTTAGCCTTCTCGTACTGAGAAGAGGCCCGTGCCCAGCAGTGGGACAGTAATGGGCTGGTTATGTATGTATGTAATGGAACTGTGGAAAATTGGTATCTGAATAATAATGACTACCTACTTAGCGAAAGTCAGTTATGGCCAAAAATTACAAGGCTCAGTTGGAATACAAAGTCACAATACGTAAACTTTAGCGTGAAAAATCATTACAAGCTATGCAGAAGAAAAACGAATATTGCACAACTTATATATAAGGTTTTGACTAGAAATCATTTAATGTTGTTGCAATCCTAATGATAATATTTTATTAATAATAAACCAATTGGTGTACCAGTGTTAGGAACGTTGAGGTAATCTAGAAAATATTTATAACATAACTTACTATTGGAGTATTTACTGTATACGCTTAATTGCATAAATATTCAAATAATAAGTACCCTAATCGTAGGTAATAAAATTTGCATTTCTCAATTATCGCTAATCGCTCCGCTCACAATTTGCGCCAAATTTTTACACCACAAACTTAGTGCGAGGAAAAATTATCGATAGTTTTTGTTTTTTGTTTAATGTCGACACCTATCGCCGTCGCGTTCCTAAGCGATAGCCGTGAGAAATGGCAGCGCTTTGCATTTCTAATTAGTTGCTGGTTATTTAAAAATTAATGGCGTTTGACAATTTCATTTTATGGTTTATTTTACAGTATTTGCAGCAATTTTTTAAAGTATTTGCAGTAAATATTGTGAATTAGGAAATGTAAGTGGTCGATTATTTTAATTTTTATTAATAGTTTTTTTATTATTCTCTAATGAAAGAGTCTGTGGGATATAGCAATAATAAAAACACATGAGCTTAGTCAATGCTGCTACGAAAAATAATGATACTCAAGAACAGTAATGCCTTATTATATAACAAGTAACGGAGGCTCAAGGTTCACATGAATAATTTATTTGAGTTATTCCATAATTATTTTACTATAACCTATGTGCAGGTGTCAGCTTGTGTAAAACAGCTAAATGGCCTTATGTTTTCGAAATATTTTGCTACTAACACTCATACAAATAAAGTTTACTTTCGAAGAATTTTCTATCAAATCTCATGTTAGTATTTTTTCTAAAAAAAATTGTGATGGTACTTGAAGTTGCGCAAGTCTACGTAGGAGTTAACTAATTATCGATACTAGTGTCGTAATAACGTAACTATTGAACGGTGATCGAAGTACGTTTATTTTAGCCGTACAACAAAAACAAGACAAGGGCGAGTCGCTTCATTAAATTCTTTAGTCGATTATTGGAGCAGACGTAAGTTGAATCGAGTTGAATCGACTACTAGAAAGCTTTATCGTTTTACTCTTTTTATTCAGAAGAGTAGATTTGTTCTTAGAACAGCATTGATAATGACAAAAGCTACGTGGCCGCGTAGTACTTCCTGGCTCGAAGTTAAATTCATAGGTACTTTTGCAAGCTCCTATCTTTTTTAACATAGTATTTCATATTTAAAATCATTTAAGTTAAAATACTTTAACTTATTGAAACACCTATTATAATAGAAAACTGTGAACAAACACTTACTTTCTCGCGTAGAACTCTGCCACTAACTGAGATTTTAATGGCCAACAGCTATCGGACCAACCATCCATGCTGCCAGCCCCAGGCTGAAAGGATGCTACTTCCCTTGGCGACGAAAGTATTGCCTCCTTTTTGAGGGAATGTGTCCATCTGACGATTTCGACATCTCGTTCTAAATTGGATTCGACTAAGTTCCATTTGAAACTTTGCGTATATTCGAAAATTAAATCTCTTTGTACTTGTATAAAATATTTTGCAAAACCATTGCAATACCATTGCGTTTATCTATAATGTCCGTAATGTACACTCAACCAAACGGAATCATGACCCACCATAAGCTTAATTTTCTACAAACATTATGATACAATTAGGTCGAATTTCGAATAGAATAGAATAGAATAGTATTTATTTGCATCAAACATGGTACAATAAGGTGTTAGAAAACATTATTTTGAACGAATACATGTTCCACCAGGTACTGGCATACAATTTTTTTCATAATGCATGTTAAATAAATAAATAAATATTTAACAATACTTTTAAATAACAATGGAAATCAAAATCAAAATCAAATTAAACAAAAAATCAAAATAAAAAAATAAAAATCGAAAAAATCGAAAAATCGAAATTAAACTATGCGGAACGACAGTTAATTCGAAATTCAAAACATAATTCCAGTTTTACCAAAAACTTTATTTTTATCCAATTATTAATTAATGTATTGCATTCATAACAAAGCTCAAAATTGCATAGACCTCTGACCCGTATTAAAGCAGTTTCCTTAAAATACAAAATGTCCTGAGTGCAGCGCGACGGTAATAAGAAGAAAATGTTACTGTTTTGACAATTTCATACGAATTATCGGCTGAGTGCGTCATGATTCAGATTGCTCAACTGTACCTTAAGGTAATCTATTATAAAACAAAATGTATGTTCGAATAACAAATAAACACCATTTTAATGAGCCGTAAAGAGCGTATATTAAGCTGTTAATTTTGATCTTCGCTTGAGACAGCACAACCAATCTATTAATATTCTCACCGCAGCCAATAGGGAATTTTAATTACCTGTAACAAGAAACAATAAATTTGGTTAAGACAAAGTGTGAATAACTTAAGTGATTGTACGTGGAAGAACTGTTTAATATTACATGTGACGTTAATGATTTATACTGAGAAAACTGCTGGGTTTCCCCGCCTCATGGGTGCCATACTGTCATTGCATAATCACAACACTTAGGGCTTGAATAATCATGAGATGCGTATTGGTACACCTTTTCACTGTATATCTTCATACGAAACTAAGGTTCTCGATGGACACGATCTTAACAGGTTTGCTGTCCTCGAAGAAGATACTATAGCTAAACAATAAGGCCCTTATTGCCCTCTTGGGTGGATGGGCTACGAGAACTGCAATGCATGGCATTCGCAACCCTTTAATTTCCCTACATCAACCTAGTATTCCTCTATGGAGGTTAAGTCTACCAGTCTTACCAGATGTTACATATCCCCAACGTATAGTATCGTAACTGTGACAATAAACTATTTTTCTTTCTTTTCTTTCTTTCTTAACTAAAAACCCAGATACCATGTCCACCATACATTTTATTGTGCAAAATATTCCAGATCCAAAGTCGCGGCTGTCAGTTGCGCACACGCAGAGTCGGTGCGATTGCATCTACCGCGTGGGAGGTACACCACTTTATGGCGTGTTCTTACGCTGTTAAATAACACTCTTGTGAATGGTTACATGTGTTTTTCTTGTGGGAGAGAAGGATTCACAGATTTTACTTTTACTTTTGTTTTCTAAGTTGCTGGGCCTAGCACGTATACCTGTGAGTTTGACCTTTATGAATAATTTCATCGCATTCGCTATCTAGTATTATTTTTCATTCCTAAATCAGTAGTGCCCCTAGCGGCTACGAGGAGTCGAGGATCTAGTGATTTATGAATTAAAGTCAAAGTCGAAGAATTCGATAAAAGCTGTTAAAAGAATTTAAAAAAATGCTTAGATAAGTGCTAGATATGAATATTGTTAATTTATAGTTCGATTATTGTACGGAGACTCGTTTCTACAGTCAAACCGATAACACAATTTTGTGGGGCAAAGACATATTCTTTAACTAATACCCATATAAATAAATAAATAAAATAAAAATCGAATCGAATGGGTTCGATTCCCGGGTCGGGCAAAGTGTTATTGGGTTTTTTCATTAGGAAATTCTCAGTAGCAGCCCGGAGTATGGATTTGTGCCCGGTTAATGGCAATAGGCTCGCCTTATTACATGGGACTATAACATAACTGGCGAAATGTGGGTGTACTATACACCTCTGCCTACCCCTTCGGGGAAATACAGGCGTGATGTTATGTTATGTTAAAATAAAAATAAGTTGAGTTGTTTTATTGCCCCGCTACCACCCTGCTGACTGGCTAATCTTTTCCCCACGGCATGGGCTATTTTTGCTGAGAACTAAGAATGAACTAAAAACTGAGAACTGAGCTTGATACGCATTGAGACACCGGTGCGGCAAGGATATGGCTGATAGATTAGACGCTGCAGCCGAATCACCTCCGTCGCATCAGTTCGAGAACTAGATTGGACGATTGCACCAATCCGGCTCCGTAGTTAGGTATCGACAGCCGATTTTAATAATTCCGTTCCAATAAAATATTACCAATCTTCAAGTCACAGTAAAAAAAACATTGATTTATCTCTCATTTAGTCTATAGATTCTAGATTGTGAGCACGATTGGTTATGTCACACGTGGGACGACTAAATATCTTCCTTATAACTGTAAAATATGATATGACTAAGAGGCAAACCTATCAGGAAAGGCATACAGATACTGTGTCAAGTCTATAATAGGTCTAGATTCGTAATTCTTATTGCAGAATGTGTAAGTATAAATATGCAGATATTGCGAAATATGCAATAATTTCTTGACAACATTTCCAGACATTACGTCAAGCTTCAGAATAATTTTGCCAGCTATTGATGCTGTACCCCAACCAGGCAAAATCAGCCGTAGCTACGGAGGTGCAAGCGAGCTTGCTCTACAGTTAGACACTAATCCACTTGCCAAACTTTACGAAAATGTGAATTGCCCACTCGTACACAACAGCGGACTAATAAAAAAGTAGTCGTATTTAAAACAATTAGAGATTCTTCACTGTGGAGCAGCCTTTAAACCTAATTCCATAGAAATATAACACATATGTCTTGCCTTATTCCATAATATTATATTACGAAGAATTTATTTTAAAAACAAATAATTTAACAGCAGCGTTTATTTTATATTACGTTCCACTCATTTATCATAAACATGTGCCCAGTAATTATAAAGTATGGAGGGATGGATTGCCACAAATACTTCTTACAATTCCTACATATTTAATTGATGATCGCTATTATTCCATGACTTGTACTACAGCATCACCAGTACTAAAACATAAAATAAAGGATATGTAGGACTCTTAACAGATAATGGCACCACATTTGCATTGACAACCAGATATCAAATGGTTGCTGCTACACGAGGTTGATAAAGTAAAAAATCTTCTTGGTTTTCTGATAAATACAAATTAATTATTTGGATCTACAAATAATTATAAAGAAAAGAAGAGAGGATAACTTATATATCGTTTCGTTTATCTTAGCAAAAGTAAATATTATATAAAATTTATCCTACATGGTTAACATGGTCCTTCGAGCCGGATTTATCTATCAGATAGTGAAAGAACACATGAGACATGAGTGTTCATTAAGATCTATTTTCCCAGGTCTGCTATAAGTTAATTACTTAGCGACGACCTAAACGTCGTTCCGCTAACCCACATGGTGAGCGTCTACATTTCTAATCTACTTACTATGCACTTTATGTGCTGTTTATCATCATACGTTTACACTTTCACACATATCTATGTCTTAAGTACAGCTGGGAAGAGTAAGTTCTGAATATTGGACATGGATCAGCAACAAAATCATCATCAACTCAGCCTATCGCAGTCCACTGCTGGACATAGGCCTCTCCCAAGTTGTGCCACAACACTCGGTACATAGTATGTATTTACTGTCGGCCTTTACTATGCCCCTGCTCATGGGTGTCGCCAAGGAAGAGCAGGGGCTGTCCCCCTCCCTAATGATTCGAACTTAAAAGATTGTAATACTAAAGTAATCGAAAAATTCACAAAAAAAAACAAGAAAAAGCTGTTGGTTTTGTTATTGAAATAAAATTAAGATTATGTTATTATAATAGGATATTTTTTTGTTGTGGTAAACATTTAGAACTTTAGAAATTGTTATTTTATTATTTTTAACGCATTTACGCATACGATGCAATGAGGTTCGTTCGAATCCTGTTCGTGAGCGATTTTTTCTTTCCACAATTTAAATCGTTTTATAAATTGTATTTATTTTACCTACGCCCTACCCTTATTTTTATTACTCATAGGCGCAACAAGTTTATCCAAGTGACTATCGACCATGGTATTCCTTGTCGGGATGAGTAGCACAGCACCGAGTAACTCAAGAAGCCATAAACCTTGAATTGCTTAGCGATTGCCGATAATGTCCTCTTTTACGAGGCGACCAACGCGCGGCGCGAGATGATAATATAAACAGCTGCGACATTGTATCTGTGGTTCTTTTTACGCATTTGTTTGGACTCAAGTGATGATGACAGTTCAATAAAACGAAAAACTTATAACAGCTTAAAGATACTGAGATGATAGTTCGATAAAAAAGAAGAAAGTCACATTTGCTGAATGCAACCAAACTATAATCATGTTTTGTGAAGCTTCATTTTTAAGAAGTTTCTTTTGTCTAACAATTGGACAAGGAAATTCTCTAACATGGATTGAGCTCCAGTATTAATGAAGACACATTAGAAGTTGGAACCATTTGGAATGAACAATTCCGCCTGCCAAGCGTGTCTTATGAAAATACATCCTAAAGATTTTCTAGTTTTTAGCAAAGGCGGTAACACTTGAATTAGAAAACAGTTATTACTGCTTACGAAATAAAGGCGCTGTCAATGTCAAACTGTTACCATTGACGTGCGGTCGACCGTACTGCACATCTACATGGGATTATAATAAGTATTTAATAGTAACAGTAATGAGAAAACTTTCGCACACGGGAGATATCATATGTCGCAGTTAACAGACAAATATCAGTTAAGCAATTATCGTTAAACCACTTACACACATGCAGTTACCTTTAAATAGAGACGGTCTAACGATCAGTTAAATATTAATAGAAAACCAACCGTTTTATTCAAATTTTCCAGATAAAACGTTAATTTCTTATGGCAGTAAAATTAATACTGAATGGATTTCATAGTGTTAACCGTAAATCTTCCTTCTGCAGCTTCAGTTACAGAAAAAATAAAGATAATACAGAAAATAAATTGAAAATATTTCTGCCTAATGGCTAGTTTTTCAATAGTCTGATAACTTTTAACTGAGGAATAAATGTGACGTTTTGACAGATTTTCTATACTACAACTGTCAAAACGTCACATTTATTCCTCAGTTAAAAGTTATCTGACTATTGAAAAACTAGCCCTTAGTCGATTGATAAACATAACGCAGTGATTTCTATCCAATTACGGTAAAAAATTATATCCTATCTATCCACGATTTGCCCTACTAGAGAAAGAAATTTGACACAAAATGGAGGAGCTTATTTATTTATTTTGTTGATTAAAGACAAGCAGCACTATTGATGATATGTCTAGTGCTGAAAATTTGCTGTTTATATTTTTTGCGTTCACAGCTTTACCAACGCAAACAAAAAAGCGTTGTTTTGTTTGCTTTGCTTTGTTTATAAATGTCATAAGGCAAATCGTAGATAGATAGGAAATTAATTTTGGCCGTTAGAGACCACCCTAACTCTTATCGTGTTATTAGAAAAGACAAACTTGCAGATTATCAGGTGGACAAACCATCGTGGGCTTTCTGGAAATCCCTAAACCGACTTCGAAGCCAGGATGGTCACTGCGGGTTCAATCTAGCTAGACAGATGAGGATACACAGATGAGTCACAATCTGACTGTGGAGTCACTCCACATACGATGTCTCACCTTCTATCCTGCTCTGTGCAATACAACCTGCACAATGAAAGACCTCATCATCATCATCACCATTTCAGCCAAAAGCCGTCCACTGCTGGACATAGGCCTCCCGCAAAAGGGGGGATATGCTATAATCGCCACGCTTGGCAGGCAGGTTGGCGATCGCAGTTGTTTGGTTAAATACAGAGACCGCTGCTGCTCATCCTCTGGTAAATCCCTTGGTCGCCTTTTACGACTGCCATGATGAAGAGATAGGTTGGTGCAATTTTTTATTTCCGGCCCCACACGGAACAGACAGACAGGATGATAAGGTACAGCATCTGAACTTAAATGTAATTATTGGATTCTGATAGATAAAGTATACACCTAAACCAACGAGAACCTTGAAACTTCCAAAATTTCTATCACATTTAAAGCAAAACAGTATTACTTATATAACCTTCAAAAACATTCCTCCAAATCCAAAACAGAGCAATCTTTCGCAGATCTCAGCCTAGCCTTGTGCCAAATGAGGTGCTTTGTCTAGGGACATATTTGGGCAATAACACCGAAAGACACGTAACTCTGTTGAAGCCTGGCCCACTTTCCCTGGATTTAGAACTGTGTTATAGTGTTTAAAGACGTGTTACGTCAAAGTAGAGCTTTGAATGGTAACAGGGTGTTTTGGGTAACACATACATACATACATATAATCACGCCTGTTTCCCATTGGGGTAGACAGAGACTATGGATTTCCACCTGCTACGATCCTGACACACCTCTTTCGCTTCATCTACGTTCATTAACGTCATCATGCATGCTCGTCGGTTTAGAGTACTCTTAACCTGACATTTCTTGAGAACGTCCGCGATTTGATTGCGATACGTTCGCCGAGGTCGTCCCCTTCCAACTCTTCCATCCACACTCGCTTCGTATAATTGTTTCGTCAATCTCCTCTCGTCCATCCTCTCTATATGGCCAAACCATCTTAACATACCTTTCTTAATCTTTGTCATTACATCTTCTTTCACTCCACAACGCTCACTTATCACTATGGGTAATAAGCAAGTAGTACAGAATTTCACTTTTAAGTTATACAGATGGGAGGGACCTGGGGCCTTACTCCCGACTCATTCGAGTTCTGAACCAAATCGAGCTAATATCAATTCCTAGAGAGAAATGCAGTACAAATTGACAACTCGAATTCAAATTTGATTAGTACAGAACTCTATTCATGCGGGAGTAAAGCCTCAGCTGAAAATCAGTGCTGTGCATGTAGGCACAGCAAATACTGAGCTGGATCCCTTGCTACACATATTATGTAGTATACATGACAAGCAGTACCCGCATGGCAAATAGATTCGTGTTATTAACGCATAAAAGGATGAGGTTTTAAGAGATTAACTCTTCATAATGGGCAGCAGTCTAGACAATTTAAAAATAGAAGAAAGTGTTATAATTTCTTGTGAATCATACCTACAGCCAGCACTCTTCCTTAATAATAAAACCAAATAATGAGAAATGAAGCACTAAAAATATAGAGTTTAATATACCCAAATTGAAACGAAAACCACCATATAAAGATTATAAAGGATGTATGTGAAAAACATCAAATAAGGTTATAAATAAACAGCAAGGGATTTTCCGTGAAAATATGAAGTACTTAATCTAAAAAGATGGATCGTTGGAATCTGAGGATGTGAATCTAAAATACGTTTTCATTTGAGTGATGTTTTTCAGAATCAGGAGAAAAATTATAGCGTAAGTAGTAGGGATTCGCCGATACTGGATCAAGTCTGGGGGCCGACGCTGCCGACTAGTCTCACATGGCACATATGACCGCGAAATGATTAAGTTAGTCTTATAAAACCGCGAATTAATTTGATTACACGTATCAAACCGCGAATTAATTTGATATCAAACCGCGAATTATGTTGATTGATCGATCTGATCGCGGGTTTGGTCTTTGCTGGTAGTAGTAGGGATTCGCCGATACTGGATCAAGTCTGGGGGCCGACGCTGCCGACTAGTCTCACATGGCACATACGACCGCGAAATGATTAAGTTAGTCTTATAAAACCGCGAATTAATTTGATTACACGTATCAAACCGCGAATTAATTTGATATCAAAACGCGAATTAATCAGACTACACGTATCAAACCGCGAATTATGTTGATTGATCGATCTGATCGCGGGTTTGGTCTTTGCTGGTAGTAGTAGGGATTCGCCGATACTAGATCAAGTCTGGGGGCCGACGCTGCCGACTAGTCTCACATGGCACATATGACCGCGAAATGATTAAGTTAGTCTTATAAAACCGCGAATTAATTTGATTACACGTATCAAACCGCGAATTAATTTGATATCAAACCGCGAATTACTTTATCGAACCGCGAATAAATTTGATATCAAAACGCGAATTAATCAGACTACACGTATCAAACCGCGAATTATGTTGATTGATCGATCTGATCGCGGGTTTGGTCTTTGCTGGTAGTAGTAGGGATTCGCCGATACTGGATCAAGTCTGGGGGCCGACGCTGCCGACTAGTCTCACATGGCACATATGACCGCGAAATGATTAAGTTAGTCTTATAAAACCGCGAATTAATTTGATTACACGTATCAAACCGCGAATTAATTTGATATCAAACCGCGAATTACTTTATCGAACCGCGAATAAATTTGATATCAAAACGCGAATTAATCAGACTACACGTATCAAACCGCGAATTATGTTGATTGATCGATCTGATCGCGGGTTTGGTCTTTGCTGGTAGTAGTAGGGATTCGACGATACTGGATAAAGTTACTCTTGTCAAAGATTCACCGGCTAAGATAATGCCATAATCAGGTACTTCTTTTTTTGTTTTGGGGGCATTGTTAAGCGTTTATGAGTTGTATTTTTATTAATTCTATTGTAAGGATTTGCCTTATTCTTCTCAGAAACTGGCTATTGTGTTTTATTTTAATTACCTTTTGAAGCATTTTTTAATCCAATAGAGAGTTGTTCTAACGATCCGAGTAAATCATCAACTACTAATATTCAAAAACATGAAATGTATAGTTTTGGGTATTGTATAAAGCGTTCATATGACGACATATTATCAAAATGAGATATATAGTGCCCAAAAATTGTGTACAAGTATTCATGAAACATTTATGTAAAGACCTAAAAACAATATGTGAAAAAATTGCTTCAATCATGTCCTGTTTCATTAAAAAACGAAGATAAAAATATTATTTCAAACAAAAAAATCTGTCGTATTTGTGAAACTTAATTAACAGATGAACATTTTTATGATTTCGATTGGCATACTTGTATATTTAGAGGTGTTGCACATGAAATATGTAATTCTAAGTTTAGAACACCCCGTCATATTCCTGTTTTTTTTTTTTACGTAACTTAAGTTATTACGACGCTCATTTTATTGTTCACGGATTAAATTTTGATAACGGTGAAGTTGAAATTATTCTTCAAAATAAATAAAAATACATATCATTTTATAAAAAGTTAAAAATAAATAATCAACAAGTTAGCTAAAGGTTCCTAGACTCTTTAAATTTTTTATCATGTAGTTTAGATCAGTTGGCTAAAATTCTATAAAAGTGTTTTTATTTTTATATTATCAGACTCTAAGAAAATGTAATGGACATTATTCTTAGTTAATAAACATACACGTAACATAGAAAAATAATATAAATTTTGATGACAGTGATGTTGAAATTATTCTTCAAACTAAAGAAAAATAAATTTCCTTTTCTAAAAAGTTAAAAATAAATAATCAACAAGTTAGCTTATGATTCGTAGATTCCTTAATTTTTTTTATCATTTAGTTTTTTTATCAATTGGTTAAAAATTAAAATTCTGTAAAAGTGTTTTTAATTTTATATTATCAGACTCTAAGAAAATGTAATGGATATTATTCTTAGTTAATAAACATACACGTAACATAGAAAAATTATATAAAATTTTGATGACAGTGATGTTGAAATTATTCTTCAAACTAAATAAAAATACATATCATTTTATAAAAAGTTAAAAATAAATAATCAACAAGTTAGCTAAAGGTTCGTAGACCCTTAAATTTTTTTATCATGTAGTTTAGATCAGTTGGCTAAAATTCTATAAAAGTGTTTTTATTTTTATATTATCAGACTCTAAGAAAATGTAATGGACATTATTCTTAGTTAATAAACATACACGTAACATAGAAAAATAATTTAAATTTTGATGACAGTGATGTTGAAATTATTCTTCAAACTAAAGAAAAATAAATTTCCTTTTCTAAAAAGTTAAAAATAAATAATCAACAAGTTAGCTTATGATTCGTAGATTCCTTAATTTTTTTTATCATTTAGTTTTTTTATCAATTGGTTAAAAATTAAAATTCTGTAAAAGTGTTTTTAATTTTATATTATCAGACTCTAAGAAAATGTAATGGACATTATTCTTAGTTAATAAACATATTCCTTAATTATTTTTATCATTTAGTTTTTTTATGAATTGGTTAAAAATTCTGTAAAAGTGTTTTTAATTTTATATTATCAGACTCTAAGAAAATGTAATGGACATTATTCTTAGTTAATAAACATACAGGTAACATAGAAAAATAATATAAATTTTGATGACAGTGATTTTGAAATTATTCTTCAAACTAAAGAAAAATAAATTTCCTTTTATAAAAAGTTAAAAATAAATAATCAATAAGTTAGCTTATGATTCGTAGATTCTTTAATTTTTTTATCAGTTAGTTTTTTTATCAAATTGGTTAAAATTCTGTAAAAGTGTTTTTAATTTTATATTATCAGACTCTAAGAAAATGTAATGGACATTATTCTTAGTTAATAAACATACACGTAACGTAGAAAAATAATATAAATTTTGATGACAGTGATTTTGAAATTATTCTTCAAACTAAAGAAAAATAAATTTCCTTTTATAAAAAGTTAAAAATAAATAATCAATAAGTTAGCTTATGATTCGTAGATTCTTTAATTTTTTTATCAGTTAGTTTTTTTATCAAATTGGTTAAAATTCTGTAAAAGTGTTTTTAATTTTATATTATCAGACTCTAAGAAAATGTAATGGACATTATTCTTAGTTAATAAACATACACGTAACGTAGATTGTAATGCATTATTAGAATAGTGTTTTTTTTATAATAAGGAAAAAAAATTGTTTAGATCAGTTTGCTAAAAATCTTCATGACGATCAATTTGGAGAATTAAAAAGAAACTTCCCTAATAATCAAGATGTAATTGCTTAAAACTAACGTCACTACGTAACCAAGTCCATTTTATAGCTCACTTACAGATTCTCATATTCATATTAATTTATTTGTAAAGTCAATTTACACGACATTAGTTTTATAAATCGTTACATATTATCATAGAATAGAATCTTATTAAGTAGGTGTTAAGGTAAAAATATAAAATTGTACAAAAATAAAATAAAGTTACAATAGAAAATACATGTCTAAAGAGTCAAATTCAAATGTCACAAAATAATAAAAAGTCAAAAAACTAAGCATGTCACAACTTTAAATTTAAATGATATTAATTACATTCAAAAACAGATGTCATAATTAAAATAATTAAATAATATTAACAAACATATCCAAACGATGATTACAATCATGCAAATGATATTTGACAACACTTTCATTGTCGTTAGTATGTTTGATTATTCGGACTTATATTTGAAAACGGATGTTTTACTTTTACTCGTGTATTTTTTAGAAGTTTGTTTGGAGTACCCTGATGTCCATGATTTACATTCGAACTATCCTTTATGTCCAGACAATATTTGTTTACTAAAGAAACTAAGTTCGTTAGATAAATTCATTACAGAAATCTAAAACAATGTATTGAAATGAGGATAAAGTTAGTTAAAATTCATAGAGTTTTAAGATTTAAACAGAGCCCTTGGTTAAAAAGATATATAGATTCAAATTTAAATTTCAGAACATTAGCTAAATCAGATTTTGAAAAAGACTTTTACAAGTTAATGAACAATTCTGTCTTTGGTAAGACGATGGAAAATATTTTGATAAAATGGTAAATGTAAAATTGGTAACTCACTGGGAAAACCACGGTAAAATTTTCGGTGCTCAAGATTTAATTGCGAAACCGAGTTCCATAGTTTACCAATATTTTCAGAAAATTTAGTTGCGGTTCAAACGCGGAAAACCAAATTAACACATAACAACCCAATTCTTTTAGGATTTTAGATATTTCAAAAACTTTTATGTATGATTTTTATACATTTTTATAACTACATGTGTAAAAAATTTAACAACAAAATTATGTTATTATATACAAATACTGATAGTTTGATATTATCAAATTTTTACAAATGATTTTTATGATGATATAAAACCAGACCTCGATGTCCCTACATACTTTGATACATCAGACTATGACTCAAATATTGTTTTCGGATACCCAAAAAGAAATAAAAAGAAATTAGGTTATTTTAAAGACGAAAATAATAGAAAAAAAAAATGTAGGGTATAAGATAAAAACTTTATGCTTTTGATGTTGAGGATAAATTCATAGCAAAAGCGAAAGGTGTAAGCAAAAGTATTACCAAAAAGATAAATATGGTGAAGTCATGTCTATTTAATAAAAAATTTCAATATTGTAGTATGCTTACATTTACATTGCATTATATGATCAAGATATTTTGTTAAGTTTCTGAGTAAAAATTGTATGTTTTTAATTTCGATGACGGAAAGTTAAAAATAAATAATCAATAAGTTGAACTCGAGGAAGAATTGAGCAAGTTACGATAGGATATCATAGTCTGCTGCCCGACCAGTAGCTGGCGTAGCTTGGCGTGGCTGGCACAGTTGGCGTAGGTGGCGCGGCTGACGTAGCTGACACAGCTGGCGTAGCTGGCCCAGCTGGCGTAGTTGGCGCAGGTAGCGTAGCGTCGAGGGTGGTTGTGTGAATACTCACGGGTTCCTACGCCCCCGGCTAAGGTAGTTGAAGGAACACCGTGGTGGTTTTAGTCGGTAAGAGTCCGACACTGGCTCCACCTACCCCGGGCGGAGTGCGTTCATGAGGATTTCCCCACGGCAAAAAAAGGGTTATCTGAAGTCCGAAGACAGCGGGAGGGCGATCAACTTTCCCAGTGCGGTGTCGGGTTCATCGTCCACAAGTCTCTGGTGAACAACGTAGTGAAGATAGAGAGTGTGCGTCGACTAGGGTGGCGTACCTTATACTCAGATTAAGCAAAAGGTATTCGTTGAAGGTCGTACAGGTATACGCCCCGACCTTGACACATCCCTGAAGATATCCTCCAATGCAGCAGTGAACAGTTTCGGAGAAATCACATCTCTCTGTCTCACGCCTCGCTGCAGAAGGATAGGTTTCGAGGCTTGGTCCTATAATCGGACTGACATAGTGGCTTTTTCAAACAAACACTTTAACACTTCGATATATCGATAGTCAATCTGGCACCGTTGAAGAGACTGTTGTACAGCCCAAGTCTCGATCGAATGGAAGGCTTTCTCGTAGTCCACAAACGCTAAACAAAGAGGCAAGTTATATCAAAAAACTTCTGAAGGGCCTTAAGGATCGGTTTTCCACCAACCTTCAGGAGTTCGGCCGTAATTCCGTCATCACCCGGCGCCTTGTTTTTGAGCGGCTTCAGAGCTATCCTAATCTCGTACAGGCTGATGTCTGGAATATATTTGGTATAGTGTCGGGTCACTCGAGCTCTTTGGTTGTTCGCCCGATTTGCAGCGGGTTTCCGCGTGGACGTTTATAACTGTCCATTCTCGACCTCTTTCAAGAGCTCTGGCTTGGAGGATACGACTCTGCCATCGTCGTTCCTCAGTTTTGCAACCTGGGTCTGTCCAATAGACAGGTCCCTTGTGAAGACTTTGGAACCCTTGTCCTTCTCTATCGCGTCTTCAATACGTTCAGTATTAAATCGGCGTAGGTCACTTTTCAAGGACTTTGAGATCTGTCTATTGAGCCGCCAGTTCTACCCGGTGATTCCGATATCCATATCCAAATTGCCCCACTCGCAGCTTTTAGCTCGAAATTCAGAATCGTTTCGAATGTCTAGGGAGCTTAGTGGACGATTACAACCATGGGTTTGTAGAAATGCGGATAGACGCGAGATGATTCTCAGCCCTCAGATGATGCGACTAAGTACCGGCGGCTCAATAGACAGATCTCAAAGTCCTTTTATTTCTTTTTGGGTATCCGAAAACAATATTTGAGTCATAGTCTGATGTATCAAAGTATGTAGGGACATCGAGGTCTGGTTTTATATCATCATAAAAATCATTTGTAAAAATTTGATAATATCAAACTATCAGTATTTGTATATAATAACATAATTTTGTTGTTAAATTTTTTACACATGTAGTTATAAAAATGTATAAAAATCATACATAAAAGTTTTTGAAATATCTAAAATCCTAAAAGAATTGGGTTGTTATGTGTTAATTTGGTTTTCCGCGTTTGAACCGCAACTAAATTTTCTGAAAATATTGGTAAACTATGGAACTCGGTTTCGCAATTAAATCTTGAGCACCGAAAATTTTACCGTGGTTTTCCCAGTGAGTTACCAATTTTACATTTACCATTTTATCAAAATATTTTCCATCGTCTTACCAAAGACAGAATTGTTCATTAACTTGTAAAAGTCTTTTTCAAAATCTGATTTAGCTAATGTTCTGAAATTTAAATTTGAATCTATATATCTTTTTAACCAAGGGCTCTGTTTAAATCTTAAAACTCTATGAATTTTAACTAACTTTATCCTCATTTCAATACATTGTTTTAGATTTCTGTAATGAATTTATCTAACGAACTTAGTTTCTTTAGTAAACAAATATTGTCTGGACATAAAGGATAGTTCGAATGTAAATCATGGACATCAGGGTACTCCAAACAAACTTCTAAAAAATACACGAGTAAAAGTAAAACATCCGTTTTCAAATATAAGTCCGAATAATCAAACATACTAACGACAATGAAAGTGTTGTCAAATATCATTTGCATGATTGTAATCATCGTTTGGATATGTTTGTTAATATTATTTAATTATTTTAATTATGACATCTGTTTTTGAATGTAATTAATATCATTTAAATTTAAAGTTGTGACATGCTTAGTTTTTTGACTTTTTATTATTTTGTGACATTTGAATTTGACTCTTTAGACATGTATTTTCTATTGTAACTTTATTTTATTTTTGTACAATTTTATATTTTTACCTTAACACCTACTTAATAAGATTCTATTCTATGATAATATGTAACGATTTATAAAACTAATGTCGTGTAAATTGACTTTACAAATAAATTAATATGAATATGAGAATCTGTAAGTGAGCTATAAAATGGACTTGGTTACGTAGTGACGTTAGTTTTAAGCAATTACATCTTGATTATTAGGGAAGTTTCTTTTTAATTCTCCAAATTGATCGTCATGAAGATTTTTAGCAAACTGATCTAAACAATTTTTTTTCCTTATTATAAAAAAAACACTATTCTAATAATGCATTACAATCTACGTTACGTGTATGTTTATTAACTAAGAATAATGTCCATTACATTTTCTTAGAGTCTGATAATATAAAATTAAAAACACTTTTACAGAATTTTAACCAATTTGATAAAAAAACTAACTGATAAAAAAATTAAAGAATCTACGAATCATAAGCTAACTTATTGATTATTTATTTTTAACTTTTTATAAAAGGAAATTTATTTTTCTTTAGTTTGAAGAATAATTTCAAAATCACTGTCATCAAAATTTATATTATTTTTCTACGTTACGTGTATGTTTATTAACTAAGAATAATGTCCATTACATTTTCTTAGAGTCTGATAATATAAAAATAAAAACACTTTTATAGAATTTTAGCCAACTGATCTAAACTACATGATAAAAAAATTTAAGGGTCTACGAACCTTTAGCTAACTTGTTGATTATTTATTTTTAACTTTTTATAAAATGATATGTATTTTTATTTAGTTTGAAGAATAATTTCAACATCACTGTCATCAAAATTTTATATAATTTTTCTATGTTACGTGTATGTTTATTAACTAAGAATAATGTCCATTACATTTTCTTAGAGTCTGATAATATAAAATTAAAAACACTTTTACAGAATTTTAACCAATTTGATAAAAAAACTAACTGATAAAAAAATTAAAGAATCTACGAATCATAAGCTAACTTATTGATTATTTATTTTTAACTTTTTATAAAAGGAAATTTATTTTTCTTTAGTTTGAAGAATAATTTCAAAATCACTGTCATCAAAATTTATATTATTTTTCTATGTTACCTGTATGTTTATTAACTAAGAATAATGTCCATTACATTTTCTTAGAGTCTGATAATATAAAATTAAAAACACTTTTACAGAATTTTTAACCAATTCATAAAAAAACTAAATGATAAAAATAATTAAGGAATATGTTTATTAACTAAGAATAATGTCCATTACATTTTCTTAGAGTCTGATAATATAAAATTGAAAACACTTTTACAGAATTTTAATTTTTAACCAATTGATAAAAAAAACTAAATGATAAAAAAAATTAAGGAATCTACGAATCATAAGCTAACTTGTTGATTATTTATTTTTAACTTTTTAGAAAAGGAAATTTATTTTTCTTTAGTTTGAAGAATAATTTCAACATCACTGTCATCAAAATTTAAATTATTTTTCTATGTTACGTGTATGTTTATTAACTAAGAATAATGTCCATTACATTTTCTTAGAGTCTGATAATATAAAAATAAAAACACTTTTATAGAATTTTAGCCAACTGATCTAAACTACATGATAAAAAAATTTAAGGGTCTACGAACCTTTAGCTAACTTGTTGATTATTTATTTTTAACTTTTTATAAAATGATATGTATTTTTATTTAGTTTGAAGAATAATTTCAACATCACTGTCATCAAAATTTTATATAATTTTTCTATGTTACGTGTATGTTTATTAACTAAGAATAATATCCATTACATTTTCTTAGAGTCTGATAATATAAAATTAAAAACACTTTTACAGAATTTTAATTTTTAACCAATTGATAAAAAAACTAAATGATAAAAAAAATTAAGGAATCTACGAATCATAAGCTAACTTGTTGATTATTTATTTTTAACTTTTTAGAAAAGGAAATTTATTTTTCTTTAGTTTGAAGAATAATTTCAACATCACTGTCATCAAAATTTATATTATTTTTCTATGTTACGTGTATGTTTATTAACTAAGAATAATGTCCATTACATTTTCTTAGAGTCTGATAATATAAAAATAAAAACACTTTTATAGAATTTTAGCCAACTGATCTAAACTACATGATAAAAAATTTAAAGAGTCTAGGAACCTTTAGCTAACTTGTTGATTATTTATTTTTAACTTTTTATAAAATGATATGTATTTTTATTTATTTTGAAGAATAATTTCAACTTCACCGTTATCAAAATTTAATCCGTGAACAATAAAATGAGCGTCGTAATAACTTAAGTTACGTAAAAAAAAAAAACAGGAATATGACGGGGTGTTCTAAACTTAGAATTACATATTTCATGTGCAACACCTCTAAATATACAAGTATGCCAATCGAAATCATAAAAATGTTCATCTGTTAATTAAGTTTCACAAATACGACAGATTTTTTTGTTTGAAATAATATTTTTATCTTCGTTTTTTAATGAAACAGGACATGATTGAAGCAATTTTTTCACATATTGTTTTTAGGTCTTTACATAAATGTTTCATGAATACTTGTACACAATTTTTGGGCACTATATATCTCATTTTGATAATATGTCGTCATATGAACGCTTTATACAATACCCAAAACTATACATTTCATGTTTTTGAATATTAGTAGTTGATGATTTACTCGGATCGTTAGAACAACTCTCTATTGGATTAAAAAATGCTTCAAAAGGTAATTAAAATAAAACACAATAGCCAGTTTCTGAGAAGAATAAGGCAAATCCTTACAATAGAATTAATAAAAATACAACTCATAAACGCTTAACAATGCCCCCAAAACAAAAAAAGAAGTACCTGATTATGGCATTATCTTAGCCGGTGAATCTTTGACAAGAGTAACTTTATCCAGTATCGTCGAATCCCTACTACTACCAGCAAAGACCAAACCCGCGATCAGATCGATCAATCAACATAATTCGCGGTTTGATACGTGTAGTCTGATTAATTCGCGTTTTGATATCAAATTTATTCGCGGTTCGATAAAGTAATTCGCGGTTTGATATCAAATTAATTCGCGGTTTGATACGTGTAATCAAATTAATTCGCGGTTTTATAAGACTAACTTAATCATTTCGCGGTCATATGTGCCATGTGAGACTAGTCGGCAGCGTCGGCCCCCAGACTTGATCCAGTATCGGCGAATCCCTACTACTAGCGTATCTTAGGACCAATTTCTACTAAAGCTTTTTATTCTCCTTATTTAATAAGGTACGTTTATAGAGTATATTATGTGAGTACGAGTTTAGTTAATTGATTAAAGTTTTATCCCCTCGTGTGTTAAAAAACCTTTTAAAGACGACGTTATTGCGTTATTTTAATTGGCAGTTGAGCTCGTATTGTATCATAACGTTGAAATGTTCTACAATACACGCTGAAAATTTTGTCGTTTCGAAAACGAAGAGGGGTCATTGTACACATCATTACGAACAACTTTTACTGTGGGAACAATCACGAAATCACCAAAAAAAACTGCTGATCTCTAAATTTTGTCGATTTATGTGAACACAAATGTAGGGATCAGCTGATTTTTCTTTCGATTTCAGGGTTGGTCCCACAGTAAAAGTTGTTCGTAAATTCGAAAATAAAGAGGGGTCATTGTACTCATCATTACGAGTTTCGTAAAGATGAGTACCCTCTTCGTTTACGAAACGACAAAATTTTCAGCGTGTATATTTGAACATAATCCTCGTCTTCGTTATTTCAGCGTTATCCCAATTTAGTTGAAGTCTGATATCCGATTTAAACATTATTAATGTAATTGAACTTTTTAATTACGATGCTGGTGATAATTAAACAAAACCACGCAGCTAACTAAGTAGCTACAGGTAACTACTTTCCCAATGACTTACACTTAACATAGTAACTTAAAGACGAAGTGCATGTAAACTTAGACCAAACACTTACAAAACATTCTCGTTACAATTTCGCTTCGAAAACTTATGATTAAGTAAGTACATTAATAATGTATAAGTTGGGTAATAAATACTAACAATTTATTGCTCAGCTCTCCAAGGCTTGTATGTATCGGAATTTTATGGACGCATTTCTAAGGAGTCAGTTCTACGTGAAATACATTTTCCGGCTCTTTCTTAACCATTCTCAACATGAAGAACAGAAACCAGACTATCAAAATGGGAATACTTCAAATGGAGAATATATCATCGTATGTGAATAATTGAAATTCGCATCATTCGATTAAAATGATTAATTCACTAAGAGCCAAAGCAGACTTGCTACTTTTAGCATCGCGGCATCGGCGATCAACGATTTAGTAGCTTTTCAGATGCTCGTTGCCGCGTCCGAACGCTTCAATCCGCACACATAAAAACTCCAGTCGCGGCGATCAAGTCGCTTTATGGACGCTCGATGCAGCGACTGAACGCTACACTCCGTACATATTCGGATGCCAGTCGCAGCAACTTAGTGAGGCATAAGCATCTGCAGAACATCTACGGATTTTGTACCCATGTTCGCAAAATTTATGATTTTATTTGAACACTGCTACAGTCGCTGAAATGCGCAATTTCGATACCGCGATCGATGCAGAATCAATGCAGTCGCAAAATCGCCGATGTTGAAAATATCGTGTTTGGTTTGGCCCTTACATACGAAGAAGAAAATGGAAATGACAAGTACCCATACTAAAATGTAATTAAATAATATAACCTTGTAAATTTACAGAATCTATACAAAATACAAATAGTTCGAGATGACAAACAGCTGAATAGCGTAACTAAGGATAGCAATCTCGAAAATAATTGGATTACGAAATATGTGTTTGAAAGGTTTGCTTCTAAATACCTATCCCGTCAATAGTCTGGAAGTCATCGAAAGAAAACTGATACCTAAGAAGATGGTCTGTCAGAAATAAATAAACTCTGCTCAAATGAAGGTTACAGGAAAAGAACAGCTCATACCATTAATCTGTGAAGAACAGGGAATGCCACAATTTTTTACTTTTTGTTTTTTAATGGCAATGTACGCATTGTTTATGAAACTTTCGTTTGCAATCTCCAGATTTTTTATTTTGTACCGGTTTGTCATTAAAAACAGTTTCTACATCCTTTCAGTTTTTCTTTTATTTGACTCCTGTGGACATACCCTGTTCTTTGCCTGTACCCTTCAAATAAACAATCATTTAGCCTGTGAACACAGTAACAAATTAACAGCACTTAAGTTGGTCGTCTTCACAGCAAATATGCATAAAAGATTGCAGTAAACAAATTAAACACTCTCAAGAACTATTAAAACTTGTCTAATCACACATATCATAGTCCATGTTTGTTCACAAAGAATTTATGTCAAAATGAGACACCGCTTTCTTGTTTGGTCACACTTAAGAGCTGTGAATATTAATTAAATATCTCGTAACGTACGTGACAGCTTGCCTTATGGACTGACCGAAGGTTTTCAACAGGTACCTATTCGCTATAAATGTGCGTGTTCCTGAATAATGTGGACGTTTTCTTGACATGTTTTATTTTATTTTTTTATAGTAGGTATAGCATGGCGAAACGAGCTAAAGGCCCACCTGTTGTTAAGCGGTTACCTTTGCCCATAACAACTGCAATACCACCTAGGCTGTTGCCTAAATGGTACCGCAAGTCGGTTCGCCAAACTGAGACATGAAGATGGGAAGTCTCATGTGATTGTAATTTCACCGGCACCCGTACACTTCAGACCGAAACACAGCAATGCAAGCATCACTATTTGGCGGAGAAGAAGGCACGGTGGTAGTACTTCCCCGATGTGGTTCAGACTGAACTTGCCATCTTCCGTAACCATAGAAGAAATATCGTCGCAAAGCCTTTTACGTAACCTATGCTACAGGCAATTATGATTTCTTCTTTGTAAAAGTCGCTGATATATTACAAAGAAGGACATAAGTATAGCTAGGAAGCTAAGGGCTCGTGTTCACTTCAATTCACTTCGGGATTCTTCCTCTGAGTTTTTAAGTATTCGTGTATTTTCGGGTTACACTCGACATACAACTAAACAAATTGCCAAGGTGAAAGTCGATTTTTGTACCACGAAGTGACAGCTGTCAAACTAACAACAATATCATTAGTATTCAATCTCAGCTCATGTTATAGAAGCAGTCAATCGGAGAAGCGCAAGAAGCAAGCGAAAACATCCTACAGCTGACAGCTCTAGCCTGGGTAGGTACATACACAGGTGTCCCAATTGAGTTACTAACCAAATAATCCCACGTAAACAGTACACAACACACTGAAGACGTGTGTGTTTGTTTGTCAATCAGCTTGTGAGCTTGCCGACGGTACGGCTGGCAGTCGCAAGATACTGTGCGCAAACACGCTGAGACGCCGGCGAAGTGGCGATGGCTGACTATTTGACTAAACACGGCATGATGCTGGCATATGTCTAGATAACTGGCCTGCTCAAACGTGGATACGTAACGGGTGTTTAACTGTTTAATAGTCGGAGATGAATTGTGCTCACACAAATACTTTATACGGGAAGCGCAGGACCGGTCGTTGTGGCAATGCTTGGAGGAGGCCTATGTGCAGCAGTGGACGTCTTTCGGCTGAAATAATGATGATGATGATGATGAAATACTTAATACAAAATTTTTGGACTTTAAAATATACTATGATCCCTGAGTTTGTTTCGGTATTTCTTCTCAGAGGTAGTCATATAGGAAATGCCGATGCCATTGCATCTAGTTTAAAAATAACCTGATTTTTAACATCCGATTTGCAGAATAAATGATTTTAGATGATTTTTTTGTAAGTGGAAATTAAATTCGACAACACGAGCGGTGTTCACGGTAGCTTAGTGGCAAAGCACTGGCGTACTGAGCCAGGAGTCGCAGGTTTGAATCCAGCTCGTGAGCGATTTTTTCTTTCCACAATTTATATCTTTAAATTATTTGTATTTGAATAAAATAAGGTGTCAAGTCTTTTGATGCCGTAAAATGTTCATACATACATACTTAGTTACATATGTTTTAATAATATGAGCTTTGTTAAGCAGAGGACAGCGAAGATTTTATTATTATTTTGATTGGTTTAACTGAATAGCCGAGTGATCGAGCTGTCGTGAAATACGTAAACGAAATACCAATTCACTTTAACAGAAAACAAATAAATTTTAGTTTTTTTTAGGTGTTTAGGAAGTCGATACAAACGCAAGAAATGTCAAGCGGATGCAAAAACCACGAAAGAAAGTTTAAGTCTATCAGAAAATCAGAATATTTTTTGCTCAGTCCTTCCTCCGCAAGGAGTTCGATGCTCTACATCAATTTAAATAACGAAGCAAATTATCCTCCAGGGAATAATATAAGAACTGGTTGACTTCTGAGAAGTGAAGAAATTAGCTCGTCCACCTATACTTAGTATACCCCCAGGCACTAAGCACTGGTTTAGGAAATATCAGGAAATGTTCTGTAAAATTAAATTAATGTTGTATTTACAGGTATTGTAGGTAGTAAAGACTCCACTTATAAAATTAGATGATTATATAAATTCAGAAACCAGAAACCAGTTGAAACCAGTTTCATTTCAAAAGACACTACCTACAAAATCACACACCCACCACGTGACATACGTGAAGAATAAAACAAATACGGATTGATATATAAAACAAAACATACAAACGGCAAAGGCAGCGTAGGGCGCCCCTCAGCCAGGTGGACCGACGACCTGATGAAAGTAGTTTGGGGAGACTGGATGCGGAAGGCAGAGGACCGAGTGTTGTGGCGCAAATTGGCAAAGCCCTATGTCCAGCAGTAGAGTGCGATAGGCTGAGTTGATGAATGATGATCTAAAACATGGGACAAACACATCTCTCATTCTGAGAAGAGGCGAACAGTAATGGGTCAACGAAACAGACAAACATACATACATACATACAATACACTCGAAAAACATTACCCTCCTTTTGGGGCAGTCGGGTTTTTTAATAGTATAAGCGAGCTAAGAGCCCTCCAGCGGTTATCTTCCCCCACAACTGCAATACCACCTAGGTTGTGGTCTAAATGGTACCGCAAGTCGGTTCACCAAACTGAGACTTGAAGATGAAAAGTCTCATGTGATTTTTATTTCACCGGCACCCGTACCTTTCACACAGGAACACAGAAAAAAAAAACAGGCAAAAACATAACTTTGGCAGCTATTCTGCCCACAAGATTTCAAATAACTACTGGTTAGTTTAAGGTGGCAGTAAACGACAGCACTGGTGACAATGTATTTTACCAGACGTTGACTTCGCGATGAAGACACCCAGCTCGTCGCTGGTATATACACACAGACGTGGAGATTCGCGAACGGAGGTAAAACTAATTTAACTTTTTCTCAACTCTCCCTTAAAAATTCTCACATTTCTGATAATTATAATAAATACAGGGAGTCTAATACGAGTTTCCCATTTACCGATATTTCTCCATCGAATTTGATGACTTTCATTCAAAAATCAGTAGCGCCCCTGGCGGTTAGCCTCGTAACGTTAAGACCGCCTTTTTACCCAGTTGTGCATAAAGAATTAAATAAATTAATAAATTAATGACTATAAAAAAACGACGAAAGTATTCATGTGTTACTAGCCCCCCAGGCGCTCCAAAGTAGTAATCAAGAATATTTACAAAAGTTGTAGTTCCAAAAGTCCTATGTACTGGTATATAGGACTGTATAGGACATGTAATAGTAGGATTCGTTCAAGGGATTTTGTCAACCAAATGTATCACCGCGAAGGATCCGTAACCGTACCTAATAGGGGGTAAGCCTATTGCCATTGCCACAAACCGGGCACAAATCCAGACTCCGGGCTGCTACTGGAAATTTCATAATGAAATACCCAATAACACTGTCCAGCCGGGGAATCGAACCCAGGACCTCACGCTTAGCAGTCGCAATACTTGTTATACTGTACATGATAACAATACCATGAATAGATTGCAATAATTACGCAAGTATAAAAACTTGCGTAATTATTGCAATATTTTGTGCAAACATAGACGCCAGTACGAATGTTTGCTATTTTTTGTAACCATATGTCTCAAACTGAGGTCAAAGTGCCACTAAAATGCACTAGTTTAATTAGTAAGAGACGCAGTCCTTCCTATGAATAAATTAATAATATCATATTATCATAGCTGCCTGCCGGAATCTCACGCTTGATTGGAACTCATATTCGAGCAGCATTTTACCGCCACGATGCCATTCGATGATTGCGATGAGATGAACGAAAAGCGTAGACTTTTTTTTGTTGGAACTACTTACACTAGTGTTTTAGTTATATCCCGTTCGGTTACGTTATACGTATATCGGGTTTTCTGATAAATTATTACATTTTCATTTTCTTACTTGATACATTTTCAAGTTGAAAATATGATTTGAATCAAGTTATTTTAACATACCTACCTGATAATAGAGACAGACGTGGAACGGCGTGGTACCTCAAGATTAAAAAATAAAATATTGCCAACTGTTTTTTTTTGTAATATATAATACACTGCTGTCTCCCTTTGTTAGTACAAAATGACAATGACAAGCAATATTGAGGCGTTTGTGGATGTCAAGTTTTTGTCAAGAATATGATTAAGAACAGGTAGCACAAGTCACTTGGACCTGCTTGGACCCATATTGAACTATGTTTACGGGACTTGTCGCACACAATTAAATCAAAATAAAACCCCAAAAATAATCACTTGGACCCCTTCAACAGTAAGCTATTTTGGTATTTTATTATTTTAACTAAACGTTGCTAAACTAAATTGTACAATAAAGTATATTCTATCTATCTATCTATCTATCTAAATGCTGTAGGTACCTACGTTGTTGCTGCGGTCTTAAACCGCTGGCCCACCTCGGAGATACGGGCATTTCCTTCCCTACCTTTGGAAAAAGCAAATGTTCAGCAACAGGCAAAGCTGTAGTGATAATACTGCAATAAATGTCAAGCAGACATTATTTAAAAATATATATTGCAAATCTAAGAACGTACTAAACTTCAGGCTGGTTATAAATTCAAGTCGAAGTACATGTTAAAAGTTGCACATTGCACGATTTAAAGTTGAAATGGCTTTTGTTTCATCTTCTATGCACAAAACGTGCATTGAAATTTTCAAATACGAATATATTTTTACGTCAAAGTAACAAAATAAATACAGAACAATGATCGTTTTTTATTGGTTCTAAAACGAATGGATACATCGTATCATTTTAATGACAGATGCCTGCATGGATTAACGATTATCCCTGCAGTGTACGGATTTTTTTATCTCGGGATAATCCGTGGATAGGGCTTCATGGTAAATCGATGACAGGAAGACTAACGGCCAAAATTAATATCCAATCTATCTATGATTTACCCTACTAGAGATAGAAATTTGACATATTTTGTATGGAGCTTACGTCAAATTCCCATCTCTAGTAGGGCAAATCATGGATAGATTGGATATTAATTTTGGCCGTAAATAGGGATGGGAAAACCGGGCTTATAAAAATAAATATAACAGCAATATTGAGCTACCAATATGTTACATATGTATAAAGGATTCGCCACTTTTTATTCGCAATAGGTAGGCAATGGTGCATCAAAATGAAAATAAAATCAGTCACCATAAAAATTAACCTAGACTTTTGATCATAAGTAGTTGTGTATAATATAATATAGGTACCTACCTACCTACCTACCTACCTACCTACCTACTTATCTAAAATCAGCTTCGTTACAATTTTTAAGTTTTGTAATAATTTTGCACGTTTCATTTTACACAGATATTATTCCGTGCATTTTTATTATAATCCCAGACTATAAAATATCAATGCTTTTGACAATTTGACTTAATATATACGTACTTATCAATCTAAGCAAAAATTATCATAATAACTTAATACACTGTAAATCGAACAGTATTAAGTTATCTGATTTAACAGTTTCATTGACAATAACTTAACTAATAAATGGGCCAGATTGTGTTGGATAATCGTAAATAATATAATGGTTGCATGAAACTCTTAGGATTAGAAGTGGCAGTATTAATAATTATTGTAACAAGATAATGTATAGGTAACGTAAAGAATGAAATATTCTTGTTTTACTGGTACCTAATTACTGCGAGGGAAGGATTAAGTTCTTAATTAATGGCTCTAGGGAATTGTTTCGTATGGTATTTCAAGTCATATATTATAACCTATCAATCAAAATTTTTGTAGTTTATGGCCATCGATATATATGTACTACTTACTATGTAGATGTGCTGTTCAAAAGAACAACATAGTTACACAAAGTTGTGGTTCCGGAACCACACTGTCATCTGTCATTAGTTCACTTGACAGCTGCTGGCTCGCGAACATACGTAAATATTATCAACGGTTGCGTCAACTGAATTTGGAACATGCTGCTTATATGAGATCGCGTGTCTATTGACGTCGTTGTTTATGGCACAGTTTTTGACATTTACTGCCGTAGGTTTATGGTGAGGGTTTTCTCATTTACAAACTAGACTTATTTTAAACTATAGCTCTCTTTTACTAATAGTAGATACAAGAAAGGGATGGCAACAATTTTAGTGCTGTCAAATTTCCATACAAGTTTAGTCGTGAAACGTGATCTCGGAAGATGCCAATATATCTCTCGATTTATCTCTAGATATTGTTTTACCTATTTGTGTAGGTACTTATGTTTGTTACTATCTGTTTTTTTCCCAAATAAAGTAAAAAAAAATACGATGAAAACTACACGTAAAAAAATTACAGATCTAAAATTCTTGCTACCTCTTTCTTGTCTTTACAATTAAATAAAAAAAGATAAAATTAAGTTAAGTTGGTGTATAAGAGAATCAACACAACTGTAGGTAGTTTTATGACCGTTTTATTATATTTTAAGACAAAAAATGTTAAAATTTAAAAATATATTAGACAAAATATTTTAATAAAAATGTTTGTACAAAAATATTTCATAGGCGCCGCATGCGCTCAAGTTTAGGATAGAAACAAATAAAATTAGCATCTCTGTGTCCGAAGGAAAAGAAAATTATTTACCTACCTAAACTGAGTCGCACCGGAACTGAAATCATGGTGCATTTATCCCGACTTCCTTTGAAAAAATTTCCTTGGAAAATTAACGAGATCCATTCTTTTAGAAAAAAAAGGTGTTAGGTTTGAACGTCGAAAGCTTACGTAAAGTGGGATACGATTGCCGGGTCTAAATGAATTAATTGAACTTTTTTGTAATGGAAAAAACTGTTGGCCTGTTTATGAATTTTAAAATTTGGATTTGTATTTTTTTTTTTAATAGGATTAATTTTTAAAAACAAAAACAGAATAATTTGTTTGTAAAATACGATATAACACGGTAGCTTTAGATTTGCTCAATTATGATTAAATTTTTATCAATGACTTTAGTGTACAAACTACACAACTCAAACAATAAACAAATGTGTTAATTTTCTCCAATTTAATAACTTGCAAAATGTTTTTGCCAATAGGTTCCATTAATAACAGACTTTTAAAACTAGCAAAAGGCCAAACATCACAAAAAGTTGAATAACGACACTAGGAAAAACTCGTGTGAAAGAGCTCGTCCGGGGAAGTACTACCACCGTGCCTACTTCTCCGCCAAATAGTGGTGCTTGCATTGCTGTGTTTCGGTCTGAAGGGTACGGGTGCCGGTGAAATTACAATCACATGAGACTTTCCACCTTCATGTCTCAGTTTGGCGAACCGACTTGCGGTACCATTTAGGTAACAGCCTAGGTGGTATTGCAGTTGTTACGGGCAAAGGTAACCACTTGACATCAGGTGGGCCTTTAGCTCGTTTCGCCATCCTATACCATAAAAAAAAAACCTTACCGAGCTAAAGAAAACATGACAGTCAAGTTAGCCGAGATTTTAATACAACTTAAAATTCAAGAAACGTTCTCGTGAAGGCAAAATTATAATAATTTCCTGCTCACACTGCCAAGATCACAGCGTGAATGGACTTTTTACAATTCTGTGATCAAAGAAAACATAGTTTTGGAAACCAATTTTCAAGAAAAAACAACCTTCAGGTTTCTGTGTAGAGTCCAAAATCCAATGTGTGGTGTAAAGTTGACAAATCATCACCAATAAGAGTTTGTGCCAATGATATTATGCGTAGACACGAGTTCGGTCCCATCCACTATGTTTGTTCTACATAAAGCAAACAGAAACCTACCCTATTCGATGCTAATAAGATCGACTTTCACCTAAACCTACACAGCTTAATTTTTTTTTACCAAACTTTATGCAACCTCAAACAATTGAATTTAACCTTTACGAGTAAGGAAATAAAGTCGTAATTATGAACGTTAAGTCAGTTCATTAAGGGGAAGTACTTTCGATAGAACTTCCGCGGCATTATGTAGCGATAATCCGCGAGAGGTATGCGTGGGCGCGACGCACGCAATGTGTCCCTTAAGGCGACGGGCGAAGGATTAATATGTTTTTATTAATGTTAGTTGACCGATGAAAGTGGCATATGAAAGAAAATAAAAAATCCAAGTAAAAAATGTTTCCTCTGACATTTTATGATCGTCGTAACCATTACAAGACCATGACAAAGATCAAACAGAGCGGTAAAGTTCGAAAACCAATTTGTCATCTATGAATTGGGGCGATTCATTTTTATTTTGTTAATCTTTTATAACATGCCGCATGCTAGACATATACAGTGTTTTTCTTTTAATATTCCGGGCAAGACAGTCCGACCCAATTATTTAAAACAAGTTAAGAAAACCGGCCAAGAGCATGTCGGGCCATGCTTAGTATTATAGGGTTCAAAAATCAAAATCAAAATCAAAATAATTTATTTGTAAAACATAGGTTCCTTAAGTAGGTCTAATTACAAACGAATGAAATCGAATATTAATCATTGCTATTTTAGTTTTTGTAAACAGCGCCACCTAGCGCTGAATTTATGAAGCTAAATTTAAGAAGTGTGTTTCTTTTTGTGATTTTTTTAAATAGAAAGTAACTACAGGAGTATTATTTGCTACGATAATTTTTCTCTAAGGTCAATGACCTATGAACTAGGACGTCTTAAGTATTTTTCAGTTTTCTCACTATAATTTAAAAATTTATAATCACATTATACTCGAAATAATTTTAAGAGAGTTTTTATAAAGGTCTATCAATGTTGAAGACTATAAGTTTCTACGTTGCATAGTTTAGAAATGGCAGGGGGGGGGGACACATTGCAAGCCACTTTGGCGAACTGTATTTCGCAGATGGTATACCTGATAAAAAAGTTGTGTATGAAACATTACCTTCATTTTAGTAGACCTATTCAACGATACCCCACACGAGGGGGTGCGGCGAAAAAAATATTTTCATCCCCATTTCACATGTATGGGCGCCACCCCTAAAAAGCGTAATCAAGATTTTTTTATTCTTTTAATATTGAGATCTATATTTTTTTTTTTTTTTTTTTTTATAGTATAGGATGGCGAAACGAGCTAAAGGCCCACCTGATGTTAAGCGGTTACCTTTGCCAATGACAACTTCAATACCACCTAGGCTGTTGCCTAAATGGTACCGCAAGTCGGTTCGCCAAACTGAGACATGAAGATGGAAAGTCTCATGTGATTGTAATTTCACCGGCACCCGTACCCTTCAGACCGAAACACAGCAATGTAAGCATCACTATTTGGCGGAGAAGTAGGCACGGTGGTAGTACTTCCCCGGACGAGCTCTTTCACAAAGGAGCTCTACTACTACTATCTATTCCATTTTTTGTCAAAATTTCATTTACTTATGTTTATAACTGTAGAAGTTATTAAGCGGTAAAGGATTAGGACAGACGGACAGACGGACAGACGGACGGACATGACGAAACTATAAGGGTTCCTTGTAGGACTACGGAACCCTAAAAAACTGGCTTTTTTGTACAAAAGTTAGGGCACACGCATATGTAATAAATTACCGAAATGCTGCTTGTAAAGGCACCGAATATTGGTCATAATACATTTAGTTCCGAGCGAACTCTTCCCAGTGATCTAAGAAAGCTGCTAACTTTTTTCATCTCATTACAACTTCGGCAAGAACGCGGAAAATAAAAAACTTAAGCAAAGGTTTTACTGCCTCCTGAAATTTCTGAAAAATCTTGTTTCCGTGATTCTACCGTATTTAATCACATTTTGACCGGAATGTTTTTTCTGCCAAGTTTTTAAAAGTTTAGGAGTTTTTGAAGAAGTGGCCATTCATTGAAATGTAATTGGTATATACCTAAATATGGAACAAACAGAGATAAAAAGCTGACTATCCGAATCTGTTATACAAAGGATATTATTATTTAATAGCTGAGAAACCTATTGATATCTCGGACGAATAAAAAAGGCGGATGGAATCGCTATCGCTAAACAATAAGTGAAGCATCCATAGTATGCCAAAAGCAGCGATTACGCAAAAAATCTAGTGTGACGGTAGCTAGTCATTGTTATAGCGTCACAAATAAAATAACAGTATAAATCTGGTGTGTTTGTAAATGCTTTCGAAATTATAGTGGGTTTACGAAAAACCGGCCAAGTGTGAGTCGGACTCACGCAGTAAGGGTTCCGTACCACACATCGACCTGATACCCCATAGAAACTGATTTAATTTACGAGAGTTTATCAAAAGACATCAACGACGTCCGCGAAATGTGAATTTTTGCATCTCTTTCTTACGTAGGTACCACCACATATTTATGCTTGCCCTGTTTTTAGTATTTGTTGCTAAACTACATAGTACGCACTATAATCAGACCAAGTTTTTCGCTGGTATGTATTACCGTTTTGAAAATAGAGCAGAAACAAAAACGTTGAAAAAAATGCATGTTTTTCGAGGTTTCTTGTATGGGGACCCCCTTTGGTTTTAGACGGCTTTTATTTTTAGTATTTGTCGTGAATCGTGATAGGCACCATAGTAACACATATTCTGTGAAAATTTCAACTGGTTATATTATTATTTCCATTACGTGTACTTAGCGTAGTGTCGTTATATGAAGTTAAACGTCTGTCTGACGACAGGCGCAGCACCATCCATCACCGTCATAGTGCCGTCATACAGCATCATTTGTAGTTCCCCGCCAGCCACCAGCCCGGGCCAATCCCCGTATTGAATCTCAGCCCGCTCTGTTTGACTAATGGCAGGCCCGCCATCGTCCAAACTGATTTATTAAATAAATTAACGTCCGCTTGATAAACGAGCTTTTTAAAAGCTAATTCTGATGCGAATTATCTAATGCTCACAGCTCAGACTTCGCCTTAACTTTGCTTAATCTCGTTTCACAAAAGAATCCGCTTTATTTTTCTGAACAGCCAAATCCCCCTTTTGATTCGTATAAAATTCTGTGTTTACAATCGTCATACATATGGCCGATACAAAAAAAAATGTATTTTCCGCCAATTTTAACATAACCTCAATAAAATCCAACCTTTCTCGTAACCTCCTTTGTGAATGGCATAGACAAAAAATTATGTTTTCATACGTCGCAAAAGAAATAAATCAACATGGCTAAACTCACCCCAGTGGAAACCGTAAAGTTTAGGGCGCATATTGCTAATAAAAACAGGGGCAGTGGCACCCCCGCGTGCAATGAAACTGATACAATAAATAAATGCCGTAATTAACTCTATTCATACATCAAATTATCTGTCGTATTTACGAGTTCCCCAAAATTTTGGTGCACACAATGAAGTCGTACAATTTGTACAGAAAGCGCGCGAATTGGAATCGGATGACAGTTGGACGGCCATTTTGTATTGTTGTATTTGGCAAATGGTGCAGGTCAAACGGGGGTGTCAGAGTTGCAGTCGTAGGCCGGATGTGACGAGCTAACATCTGCGTCAAGTTTTAGTGGAGAATTTAATTTGTTCTAATTGAATTGTAACAATACACAGCTGTTGAATTAAGGCGATCCATGCTATTTAGTTAATGAATGCGTGTGAAAGGGACACTGATCATTGTGGTCATCTGTTACTGGTCTCTTCACATAATTTCGACACAATACAATGTTCACCCCTCTAGTACCTACCTCCATAGTGAAAAAAGTTAGTCATCCATTAACGGACACTGGTGTCTATTCTCTTGTTCACGAACTAAATTTATTGAAGTAAAACTTCTTTACGCACGCTTGACTTGGGGAGTAAACTGGCGATCGAGCGAGACGAACGGAAGTTGAGAGGGAGATATAAGTTAGTGAAGTTTTACTTCAGTCATGTTGTCTAACGGCCAAAATTAATATCCAATCTATCCACGATTTACCCTACTAGAGATAGAAATTTGACATATTTTGTATGGAGCTTATGTCAAATTCCTATCTCCAGTAGGGCAAATCGTGGATAGATTGGATATTAATTTTGTCCGTAAAGCATACTCGATTTTTTTTAACTATCGCTCTCTTTTACTAATAGTACCTAGATACAAGAAAGAGATGGCAACAATTTTAGAACTGTTAAATTAGTTTACGTGTTACATTTCTTTGTATTTTAGTGGGCACTAAACTAAACTTGTATGGAAATCTAAATTCCGACTAATTTGACAGTTCTAAAATTGTTGCCATCCCTTTCTTATATCTACTATTCGTAAAAGAGAACGATAGTTTAGTTCGTGAACAAGAGAATCGACACCACTTACTTACAGGGGACGAAACGTATGTTTTTCAAAACACATACGTTTTGAATAATAAATATTTAAGTGGCATACCCACAGAAATAGATAGAATGGCCAAGTGGGCAGGGCGCGTGTGCTATCACTGCACCATAGTGCAGGGCATTTCAAAGCCTTTCTCAGTACGCCTTATGACTTGTTTCTATAAATACTGTAACAAAAACCCGAAAAATGCCTTATTGTGCTGTTTCTAACTGCAGAAACAAAAGCTATAAAGTAGTACATTTGATTAAAGTTAATTTAAAAAAATTTATGACGTCAATATGGGAGGCGTAGTTTGTTCGAAAGTTGCCACGAATGAATCGCAAGTAAAATTGTGATTACAACCATTCTATCTATTTCTGCGGGCATACCAAACCAAACAAGCCCAGTTCAGAATTAGTGTCTATAAGAAATCCATTAGGTGATAAACGACCCTGCAGACGAATTACACAACAACTTAAACATGATATTTCAAATAAAATACGACCATAATAATATAAACAATTCCACACACGCTATTAGCCCACATTCAGCACCATCAAACGGTATAATAACTTAATAAATAAAATAAAACAATTCAGTTTGAGATCTGAAGCATTCATCTAAATATCGTATTTGTTTGACAATTCGGAAACAAACTTATTTTGGCGAAAGGCCAATTTAGATCCTATGTATGTAGGCAAGAGCTGGAATGGCTACTTGCCTGAAATAGAACAAATTGCAGTCATTTGTGAGACAACGGTATATCTTGTTATAGGCATGTTGCGGGAACGTGTAGGAAGGTCGGCGAATAGTCAATTTAGCTTTCTAAATTAGTTGTAATAATACATGGTGCGAAGTTATTTTTATGTGGGTCTGTGATAATTTAGAGTTGAACTCACATAAGGCTTTTATAAACTATGGTCATTGTTGGGTCACATTCTACAACACTAGTCAAATAGAATATAATACTGACACTAGTTAAGGACCATTATCAAATTCATCAGAACAACTATTTTTTAGGGTCTCTGTGCACAGGCACCAACCAAACAACTAAAGATCTTCCTGTGTGTACTCCCGCACAGAAACATTAGCCAATCTTAACACCAAAGTATGCCGACGAATCCACCTTTAAACTAAAGCAAGAAAGCTAACCTAGCAGGCTAATATTATTATTTTTAAATCAAGAACAGAAAAGCGAAAAAGCCAACTCCTATTCCTACAAACCACCTGTTGTAATAATCCAACAAAACATTTATAAACAGAAGTCCTTATTCTCAAAACAAATTCGAATTTCGTATTACATAACACTGGCAACAAACGATTCCATTGACGGCTTTAAAAAAAGCAAAGGGTCCTGTTACACGGCGCGCCATAAATCTAGCAGTAACCGCGCATTTAACGCTGCGCCAAAATAGACTTGTGGCTAGAGTCACCAGGTGGACCAGTGTTCTCGGACAGAAGACTTTATAGTTGGCTTAGAGTAGCCTAGATTTCGTAATTTGTGTTTGGAGAGAATTCCTAATTATTGTTTCCTTGTTAGGTTATAGATTAATTCTTGAAGTATGTTGAGCATTATGTTTACTATCTGATTTTTGCTCTTAGGTAAAACTACACTAGAATTCTATCTCCAACTGAGTGTATCGATCCTGATTGCTGACCAACAATAGCAATGATTATATTGCAAAGATTTGCCTGAATTATTTCCATAATCATTTTTTTGGCTTCGTAAACGACATTTAAAATATTTTCATTCTGTTACAAAATAATATAGTAACATACAATTGAAAATTTTGAATAGCACCGTATCCCGAAATACAAGCCACCATATCTGGCAACACTACACCATGCTATAGTTAAAGCGTTAGTTATTATTACAACGACGGTTTTATGACTGATATTCGAACTAAATGTATCGTTATTTTAAACAAATGTGACGTTAAAAACTATATAATAACTGGGGACTTTCATAGCTTCCTCAAAACCATTTAAAAGGTTTCAAATAGGAGCACGTGTAATAAGGAAATAATTTTAATAAACATGTGACGAGTTTTATGAAGTCTCTAGGTTTAAATTAAACTTTGACCGTCAAGTGGTTATACATTTTACTGTCACGTCAGGACTTTATCTTGTTTCTTTATAGATTGTATCAAAAATCCAGCCAAAACATAGTTTATATCCAAACTAAGCTGGACCTACGCCATTTTTTTTTCTATTTTACATAACAGTTTTTGTCCCGTGTTTTTTTATACATGCCTACTTTTTCATGTCATCAATATAAAACAAAAACTAGGCAACACTGGTTATTAGGCACTTGTCAACACCTATACAGCCTTTAAGTTCAACTAATGACATATTATTATAAGAGTATCCGAACGCATTTAACTGTCACTAATGTCATCAGCAATCATCCATCATGGCGGCTTAAATTCTAATGGCGGCATCCTCTGAACGAGGCATTTTTGAATTATCTTGTTCTATTACCAATAAGGATGAACCTATTTCTATAATAATGTAATCTATGAATAGACTTGTGGCCGTCTGGGCATCATCCGGAGCAAATATTTTGGTAGCAGTTGACTTTTGACACTTTAAGTTCCTTCCTTCCAAAAGTAAAAGGATTCATGCTATTTATATATTGCAGTTGGTTAGGAAAACTGTTTTCTATAAGGCTAGAAGCATTCAAAGATGACATTTGAACACACTATTCATTTAAAATCAGTTCATCATCATTGAGGTACTATGTAGTAAGTACTGTACGTAGTACCTCAGTGTTCATCATCCAGTTAGTTACACGATGACTATATTAAAAAAATAACTAAATTAGGTATGGAATTAACGGCATTCCAAACAAACCCCCGTGGTTTTTGGTTTGCTTGTAATTTTAATGTATGTTTTAATAATAAAAAACCGGCCAAGAGCATGTCGGGCCATGCTCAGTATTATAGGGTTCCTTAAGTAGGTGTTACAAACAAATCAAATCGAATATTAATCACGGCTATTTTAGTTTTTGCAATAGACGGCAGCATTGGCGACTCAGAGAGTGATGTCAGTAGCCGCTAGATGGCGCTATACAGTGCCAAATGTAATACACGCATTGAATTAAGAAACCTACACGGCACTTGACGGCAGCATTGGCGACCCAGAGAGTGTTGTACGACGCCGCTAGATGGCGCCAAATTTAAGAAGTGTGTCGTCAACATAAGACAAAGTTACTTTTTGAGATTTTTTCAAATAGAAAGTAGCTAAAGGAGCATTATTTGCTATGATCATTTTTCTCTAAGGTCAATAACCTTTGAACTAGGACGTTTTAAGTATTTTTCAGTTTTCTGTCTATAACTCAAAAAATTATAATCACATTATACTCGAAATAATTTTAAAAGAGAGTTTTCACAAAGGTCTATCAATGTAGAAGATTATAAGTTTCTACGTTGCATAGTTTAGAAATGGCAGGGGGGGACACATTGCAAACCATTTTGGCGGGCTATATTTCGCAGATGGTACACCTGATAAAAAAGTGATGTATGAAACATTACCTTCATTTTAGTAGACCTATTCAATGATACCCCACACGAGGGGGTGCAGCGAAAAAAAATTTTTCATCTCCATTTCACATGTATGGGCGCCACCCCTAAAGAACGTAAAAACTATTTTTTTATTCTTTTAAAATTGAGATCTATATGCAGACTATTTTTTAACAAAATTTCATTTACTTATGTTTATAACTGTAGAAGTTATTAAGCTGTAAAGGATTAGGACAGACGGACAGACGGACAGACGGACGGACATGACGAAACTATAAGGGTTCCTTGTAGGACTTCGGAACCCTAAAAAGGTAAAAAAAATATGTCCGATTATACGTGGGACACTCAGAAAGTTTTGCGAAACTAAAAAAAATTGTTCTATACGTACATATATTTTTATCAAATCTTTTCAAAGTACTTTCCACCAGCCTCTATACAAAGATTCATGCGCCTAAACCAGTTTTCAAAACACTTTTTCCAGTCCGCCGCAGACACCTCGTTTACAGCCTGCTCGAACGCAGCCAGCGCATCTTCCGGCGACGAAAATTGTATCCCTTTGAGCTGATTTTTTATTTTTGGGAATAAAAAGAAGTCACACGGTGCTAGATCAGGGCTGTAAGGAGGGTGACCCAGGAGTTTGACTGGCGTGCTGTCCAGGAAGTCCCTCGTTTTGAGTGCGGTGTGCGCAGGTGCATTGTCGTGGTGGAGCAGTAGCCCGCGGAGCCCTGTGTTTGGTCGCTTGTTGCTCATAACAGAGAAAACTTCTGGCAAACATTTGGTAGTATACCATTCGGCATTAATGCTTCTTTGATCCCGTAAGGGAATTGATACCAAGTGGCCAGTCAAATTAAAAAAGCTAGCGATCAAAATCTTACCCCCGCTTCTAGATCGCTTCACTTTGGTAGGCGTTGGCTCATTTTGAAACACCCAAACAGTCGACTGGCGCTTGGTTTCTGGGTCGTATTGATAAATCCAGGACTCATCACCTGTAACGATGTCGTAAACACGCCGAGACGAGCCTGCTTCAAATTTGTTAAGCATATCACGGCACCATTCCACCCGGGCCTGCTTCTGAGCATCGGTGAGGTTGTGCGGCACCCAGCGTGATACTATCCTCCTCACGCGAAGATGGCTGTGTAGAATCTCGTGAACGCTTCCCGATCCAATCTTCAATATGTGTTGAATCTCCTGATATGTAATTCGCCTATTGTCTTGGATTAAATTTTTCACTGCTAGCACGTTTTCTTCGGTAACAGCCGTCAAAGGGCGACCGCTTCTTTCGTCATCCCCCAAAGTTGGTCGACCGCGCTTGAATTCGTTATACCAACGATACACGGTTGCCTTGGAAGGGCCTTCATCCATGAATGCCATTTGAAGTCTATCGTACGATTCATCCGGTTTCAGGCGACACTTGAAATCGTATAAAATCATAGCTCTAAAATGTTCCCGGCGCAGATCCATATTTCAGTGAGACACAATACTTTGAATTAACTCGCAAAAAATGTGGAGGGAAATTTTGAAATTGGAACTTACTTATTTTTACTTATAAATAATCATATTTTCGAAAAACATTATAACTGGCCAGTCTCCCATATATAAAAACTTTTTTTCGCAATACTTTCTGAGGGGCCTGGTACATGGTTGTCAATCTCCACCACCTTTCTATCTACATAACATATTTGTATCAAAAATCAATGGTAAAGCCACATCTTTCGTAACCGTTTTTCGATGATAAACGTTGAATGGAATGGAAATGGAATTATTAACTGCTCAGTTCAGTAACTATTAGTTAAGTTAATATTAAATTTAACAATGAATTATTACATTCTGTCTGAAATAACTATTTGTTAAATATTTAACAATATTAATCTTGACACTCGTGTTGCAGGTAGCGGCAAAATACTGGCGGTATCATTATCAATAGTGCAGCCTTGCATTGCACGTGCTGGGTTAACGATCATCCACTAGTGCTTATAAGACCAGTTGCTTCAGAGGCGACTAAAGTTAATAACCTTATGTTTTTATATACTTATAGGTATATGTATTCTTACATGTAATTATCTACCTACGATCAAAGTCATACCAAGCTTAGAGTGACGACTATGGGTGTACAAGGAGACACCTTAAAAGGTGGTTACACCCATCCGAAAGTAATTAAACCACATTTAACTATGATAAGTCTAGTTGAACGATTGATGGTCTTCTGGTCTTAGGAATAAAAACAATTAGTACGTATGTATTAGGTCTTGTCAAAAAGAGAACAACAGATCGATACGACCTATTCAGCTGAAGCAAAGGAATAGCTTGTTACTCTAGTTGTTATTGCATTAGGTGACTGCCGTCAATGCCGTGATCGATATTGACGAAACAATTTTTTTTATATCTTATATTTTGTTATCGCATTTACGCATGCAATGCGAAATCTAACTTTAAAGAAAAAATCGCTCACGAGTAGGAATTGAACCTGCGACTCCTGGCTCAGTACGCCAGTGCTGACGTCACCCAAAGTCGTACCAAAAGTGGAGGTTAATTTCGATACCTCGAGCAATGTTCACAGTAGCTTAGTGGCTAAAGCACTGGCGTACTGAGCCAGGAGTCGCAGGTTCGAATCCTGCTCGTGAGCGATTTTTTCTTTCCACAATTTAAATCGTTTGATTTATTTGTTTTTTTTTTTGCCATGAAACGGCTGCTTAAAACATGTAGGACATCCTAAAAAACTGGCCAAGTGCAAGTTGGACACACGCAGTAGGGTTCCGTACCACCCATCGAACTGATACCCTATTGAAACTCATTGAATTTACGAGAGTTCATCAAAAGACATCAACGCACCATGCGCGAAATAAGAATTTTTGCATCTCTTTCTTACGCAGGTAGCATCACATATGTCTACGTTTGCCCTACTTTTTGTATTATATTTGTTGCTAAACTGTAGTATATATGCACTATAATCAGACCAAGTTTGACGCTGGTAAGTATTACCGTTTTGAAGATAGAGCCGGAACAAAAACTCTGAAAAAAATGCATGTTTTTCGACATTTCTTGTATGGGGATTCCCTTGTGATTCGGACTTTTTTATTTTTAGTATTTGTCGTGATAGGGACGGGATCAAAAGATACAGCCCTGTGACAGACAGACGGGTGGACGGACAGACAGCGTAGTGAGAGTAATAGGGTCCCGTATGGCACCCTTTGGGTACGGAACCATAAAAAAGGATTGATTAGTCTTTTAAAACGAACACAAAACAAATAAACAGTTAACAAATAGCTGAACTTTCATCTAACCACAGATAATAAGGGCTATTACCATTATAAGGGTACATGTCTATTAAGTCGACAATCAGCTTAACAATATTTTTGAGAGTAACTTAAATAAGCACTTATAAACCAAATTAAATTGACCTATCAAAAACTCCTATCTGTTTACCTTTCTGCACAAAGGGAAGCAAATGAGAGCTCAAGTTACGATGGTTGTCTAGTAATTGAAGTATCGCGTGCTTGCATACATAATCGTAAAGGAAATGAGTTAAGTGCTGTTTTGAAAGAAAAGTGAAATAAGTAGTGTTTGTTTTCATTGAAAACTTGTTTCTTATGTAAATGAGTGTGGTTACGGTGTGAAAATATGTGATGGGCTGGGAATGTGACAAAAACCTTGATAAATTAAAGTTACGTAATTCATATCCATACATCGATTAAAAATTCTGTCATCAACAAAATCGTCGGCCTTTTGAGGTGTGTATAATTTTTGGAAAAAGAATATACATATTGTCAACATTCGGTACACTCCGTTTTCAAACAGTCACGTAGTCGTGTCAAAAGTGGAAAACCCTAAACAGCACATAGATTATGTATTTTTATTGAAATTCAAAATGTTTATTTGTGTACACAGGTTTTTTGGTGTTAGGTAAATTATAGGTAGTATAGTCTCTCTGTGTGCTGACACAGGTGACATGTGTATATTAGTAGTCAAACTTTTAAAAGACACGTACATATTACTGTAAGTTGATAAAAGTTTGCCTATCAATCTACTTGTTCTATTTTCTACTTTCCGTCTCCATCATCAGATCAACTCATAACATTATTATTTACAGCTATGATTTACAGTACAATCAAACATAACATAACATCACGCCTGTATTTCCCCGAAGGGATAGGCAGAGGTGTAATAGTACACCCACATTTCGCCACATATTACAGTATTGTTATATTTACAGTATATGTACGAAATTTCAGTTTATTTTGATAGTGAGAACTGGTTCAAAAGTTCCTCGCAGGATCTATCTCAAACATACTAACCTACAAGAAAGTGAAGTTAATATATTAGAAAAAATTGCAAAAAAAATATTGGCACTCCAGTTTGCCTGAACTATGGTCGCCGAATGAGCCTGAGTTCAAACTTCAGACCTTTAGTCTTTTTATTCAGGGCAACCAAGACCAAGTCTGCTTATCATCCACATGTCATAAAAACCAGTATAACCTAACAGGTCCAGACAGCCAGCCTCCGTTATATTTGCGCTCAGCTGATCTCTGACCCGACACGTCGCTCCTGTGGCTTTGACTGACGCCGACACGGTTATATTGATACCGGAGTTAACCGGAGTCCTGCTTACCTACTTAGATTAAACACAAGCTTCGTTAGTTGACCAACATAGGAGCTCAGAGTGCTACCAACGAACCTGATATTCTAATTATGGGACCAATCAGGTGTATTAGCAATATCCAGAGTGATATAATTGAACTCAAAAAAGTTCAAAGTTCCGCTCAAAGTTGACAAAAACAATCTACGTGTGCCTCAAATGACACGTAAAATGTTCGCCGACACACATGCAGGCGCGCGTCAAATATACTGAACGTAGCCTTTCAAGGCCAACTTGAATTAGCTTCACTCCGCGTGCGAAAACAACGGTTCTAAGTCTTAGCGATTATTTTAAGATTATACATTTAAATGATGGCCGATGGGGCAGTAAAGTTCTGGAGTGGCGACCGCGTACTGGAAGGCGCAGCGTGGGTAGGCCCCCCACAAGGTGGACCGACGACCTGGTGAAGGTTGCGGGAATCCGCTGGATGCGGAAGGCGCAGGACCGGTCGTTGTGGCGATACTTTGGGGAGGCCTATGTCCAGTAGTGGACGTCTTTCGGCTGAAATGATGATGGTGATGATGATGATTTAAATTGTGGAAAGAAAAAATCGCTCACAAGCAAGATTCGAACCTGCGACTCCTGGCTCAGTATGCTTTTGCTTTAGTGCTTTTGCTTTTAAATTCGATACCACGAGCAGTGTTCACGGTAGCTTAGTGGCTAAAGCACTGGCGTACTGAGCCAGGAGTCGCAGGTTCGAATCCTGCTCGTGAGCGAGCTTTTATTTCCACAATTTAAATCGTTAGATTTCGCTTCGCATGCGTAAATGCGTTAAAAATAATAAAATAATTATCCATTAAATTTTATTTTACAAGTTTCGTTTCTTTGGTATACCAAGAGAGTCTCTAGTGTGTCTGATACTCCGGTTGCTAAAATTCAGTGACTTAGAACATGTAACCGACTTATTTTTTTTATTTTTTTTCCGTGGGGAAAATCCTTATGGACGCACTCCGCCCGGGGAAGACGGAGCCAGTGTCGGACTCTTAACGACTAAAAACCACTACGTGTTTCTCTACCGACCTTGGCTGGGGGCGTGGGAAATACTCCCGTATTCGCCCAGCCATCCCCGGTAGGTCCCGGCTCGCCACTGGCAGACGAGTCCCTTCTCCCCGTGCGGCAACCACAACGGCCGCACCCTCCTCTTGACTGGCGCGCGCGAAACACTAGGCGCCACCGTCACAGGCCTTGACTGGTCGGGCGGCGGGCCACCCCGAGTCTGCCGCCCGCAGGCCCACACCTAGGGTAGCTGGAGGTAGGCATACGCCCTCCTACGACGCCCAGGTCGTTTCCTGCGGATGGGAATAGAGGTCATCGCCTCTCGAACCCTCTCCGCCGCCTCCTTAGCGAGCATCACCTCCTCGCAGAAGGAGACGAAGCCTTCCCAAGCGCTCTCGCTCCCGACCATAGACAGAACCACGGCCGGAAGCGAGAGATCGCTACCGCCTACTGCAGTGATGACGTCACGGCGCTGCGTGGCCCAAGCTGGGCACTCCACCAATGTGTGCTGCGCCGTGTCCTCTGGGCAGCTCCCGCAGTGATGACACTCGGGCGTCGGCTCCCGGCCTATGCGACACAGATACTTACCGAAGCAACCATGCCCCTAGAGTATCTGCGTCAGCCGGTAGGTGAGGGCACCTTGGCTCCTCTCCAGCCACTCAACATGTAACTGACTAGTCCTACTAATACTATATCCTACTATCCTATCCTACTTTCTACTAATATTATAAATGCGAAAGTATGAGTGTTTGTATATTTGTATTTCAATAACGCTGAAACGGCTGCTCGGAATGGATGAAATTTGGCACACATATACCTAGATATTTGTGCTTCTCATGTTTGGGGGGAAGGCGCAGGACCGGTCGTTGTGGCGATGCTTGGGTGAGGCTTATGACCAGCAGTGGACGTATTTCGGCTGAAATGATGATGATGATGATAACTACCTAGATAAATTCCTAGATTTACAAATACGATATTCTATGGGCACAGAGTAAGGATGGGACTTATGGAAGCGAAGCCGCGGACGTTAACCTATTAAAAAATTTACAAGAACCAAATGGATCGTCCTGAAATCTACTGATTCGTACTCTTAGCTCTACTGTGATGGAAAGATGGATCCTGACGGCAAGTTTGGGATAGACTAGGTATAGGTACTTAGGGGTGCTGGCCAGAAAACCTCCACGTGTGCCTGACGGCTGCTTGTCCTTCTGGACACGTCTGGAGAGATCGGCAGTTGTTTGGCCGGTGCATCCTGGGCACGGGCAATAAAATCCTGCCGAGGGATAACCTTCGGGGGATTTTATTGCCTGTGGCGAATATTCTGGCGCGGGAGGGGCCCGTTCTGGGCCAGTAGGGAGTTGCTCCACGTGTCCCTCTGATATCAGCAGAGGGCACAGTGGAGGAGCAAGGGCGGGCCCGGTGTGCACTCACCCTGCCACTGGGCAGGCAGCGGGGGGACTGTCTTCTTTCCCTGCCTCCGTCGATCTCGTAACCCCAGGAGTGCCCGCTGAGTAGTGATCTCGCGCCTCTTGGGACCGAAGGTCTTGGCTTCACCGCCCGGACCGTGAGGAAGAAAACCTCTATAAAAATTACGGGAGGTAGGGCCTGCGAGCAGCAGACTCGGGGTAGTCTGCTGCCCGACCAGCAGCTGGCGTAGCTGGCACAGCCGGCGTAGTTGGCTCAGCTGGTAAAGGCCCATGAGGTGAGGTGGCGTGCAGTGTTCCGTGTGCGCCACAAAGGAGGGTGCGGCCAACGTAAGGCCGCATGGGGAGAACGGGCTCGCCTGCTTTTGGCGGGCCAGGACCTGTCGGGGTGGTTGTGTGAATACTCACGGGTTCCCACGCCCCCGGCTAAGGTAGTTGAAGGAACACCGTGGTGGTATTAGTCGGTAAGAGTCCGACACTGGCTCCGCCTACCCCGGGCGGAGTGCGTCCATGAGGATTTCCCCCGGCAAAAAAAAAAAGGTATAGTTACTTAAGTATCTGCACTCTTTGGAAGATTTAACTTTGAGAGAAGTGCTCAAAAAACCATAAAAGGATTGTGCAATGGAACGTTTTCCAATATATCACATGAGAACTCCTATTGATTGTAGCCACAGGCCACAGACCACACAACCGACTCCAAACATCTTTTCGTTTTAATGCGAAATTAGACAAAACAGCCTCTCAGTCCTCAGGTACCTATTTAAAATTGTTATTGTCCCATTGTTTTTGTACAACCATTGTACTAGAACTACAACAAAAAAAAACTTTTAGCAATGTGGGCGGTCAAAACTTGACACACGCATCAATTATATTGACAGTTCAAAAAACTTTGTTTTTGTTTTTGCTACTGCGCCACCTAAACACGCAAATTTCAACCTTACTACAGCAAAAATAAGGGTTTAATGTTGATTTAGGGAATGGTAATATTATTTTTGTTGTAAAACAGTAACATACACGACAAAGTGTCAGTATTGTAACGTTGCATGAACAAACAAACAGTTGAATGATAACTTCCGACGGTAATTGTATGAATATAATGTGTCGGTTTTAATCTCAATGCCGCTGACAATGATTCATTTGAAATCGTTTATTTATGCTTGATGATGATTGCGGTGATCATTAGGGATATTAATGGTTTTGTGTACTGTGCTGTGAGTTTTGTAACTTGAAATAAACATAGGCCTTTAGATTACTAAATAAATAGGAAGACCTCGGAAGAATAAAAAAGGCAGACGGAATCTCGCTAAACAATAAGTGAATCCATAGTATTTCGCTCACTTAAAAGTACGGGCACGCACAAATTCACATCCAGTTGCATCCAGTATGCCAAAAAGCTGCGATTACGCATTAAGGTGAATGCTACAGGGTAGCCCGCGACATTCAAAATTTTTGGCGTTTTTTGCAAATTGAAGCAATATTTCGCGTTGTATATCGGTCAAAATATGATTGGCGGAAATAATAACAATATATCTATTGAATAATACTCACGAAAAATATTAACCTAGCTCTATAAGCTGTACAACCTCGATAATATTAATTTACGATCAAATTATTGCTTTCCGAGCTTGCACAGCTTATAGAGCTAGTTTAATATTTTTCATGAGTATTATTCAGTAGATACATTGTTATTATTTCCGCCAATCATATTTTGACCGATATACAACGCGAAACAAAGCAACAATTTGCAAAAAACACCAAAAAATTTGAATTTCGCGGGCTACCCTGTAGCATTCACCTTAAATCTAGTGTGACGGTAGTCATTGTTGTAGTGTCACAATAGTAGTTTATGAAACTGTTGCATAATAGGGGTTATTAAAACACGAGTGTGAGTTTAAAAACCGAGCCGTAGGCGAGGTTTTTAATAGTATCACACGAGTGTTTTAATACCTAATTATGTCAGTTTCATACACTATTTTATCTACACTCATACAATTTTAAATAAAATACCAAAGTCAAAATCTTAGTAACATTGTCGTTGTTTTTCTTGATTTCTCTGGTAAAAGATTGTTAGTCATTTACGTTGCTGCATCCAAAAATTCAGGCGGGGTCATATTCTCCTCAGTTCAGTATCACTGCTATAGTCAGATATTTTTGCCCAGAATAAAACTTTCGGCATACAAAACCATAATAATAACGTAAACAATAACAATAAATTTACAAGTAACGATGTCCAAATCCAGTAGGCCAGGCGCGCGGCCGCGCACGCGCTCTGGTGCGCGCCTACACAGATAATAAAATATAGTCTGGCGACAACATTATAATCGGAACTAATTTTCTATCCTTGTCAGGATTCCGTCAATCTCTGTTTTATCATACAAAAAATATGCCTGTAAACACTTAAATATAATTAAAAGCAATATGACAATCAAAAGTTCTGCCAAAAACGCGATTTTAAACGATAAAAATTTTCAATGTATGACAAGTGGCGCCACCCTGAATTTTGTGTACTCATTGGTGCCAAACTGTACGACTGCTAAAAAAAAGGTTTGAAAACTCCTTAGTTAGGTCGAAGTGGCATTAAAAACTCCTTAGTTAGGCTCAAGTGTGCGGTTATGGAAAAAAAATTAAATTACCGCATTGTTTTGTTCAGCAAACTGTATCGTAATGAAACTTTTTAAATTCATAACAGGTGCATGTGCGTAAAGTATGTCATTATGACATTACTTTCGAGTTCATAATTCGAATTTTACGATACGAGTGTAGATAAATAAAATAACAGTATGAATCTGGTGTGTTGAAATGCTTTCGAAATTATAGTGGGTTTAGGAAAAAAATAAGTGCTTTGGTCATAGTTTAGCGAGAAAACTGTGGCTGGAAAAATTACCTCCACCTGCACACTACATCCAACCCAGTGAGAGACTTCCTGTAGGGTATAAGCTCCCCTGGCCTACATGGAAGTCCCTAAACCGATTGCGGACCCAGGTAGGCAGATGCAGGCTTAACATGAGCAAGTGGGGCAATATAGACCAAACAGCTACAGCCTGCATGTGTGGCATTGATCCTCAATCACTGTCACACTTGCTATGCTGCTCCTTGTGGCCAAGCACTTGCACATTGAGTGACCTTATCGATGCCACAGACAACGCACAAGACGTGGCAAATTTCTGGGCCAGTAGCGTGTGATTACTGTGCCACTATCAGTAAATTTTTTGTACCGTCGACACGAAGAAGAAGAAGTTTAGCGAGATTCCGTCCACCTGTTTTATTCTTTCGAGAGGAAGACCATAAGCGTTGTAAGTAAACAGTAAACAATTAAGATATGTTCAGAGCAATTATCTCCAAATTCTCAAACGAAACTAAACTTAGAGTTACCAAACACCGTAAAGTGGCAACATGAGACATCATGGTAATCTTTTCATAGGTTTTCGCGATCACTACACATTATAATAAAACAAGTTTAACCGGATTACATCGCGTGTATTATTTAAATTAGTTTTCCTAACGTTTTGAAAGCTTTGCAGCGGTCGTGGTCACAGGAAGACTAAGATGACAAGCGTCTTTACAGATTATAATAAAACAAAGTTTAACCGGATTAAATCGCGTATATTATTTAAATTGGTTTTCCTGACGTTTCGAAAGCTTTGCAGCATTTCGTGGTTGCAGGTAGACTAAGATGACAATCGTTTTTACGTCGTTTTTTTTTTTTTTTGTCGTCGTCTTTTAACTTTGTTTTATTATAATGTGTAGTGATCGCGAAAACCTAAGAAGTTATTATGTATAAAAAAAAAAAAAATTTAGTTAATCAAAATCATTTCAATGCACACAGTAGTCACTCACAGTATCATTATATTTTACAGTGTAGCGTGTTACGGCGCAACTTGGGAGAGGCCTTTGTCCAGCAGTGGACTGCGATAGGCTGAGATGATGTGCTGTTTGGTACTATTTTATTATTTGGGATGAGCCCACCACAACCACACTGGGTTTGGAACCCAGTTGGAGATGGAATCTAGGTTTTTTTTTTCTTTTTTTTATAATATAGTATGGCGAAACGTGCTAAAGGCCCACCTGATGTTAAGCGGTTTCCTTTGCCCATAACAACTGCAATACCACCTAGACTGTTGCCTAAATATAATAGTGACGGACGCTCGGGCCTTAAAATAACTATTTCGAAAAAGTACCCACAAAAGAAAAAAAAAATTCCAAGTGCGATAATTGTAAAAAAACTTTAACGAAATCTTCACCGGGTTTAGAGTGCAGTAAATGCGAGAGGATCGTGCATCTGACCTCAAAGTGTACAGGGTTAACTAATAAGCAGATCACTGCATTAAAAGCTGCTCCCAGTCTAGAGTGGACATGCCTTGAATGCCAGCAAGAAACTCCGAGACGCTCATCTATTATCATACCAGAAGATGACGACGAAGAGGATGATACACCTGTTCAAATAAATGCAAAAAAGTTACTAAACAACATAACTAAAGAGGTTGAAAAAGCAATCAAAAGCGAAATGGCCCAATTGAATGACTCCTTGCAGTTCCATAGCGCCAAACTTGATGAAGCAGTGGAGTGTATGGAAGCTTTTAAGAAAACCATTGAAGCTCTTGAACGGAAGAACACTGAATTAACTAATAAAAACAATAACCTAGAGACCCGGGTTAGTGCCTTGGAACAACGCATGCAAGAGATAGAACAAGAGAAGCTTGCAAGATTCGTAGAAATTGCAAATGTGCCTAACCAAGAGAAGGAGGATGTCAAACTTCTGGTGGAAAAAATTGCTATCAACATTAATCAGCCTAAAGAAGAGATTATAAGTGCACGGAGACTGCAAGGAAGAAAAGACCAGCCTGCTATCATACTAGTGGAACTCAAAGACGAAGTCGTTCAAGAAAATTGGATTATAGCAGCTAAAAGTGCCAAGACTACTATTGCAGACATACTACCTACGGAAAAAAACAACAACAATGTCGTGTACGTGAGAGAAGCCATGACAAAACTCAACAAACAATTATTTTGGAACGCTAAACAAGAGTTGAAAGTCAACCTCAACTTCAAGTACGTATGGTTTAAAAGAGGACTCGTCAAAGCACGCAAGGATGACGGCGAAAAAATTCGTACCCTAAGGAGCATTAATGAAATACTTGCCCTTGCCAACAATAAGGACTGAGACAAAATCATAAATACAAGAAAAAAAAAAACACTTATTATGTAGGTACTTAAATACTTAAAAATGGCTAATTCTTTTAATGACTTAAATGAGATTTATGACTGCCTAAATGTAAATGATTTCCTAAATTGTACACCTAACAACCAAATTAACCTATTATGCATGCATATTAATATTCGATCTATAGTTAAAAACTTTTCTGCGCTAGAACAAATTATGTTGACATCAAATAAATGCTTTGATGTGGTAATACTAACTGAAGCTAATATATACGAAAGCACTAGTTGTTTGTATCATATCACCGGTTACCGAATGTTTACAGCTCTGCGCAAGTCGCGAAAGGGAGGTGGCATTATATTGTATGTTAGTAATAAACACAATTGTAACGTCATGAATGTGAAAACCAAATACTTTGAAAGTATTTTGTGTACCGTCACCACTCAATCAAACTACACTGCGAACCTGTGTGCGGTGTACCGACCACCTAGTTATAGTAAAATTCTTTTTATTGAGGAACTGCAAACTACACTAGAAAAATTCACTAACACCACTGAATTATTTTTGTTAGGAGATACTAACATAGATTTAAAACTGGATAATCCTGTAAAGCATAAATACAACAACATGTTATATAGCCTAGGCCTTTTGTGCGGGATCACAGAATACACTAGGATTGAAATATCTGATGGTAAAATTAGTAAATCTTGTATTGATCACATTTATGCCCGATCCCGCTCAAAAGACCTATTTACGGCGGCACTCGGTACTACACTGGCTGATCATCGTGCTGTTATACTCGCATGCGCTGGAGTGTTAATACAGGATGGTGCTAAATTTAAAACCTGCATAAATAATCAGCAACTTATGAATTATCTCGATAAGGTACATTGGGAGGAATCTTATGATATGAAATGCCCTATAACATTATATAATTACATAGATCGGACTAACTTACCAAGTGACGTCCGATCCTCGATTATGTGAAGCAGTCTCGTTTCCATATGTACTAGTAGTAGGCACTAATTTGCTTACGATGCACACTTTTTAAAGATGAAAAATTGGATTACAATTTTATAATCTGAAATGAAACCAAACGCAACCTGACGCGCTCTGTGGAGCTGTCACCCAGAACTGTCATTTACTTCAAAGTCACACAGGTAGACACAACTTTCATAAGGGATATTGAATCTAGGATACACTGGGTCGGGTCGGGAATTGGATGGAAACGAGACTGCTTCACATAATCGAGGATCGGACGTCACTTGGTAAGTTAGTCCGATCTATGTAATTACACGGAAAAAAATGCTCGCGGAATTAGTTTTCCTCCAAGAATATTTTTATTCTCAGGAATATTGTTTAATGTTAAATAAATATTTACTTGAACTAAAATTAATATCTTAGTCCAAACGAAATGATATTCTACAAGAAAAATAATATTATTCTTCTTATATTTGCTAGAATCAAAACAATGATTTTCTTTTTAAGAAGTTTTGAGTGTTGTCTGAAAAATATGTTACTTTTTTGAACTAAGATTTTTTATGTGTCTCAGTTTAAAAGAACATATTCTAAGTTCAAGAGCTATTAATATTTGAATCAAAAGTTGTACCATTTACTTAAACTAAAAATAAAACATCAAAACATGTTAACTACAAATTATAAAAACAAAACCCTCATTTTCTTCCTGTTAGTAATTGATGATTCTCATAATCAGAAAGTAGGAAGGTTTTCGATGAAGAAAAATCTTTTTCGGTCTAAGAAAAATGAATTTAAATGTGAGAAAATAACAGATTTGGAAGAAGAATCTAAAATTGTTCGAAATAAGATAGACTTACATTCAGTATAATAAAATACGTGTTTGGTTTAAGAAGAGTTTGTTTTTAGGTAATTAATAGTAGCACTGATGTAAGAATCTAAAGTATTCAATTAAAGTTCGTCCAATGTTTTCAAATGAGAGTTTTTTTGTTTTGTGGGAATAAGTTATGGTGTTGAACTAGGAATCCAAATTATTTCAAAATAAGATATACTAACGTTTTGTTGTAAGAAAATACGTGTTTGGTTTAAGAAACTTTGTTTTTGGATATGTAAATACCAGCATTCACGTAAGAATCTAAATTATTCAAGTAAAGTTCGTCGAATGTTTTCAAAAAAGACTTTTTTGTTATGTGGAAATAAGTTATGGTGTTGAATTAGGAATCTAAATTGTTTGAAAATAGGATATACTAACGTTTTTTTTAATAAGAAAATACGTGTTTAGTTTGAGAAGAGTTTGTTATTGGGTAAGCAAGTAGTAGCATTGACGTAAGAATCTAAATTATTCAAGTAAAGGTAGTCCAATGTTGTTAAATAAGACTTTTTTGTTTTGGGGGAATAAGTTACGGTGTTGAACTAGCAATTTAAATGTTTCAAAATATGATACGACTTAACATTTTTAAACAAGAACCCTGTTAAATCCAAGCAATATCAACCTACACGTCGTGTGTCCTAGCTATGGGAATAAGCAATAAATTATTGCAAACTTCAAAGTCTTAATAGAAAAACCTACTATTCCATAATAATAACCTATGTTGTGAGAATGGCACATGGTATTAAAATATGCTAATTATATATATATGGTTAAGTCTCATAAAATTATACAATAAAAGAATTAAAGAATATTAGAGGTAAATGTAGGTACCTATAGTCTGATAATAATCTATAAACATCTAAATTAGGTACATGCTCTAAAGAATAAAATTATTTAACACTATATAAATAAATAAATATCTTTGGGACATTTTTACACAGCACCATCTTCTAGTCCCAAACTAAACAGAGCTTGTGCTATGGGTACTATAGACAATGGATATAATACTTATATACCTTTTTTTTTTGTAAATACATACTTATAATACACTATTAGGTATATTAAGTTGCTCAACTAACTAAATCTAATACGGAAGGATTAATAATATGTAGGTACCTACCTATGTATTCCGTTCCCTATTCCTAAAAGAATTACGTAGGTGCTACATAAACATCTGAAATTATTTATAATAAATATAAGTTTCTACGTATACCTATCTGTATAACCGACTTATTATTTATCGCTATGGCAATGGTATGTAATGTAAGTGAATAGGTACATACCTACCTATTTATTTTTTAACACAAATTATTTATCAAATGTGAAGGCTGATTGCTGACCTAAACTTTATGTAGGTGTGTGTGTATTATATACGGAGATTTAAAACACACAGTAACAGTTTTAGTACTTTTTATTTATTTTTAAAAAGTACTAAAACTCAAGAAAGTTTAAATATAAATGCTTTTTTGTATTTTTTCAAGACAAAGTGACACATACATTTTATTACTTGCATTTAAGGAACATTTGATTATCTATTAAACACAATTTATTTCATTGAGCTAGCATTCCTACTTACCGAACGAAACTTTTAGGTATCTTTATGTGACCTTAATTCTTTGCTCTCAAGTGTATATAGAACACTCTTACAGTAATATATATATATACCTACTACGTTATCTTTCAATGAACACGATTTCTAATGATGATAATGATAAGATGGAAATCATGTTTCTTGAAAGATAACGACTCATGAAGGCTATTATTAATAGTCATCCAAGAAACGTTATTCTTAAATCAAAATCACGTTTCTTGAAAAATAACGACTCATACACTGTTCATATTATTAATAGTCACCCAAGAAACGTTATTCTTAAATCAAAATCATGTTTCTTGAAAGATAACGACTCATAGAAGACTTAATATTATTAATATTCAACTAAGAAACATTTTTCTTAAATCAAAATCATATTTCTTGAAAGATAACGACTTATAGGAGACATATTATTATTAATAGTCATCCAAGAAAAACGTTATTATTAAATCAACATCCTGTTTCTTGAAAGATGTGCTACGTCACAACCAACCACCGGGTAATGGAAAGAAAAAGGAACGAGTGTTGCAATTTCAAAAATTGATTCCCCAATTTTTGGGAGTATGTTTTAAGTGGGATTTATTAGTGTATGAAATACAGTAGGTACAAAAGCCATTCGTTTTGTTTGATTGTACTGAAACTTAGTGGAAAATACTAAGACCAATACAAAAATAAATTATTACAAACTGATTTCTAGTTTTCAAGTAATTCCCATGTGGAAAAACAAACATGAATACATCCACAAAGTTTAATACATTTGTTTAAATGCTCAGACAAATCACATAAAGCACGTAAACATTGGCCATTTACGCCAGCGACATATACACTACTGAGTAATGGCTTATACCCCTTAAATTATGGCAATAAAATAATGCCGGTAGGTGCTATATTTCCAAAGTAATAAGCGATCTTTCCATAACATATTTCGTTACATATGGTTTTTGAAAATGACCCTAATGACTTTTTACTAACCAAAAAGAAACACATTACAAATTATTACCCTTCCAATCTTTTATCCATTGGTACGCATCCACTTAAGTATCTTATGTTTTATCTTTTTCTGTTCCGCAATATAATTGTATAGAACTTTCATGTTTGAAAGCATAATATTTTATATTTCTAGTCAGTTTCTGAATCAGTTCAATTCTCCATAGTCGTGCCTTCATCTCATGCGCTGGCGAGAACTTGTTAAAATGGTCGAGGAAAAACAAGACAATTGACAAATTTCTTATAAATATGGCTAAAAAATACGTTTGAAAATCCTATTTGAATCTTGTTAAACTAATCTTAACAATAAATAAAATCAATTTTTGGTTTTATTGTTGACCATGAGTGAAAAATTAAGGTGATAGGTAGCTTCATGTATTTGTTTGAATCGTGTAGGTAGGTACAATTTAAAAATGGCTTTATACAAATTTAACTCTGAAAAATGTACATAATGTTGGGGGAAAACGCGAGGTGGCTATCTGGCAGCACTGTCTCGATGCGCTCGCGTCTCGCCTACAGTCGGCAGCCGCAGAGCAGAGTGGGGTGAAGTCGGCGTTTAGGATTAAACGTTCTGTGAGTCAGCAGCCGATTTTCCGCCCCGCTTTTCTCTGTTGCCGTGCGTTGTTGTGATGACGGGTTTTGGTGAATTGTGTTTTTCAAGATATACGGACTCGGAAAGGAATTTGATCAAAGTGAGTATTGAAGAACAAAGTTGTTAGTAGCAAATCGTTAAGTTTGTTCTAATTTACAGTGTTTCAAATATTAGATGGATGACCAAAACAACGTTGCTGATGGAAAGTGTAACCCGGAGACGGACATAGATACGTTACCACGAACATGGGGTATTCCAGAACTAGTTATTGACCGATTTAAAGGTAAATACATTCTCATCACTACCTACTTAACCTTTACTAGGTATTTACTGAGGGTGTCTCATGGTACGCACGTGGCTTCATTTAGTAAAACTGGATGGTTCTACATTTTCAAGGGTCATATGGTTGGGACCATAGCAAGTATGAGCATGTGATCCCCGTGTTTGTTAATTAGTTAGTTACGAGTGCATCTCCTTTGAAATAGATAACAAGGCGTGCACCCGTGCGAATTTTAGCGTAGGTACCTACTTACCTACAGGCCTTACGCGAAAACTCGCGCCCACAGGTGGGTCTATGTCTATAAATAGTATGATTAGCCAGGGAGCCGGGAGCTTCGCCTTTGAAATGGGGGTCTCCCCAGGCGCGCACCCACGCGTGTTTCAAAAGACTAGGTACTTAATAAGTACTAAACATTTTTTTGAGTTATGCAAATGATATTCTAGAACATACAGACCTTAAAATAATAGTATTTTTATTCTAAGACAGACATTATTCAGCAAAGATCATTATGGTTTTAGGTTGAAACCTCCAGATACTCAAACTAAAAATATGAATTACTTACCTTAAAAACGCTGCATTCTCAACAGTGAACCTATTAAGTATTACAGATATTTTTATTTTCCAGAAAATGAAATTAAACCCAATCAATTAAATGCCTTAAGTGAAGAAATTCTTAAGGAGCTGTGCCCACTAATAGGCCACAGAATATTTATTCAATCGAAATTGAATGAATATCTCACAGCACATGTAAGTTCCATCTTAATAAGTATTATAAATACTAATCTTTATTCAGTCTACCTATAGAATGTTATTTAAATAGGTACTACTATTTAAATAGGTCAACAAAAACTTTATTTCAGATCAACCTGGATTTTGACCAAAACTACAAGGAGAATTCTACAAATTTTTATACAAAGTGGCATCCATTCATCAATAAAATTATTAGTATAAAATTTGATAGTTCCAGAGATGACACACTGGCAAGTTTGTACGAAAAGACAAGACAACAGCCTGATGATGGTAAGAAAATATTTTTATTTTAAACAAACAAATAATTAAAAGAAGAACAATTACCTACTAGAAAGTAATCAGTATGTAAAAACAAAACTAAAACATGTTCCCAAAATGCAGGTAGCATTGCCACGTTGTCTGGCAATTCTTAGGACAAAATAAAAACCTGCATTTTGGTCACATGTTGATGGTAAGTATCCGCATTTTAGTTATCGATAAGTATAGTGTGTTTGTTAATTTATTTCAACAGTGTCCATATTATTGTTTCAGATTAAAAAGTTCCAGATCAAATTAAGCTGCTATGTTGCCTAATTCCTCCAAAAGGGAGATTAAACAAAAGGACAAAATTTTCAACACTTTAATTCATTGAAAATTTCATCTTTGATGTAGATGTAAGTTCACATATTTACCTGACTGCTCAGAAGGTGATAGGATTCGTCTAGTCTAGAGAGTAGCAAAAAATATAATTAAATCCAAAATGCCCATATTTGATTTTCAGGGATATAAAAAAACTATTAAAACCTACTTACTGCTGGGTACTCGGTGACTTAGTACTTATCACGGAATACTTGAATCGTTTCCTCTATGGTACTTATCAAAACCTAGCACAGCTGAAAATATTACAATAAAATCTAATTATTGAAAAAAACAAACTGCAAAAATAACTGAAAAGAAGTAACACGCTTTAGAATTTTCACTATCACAGGCTACAGGAAAGTTTGCTCTGGAGGTGACCTAGGTAGAATTGAGAGTGGCGGTACGTAGGCTAAATGTCAAAAATACCGCCCTAGGACCCGACGGCTTGCCTGGAAAAGCCTGGGTTCTGGCCTTAGAGGCTCTCGGGCCCCGACTAAAATACCCTGCCCTGGAGTTGCATCAGGGAGGCACTCCGGTATCACTGGATGCCGACCTACCTCTGTCGTGTGGTCGAGGCTTATTTGACGGACAGGGCCGTCATCTACCCCGGTCACCAGGGAGAATGGAACCGGCGAGAGATGTCGTGCGGTGTCCCACAGGGATCGGTCCTGGGGCCGAATCTGTGGGACACTGGGTACGACTGGCTGCTGCGCGCAGACTTCCCCAGCGGCGTCAGTGTAGTTTGCTACGCTGACGACACACTAGTCCTGGCTCAGGGGAGGTCGTACCAGGCGGCGGCCGAACGGGTGCTGGCTAGAAAACCTCCACGTGTGCCTGACGGCTGCTTGTCCTTCTGGACACGTCTGGAGGGAACGGCAGTTGTTAGGCCGGTGCATCTTGGGCACTCGCAATAAAATCCTTTCGAGGAATTAACCTTCGGGGGATTTTATTGCCTGTGGCGAATATTCTGGCGCGGGAGGGGCCCGTTCTGGGCCAGTGGGGAGTTGCTCCACGTGTCCCTCTGTTGCCAACAGAGGGCACAGTAGAGGAGCAGGGGCGGGCCCGGTGTGCACTCACCCTGCCACTGGGCAGGCAACGGGGGGACTGTCCTTCCCTGCCCCCGTCGATCTCGTAACCCCAGGAGTGCCCGCTGAGTAGTGTTCTCGCGCCGCTTGGGACCGAGGGTCTTGGCTTCACCGCCCGGACCGCGAGGAAGAAAACCTCTATAAAAAATTACGGGAGGTAGGGCCTGCGAGCAGCAGACTCGGGGTAGTATGCTGCCCGACCAGCGGCTGGCGTAGCTGGCACAGCCGGCGTAGTTGGCGCAGCTGGTAAAGGCCCATGAGGTGAGGTGGCGTGCAGTGTTCCGTGTGCGCCACATAGGAGGGTGCGGCCAACGTTAGGCCGCACGGGGAGAAGGGGCTCGCCTGCTTGTGGCGGGCCAGGACCTGTCGGGGGTGGTTGTGAGAATACTCACGGGTTCCCACGCCCCCAGCTAAGGTAGTTGAAGGAACACCGTGGTGGTTTTAGTCGGTAAGAGTCCGACACTGGCTCCGCCTACCCCAGGCGGAGTGCGTCCATGACGATTTACCCACGGCAAAAAAAAAAAAAAAAAGTCGGCGGCCGAACTCGCGACACGTGGGGTTGCAACAATCGTCGAGAGGATCCGGCAATTGGGACTTGACCCTGCACAAGTCCGAGGTCGTGTGTTTTCACGGTCCTCGGAACGCGCCACAACATCGGCGTCGAGTCGACGATGAAGTACCTGGGACTCGTCTACGTCAGCCGGTGGAACTTCGTTGAGCATTTCTGAAGTTTGGCTCCCAGACTGGAGCAGGCCAGACTGCCTCGAATTGGCTCCTGCCCAATCTAGGGAGTCCAAACAAAAATTACTCCTTTTTAATAATTGTCTAAAAATAAATTCTTAAGCTTGTTTCCCTCTTATCAGTTTTTTGCTGTTGGGGTTTTTTAATTATTTTATTTATATTTAAGATTATAAAATTGTTAAACACTAAGAGTGGTAGCGGGTGCTTTCTTATTACTTTCGTGAACAATTAGGCGTACAATATAATTTAGTGCCTATAGCCAACAGTGATCACGAATTACTCAGTAGCATTATCTGTTTGTTAATTCACTTTATATAATAAATAATAATTACAACAATGCAATTTGTTTCAGAGATTCGGAGACAGAAAAGAAAATTGAAGATCTACAAGTTTACACGATTGTTGTTGTTTGACGTCAAATATAATTCATAAAGTGAATCAAAATATGTATGTTGATTTAAGATGTTAATATTACTCATTATTACCTAGTTCTGTCACAATTAGAGTTTTAAGAAATTACTGAATTAATGTTACTTCATTTGACATAGAATTAAGGTAGTACATTTGCCTTCAATTGTAGAACTTGCGATTTAAAATATTGTTTTAGTACCTACCTAGTCAATGGTTATAATTAACAACCATTTTAAAATATGTATGTTGATTTAAAATATTAATATAAGGCACTGTCTCAGAAGGGGGGAAGCTTTTTGAAAAAGTTTGTTGTTTTAATAAAAGGTATAATAAAGTAATTTTAGTTTAATTTTAAAGATATTGGACCTACCAATACTAGATTTAATAAGAGATGGAAACATGGTACTGGCTCAAGTTTCAACAGATTGTTTTGAGAATTATTGTATTGTATAACTTAATCTATTAATTTTACTAATCCTGGAAGTTTTATAGCAATGTCAGAATAAACGCACGGATCCCTGTGCATTGCGGCCTTTTACATGTGTTACACCAAAGCGAATGATTAGTAGCCCGCCATACCTATTTATTTAAAGTGTTTTTACTGTTTTTCTGTGTCTTAGTGTTACAAGAGTTTATTATTGTTATTAGCAGTTTGAGCTTAAAACTTTCGGATTTTCAGTCTGAGTTACGATAGTAATTCGGTTTTGGTGGTGTAATATAATATAACAAAGTCTGCATTGAGCAGGGGTTCATAAATGTTTAAATAATGGTCTTGCTTTGATACTTGCGGATTTTCAAATAGAGAAAATTAATAGTTTAATCTACAAAAAGTAATTCTCAACTCGAATCTCTTATTTTCTTATATTAAATAAGAAAAAAATTGACCTAACTAAATGATATTCTTTAAAGAATACACAGAAATTATTCACCGAATGTAAATCTGATTTTAGTATGAAACATCCGGATATTCAAACTAAGAATATCAACATATTCATCTTAAAAAACTTAAATTCTTAGTTCAAATTTCACACTTTCTTCTTTTAAATAAATAAAGAACTTGAGCTAAGAAAATGATATTCTTTAGAGAATACACAGAAATTATTCATCGAAGGTAAATCTGATTTTAGTATGAAACATCGGATATTCAAGCTAAGAATATCAACATATTCACCTTAAAAAAATTAAATTCTTAGTTCAAATTTCACACTTTCTTCTTTTAAATAAATAAAAAACATGAGCTAAGCAAATGATATTCTTTAGAGAACGCACATAAATTATTAACCTAAAATCGACCTGGTTTTAGTATAAAATATCCGGATATTCAAATTAAGAATATCAACATACTCACCTTAAAAAACTAAAATTCTTAGTTCAAATTGCACTCTTTCTTCCTTTAATTATGATAAAGTTTGAGCTAAGCAAATTATATTCTTCAGAGAATGCACAGAAATCATTAACCTAAGATCAATCTGGTTTTAGTATGAAACATCCGGATATTTAATTTAAGAACAGTAATGTATTCACCATTAGAAGAGGAATTCTCAATTGAAATTTTATACTTTTGCATATACTTTATAATTAAGAAAATTTATAAAATCAACTAAAAAATGTGCATTCTTTGATTGAAATTACATTATTTTGAACTGACAATAAAAGTACTAAATTTAAATACTTAATTTGATTCTGTTCGAGAAAATCAATGTCTCAAAGTTCAAGAAATCTGCTCGTCTTCTTTAAAGACTTTGTTTTTTTCTTCAACCGAGAATATTTCTTCTTTATTTGAGATAATAAATAGTTGTTTTGAGCATTCAAAACAAAACAATAAAATGCTGGATTTAAGAATATAAAGTGTTCCCTATATATGAAACTATATTATTCTTGACCAATAAATATATACTTGTATTAAGACTATTTTTCTTTCCGTGTATGTGAAGCAGTCTCGTTTCCATATGTACTAGTAGATGTTTAAAGAAGAAAGTTGTGTAGTATTAGTTTAGATTAGATACCTAATCTAAACTAACCAATCACGCAATTGGTATCAAAAAGGAAATCAGAATAATCACATACAACATGATACGATGGTAACACTGTCGGTCTTATTTTCTATACTTAGTTACTTGGGTAATAAAAGTAGATGTAGCTATCTTTATATAAAGCAAAATCATAAGTTCACAAGTCAAGTAAAGTCCTTGTGTATGTGTGTTTAATAACAATTACCTTAAACACAATAAACAATTAAAGGAAAAGTAGATTTGTTGAGGCATGCAGGTCTGTAGAGATGTATGGCTATGATTCGTACAGATATCTTTTATTTTAACTATCTCTGTCTGTATTCAAACTATGAAATCTTGCTATTCAAATTGATCGAAGATTCAAAAGAATAGAATAAGATCATGAGATTAGGTAGGTACACATATGTATAGACAATGTGGATTTTTATTATTGATTTACTTATCATTACATTATTATTAGGCCTATGTCCAGTAGTGGACGTCTTTCGGCTGAAATGATGATGATGATGATGATGATGACATTATTATTATATAACATTATTTGCCTCAAATAGGTGCTTATATTATGTAGGTATAAGGATTTTTGTATTGATTGAGTAAAACAAAAGTCAAGAAGTCCATTTCCTTCTTGGTTTCTATAAGAATTCTGACTGCAAAAATATCACAGTTAAATTAAGTATTCGTTTTTACTGTAAAACACCTTTAACTGAGGAGTATCATTATTTGACCCAATTGTGTAAACAAAATAATTGGTTTAAATAATTCATCCAATAAATAATTTCCTACTCTATCTCATTCAACTGAGCCACTTGTTAATTAAAATCTTCAAAGGAAGATTTATTTTACCGATTTCGATTTTTTATACACAATTATTCTGCACATCCCTAATGAGCAGTCACTTTTACAACCTAGTAACAGTAGGTGCCTAGTGGTGTCAACTATTTAGTATATCATAATGGTGTACCTACTTCAAGGAAGATTTTTATTTTTATTTTGTGTTATAATCTTATAATGTAGGTATTGCGTTAACCGCATTCTACAGTTTATACTAAGGATTATAATTAGAGAGCATAACGAAAGCAAACAATTTTGCTGCTCCCTAATTTGTATAATATAATAATTTTGAGCGATGAAAATGTAACTTAATATGTAAAGTTGAGGTCGCATTGATGGAAATCTATTCAAAAAACATCATCAATATTATTAAGGATTGATCCTCTAACTAAAATATCTTTAGTAAATAATTAAATATTGATTCAGATCGGCCATTTTTAAAGATAAAATTAAATATTTCTGGTCCTATTATTATTATTATAGGTACACACTGACTCCGATTATGGATCTGAGCAGGCAGCATTTTTATAACAGCACCTTAGTTCAGTTTGATAAGTAAGCTAGCATGCAACCATTGCTGCTTAAGTAAAGGTCTTGTACAAGGGAAGTTGAGTCCTGATGGGGGATAAAACCAATTTGTGGAGTCATAACTAGTTCTATCAAACTTATTCGTGTACTATCGTGTATTAAAAAACCATGGTACCATCCATGGTTTAGCGGCCACCAAAATACCCCAACAATGCCCCCCCCCCCACCTTTTTTGATCCTACTTAGAAGGCCAAATGGAGGAAAGAATGTCTCATCCTATTTTAAAGGGGAGGCACCTATGTATTTCAGGATATCAAAACATATGATATTGATATTACCTACAATGTATTACTTATCATTAGGAACTTAGAACAGCTATATACAGAAACCATGTCCATGCGCACAATTTGATGCATGGGCAGGCACAAATGGCTCCCTTCCGTACAGCTTAAGCACGCCCATGTGCGTGTCGGTGAACATTTGACGTGCCGCTTGCGAGCACTTATCGATTGTTTTTGTGCTTCAACTTTGAGCGGAAATTTGGATGAAACTATCACTCTGTGTCTTATTACTCTAAGATTAGGAATAATTTTATTAGCTTTTCCAAATTTGTCATAAATTTCGCATAACACCTGCAGCGAATTATTTAGCATGGGTAGGTAGGTAGTTTAATTTAACAGTACCATCTGTAAATTTTCTGTATAATACAACAAAATTTTGTGTAATAGTTGTGTTTTTCCCGTGATTCAGGAACCTTCCATAATTGAAGCAACACTATGTAGGTAGTGGTAAACGTTGAACTAAAACAAACAACTAAGGATTATTGCATTTCCACGCGATTCAGGAACCCTCCGTGATTGAAGCAACACCATCTAGTGATAACCGCTGAACTAAAACAACCAACAAATTGACTCGATTGGTGAAAAAACCACCAAGCTGTGTTCATTGGTTCTTCTTTTATGTGAAATGTGAAAGACTGGATTCTCTACTGCCTGTTATCAAGAGAATCTCACATTATAATTTGCTAGGTACCTACTAAAGTTGGATGCAAAAATAATAATAATTAAATCCAGTAATACAATCATTAGGTAGTTGAATAGCTTTTCATGTATTTCTAGATTCATGAAACTGATATTTTATCTTTTCTTAGATCTTTAAGACACTATAAGGTATCCTTAGCTTTCAGTGGTGTAGTACACAATATCTTTCAGTATAAAATGCACAATAAGTAGGTATGAATACCTGCATTTACTTGATGTCCTTTATGATTCCATCCACTTTAGATGGACGGAAACACTAGATAATGAACTAGTGTTCCACAGGTCAACATGTTTCTAAGTTTAGAACAGGAATATATTATTAATATCCTATCATATTTAGGATTAGTAATAATACAATACATACTAATTGGGAAGATATTCTAATCATCTGGTTTGTACCTGTAACATAGGTGGCCTGTAGCGGCCAATTGGATTTGTTTGTAATATTTCTTCCATTTAAATAAAGGATGTCTCATGAAAGATTTCTCCATTTGTATATAACAATATGCTATTGTTATCTAAGATCTTATTAGTATCTTCAGGTATTGCCTCAACCTCAAGTGAACTAATTCAGATATGTCTTCCACTGAAAGTGATAGATGTTCAGATGTTTCATGAATATAGACTGGCTCATTGGCCAATAGGCTCGCCCCCTATTACATGGGACTACAACATAACTAGCGAAATGTGGGTGTACTATACACCTCTGCCTACCCCTTCGGGGAAATACAGGCGTGATGTTATGTTTGTATGTCATTGGCCATGTTCAACACTACACTTATGTAAAGTGAAATCCTCTACATGTAAAAGGTGTTTTGCTGTAAAGTAATATTCATTAACTTATTACAACAGACTATCATTTGTGTCTTACTCACCTGAGGAAAACGGCCTGAGTTAGGCTTGATTTTATTACAAATTAATGTGTAGGTATCACTGCTCTTAGACTGTGACATATGAACAAAGTTGAACTTTTGCTGGAGCTCCCGCTGTGCTGAGAATATAAATGTTATGAAGGCTGCAGCTGACATTTCATGAAAGCTCGAGGACCCATAAAGCAGTCTTTTCCGCCCCTCCTATTAACATCCTGTTCAAGGAACATGGGGAACATGCACATGTTATGGCCATGGCTAACCTCTCGTGAAAGCTCAAGGATGCATGGAATCTATTCTCTCCATTGGCTGACCTCCCGTGAAAGCTCTTGGAGTAATGGGAACATGTATGTATCATCGCCACGGCTAACCTCTCGTGATAGCTCAAGGGCGCATAGTGAATCTCTATTCTCTCCTTTGGCTGACCTCTCGTGGAAGCTCTTGGAGTATAGGGGAAATGTATGTATCATGGCCACGGCTAACCTCTCGTGATAGCTCAAGGGCGCATAGTGAATCTCTATTCTCTCCTTTGGCTGACCTCTCGTGGAAGCTCTTGGAGTAAAGGGAAAATGTATGTATCATGGCCACGGCTAACCTCTCGTGATAGCTCAAGGGCGCATAGTGAATCTCTATTCACTCCTTTGGCTGTCCTCTCGTGGAAGCTCTCGGAGTAAAGAGAACATGTAGGATGTATCACAGCCACGGCTAACCTCTCGTGAGAGCTCAAGGGCGCATAGTTAATCTGTATTGTCTCACTCACTCAAATAAAGTCACGAGAATCGCTCAAATAACTGCTACTTATTTTACCAACAAGTTCGAACTTGCTTGATGAATTTACCAATTTCTTGATTAATCGCTACTAGCTGAGCTTAAGACATAAGCGCACAGTATTATTTTGTTACGTATTAACGTATTCACTACCACTACACAGGTAATCATGTTTATAATGATTGAAATTGTTATCACTCACTCCCAAGCATCCCTGACGCCGACGCCGCCGCGCCGGTCTCTTCTCTGTTCTTTAATACTGTGTTTTGTATCGATTTTGATTTTCCTTACACATATCACTACGAGTATGTGATTATATATAATATTTACACCTAATAAGTACACTTAAACACTATTATGTTAGTATTTAGAAAATAACGTGCATGCGCATCGCGCACAAAAAAGTACAATGACAGTTCTGGGTGACAGCTCCACAGAGCGCGTCAGGTTGCGTTTGGTTTCATTTCAGATTATAAAATTGTAATCCAATTTTTCATCTTTAAAAAGTGTGCATCGTAAGCAAATTAGTGCCTACTACTAGTACATATGGAAACGAGACTGCTTCACATAATTATGTATATACACAATTTAAAGAGTGTTATAAAAAATCTGAATACAAAATTAAAATTAAAGGTAGCTCATCACGTAGAAATAACGACTGGATAAATAAAAAAAATATCAACGCTTGTGAACACAGGGATAAACTATTCTTAAAATGGATAAAAAACTCAAATAATATAATCCTAAAACAAAATTATAATAAAGCAAGAAACTACGCAAATATTTTAATACAAAAAACTAAAAATAAGAGCATTAAAGCAGAAATTATAGCAAATAAGAGTAATATTAGACAACTTTGGCAAATTTTGAATCAAATAACGGGAAGAATAAAAAACTCCATTGATGAGGTTATTCAAAATTCATTTAAAAAATCCTGTAAAGATATCGCAAATAATTTTGCACAAACATTCGACAAAAGCGTAAAGCAAATTATTCCTAAATGCTCGAAAAAAAAAAAAAAAAAAAAAAAAAAAACCATTGTTACATAAATCCGAATACAAAACATCGGCTGACGTTACTATGCGTCTGAAGCCTGCCGACACTTGTTCAGTAAAAAAAATTATCATGTCCTTGAACAATAATAAAGCCCCAGGAATAGACGGCATGAGAGCCATTGACATTAAAAGCCTTTGTACAAAAATCAAGTTAATAATTTCTAATTTAATTAATTTATCAATAAAAACTAGTAAGTACCCATCTATATTAAAAACGGGGATTGTAAGACCTATTTATAAAAAAGGAAGCCGGTTGGACTATAACAACTACAGACCAATTACTATTTTGCCTACTATTGATAAGATAGTTGAAAAATATATATCAAAGCAAATATACGAATTCTATGAAAAAAATAACATACTAACCGACAAACAATATGGTTTCCAACCCAAAAAGAATACCACCCAGCTGTTATCAGCGTTTACAGATAGTATTCACAAACATTTAAATGAAAAACAACACGTTTTGGTAGTCTTTATAGACTACAGCAAGGCCTTTGATACGCTTAGGCATGACAGGCTATTAGAGAGTCTTCGTGACAGTGGAATTAGAGGCAAACTACTGGACTGGTGTGAAGATTATCTTAAGGACAGAAAATTTATTGTTAAAGTCAGTAACGCTACTAGTGAATCAGTCAAGGTAACTGGAGGCACGGCACAAGGCTCGGTACTTGGGCCGTTGCACTACCTCACTTATGTAAATAATCTTGTTAATGTTATAAAGAAGTGCGAGACCTATCAATTTGCAGACGACACTTGCCTTGTAGCTACTGGAAGGAGTGTCGATGAGGCTCAAAAACTACTGCAAGAAGATTTTGACTTACTGACTAAATGGTCGCATGACGCTGGCTTAGTCTTAAACGCTTGTAAGACTAAACTTATGTACATCAGTACCAGTCAAAATAGAAGCTCTTGCATACCAAAACTAACAGCACACTGTCATGAATGTTTGCATGACAACAGCCCTACTAAGATAGCCTTGCCTTGTAAATGTGACTCCATAGATCTCGTAAACAAACAAATATATCTGGGGCTTACTATAGATAACCGACTTAGTTGGAAGGAACATATAAATGTAGTAAGTGACAAATTAAGAGTATATTAGCAATATTCTCTACAGTAACATATAACATTCCATAGCAGACACTATTACTGCTTTACAAATCTCTGGCCGAATCAACGATATCCTATGGGTTATCTAGTTACGGGAGAACATTTAAAACTCACCTTGATCAAATATATACACTCCAACTACGTATATTAAAAACCATTGTTCCCTATAACATTAAGAAAAAGTACAAAAATGATTACCATAAATTATTTGAGCACTGTAAAATTATACCAATACACGAAAAAATTGAAATGACATTATTAACCGAAGAATTTTTTAATGAAAATCTTAAGAAAACTAAAATATTACAAAAAAATTAAATGAAAACTCGTAGTGTCACTAATGCCAAATTGTTACTTCCAAAATATTTTAATTTACATGGTAGGAGAACGTTAAAATACATTATACCCTACCTAATTAATCAACTACCAACATCTCTAAGGGATAAAATAACAAAAAAAAACATAAAATTTAAATTAAAACAACATTTCTTGCAAGTTACAAAGACACAATAATAAAAATAACTAGTCAATACAATTAATAACATTTTTAATGTAAGTATAATAAATTCTCAAAAGTTTGCTGCATTTGTAGGAACAACCTGTATCAACACAAACACTACCCTCCACCAGTTTGTAAAGACGGATCGCGCAGTCACCGGTGTTCGCTCCTTCCTCCTTCATCATAATGTAGATAAATATTATCTGGTATCTACCCTCATTGTACTTATTTAATATCCTACCTTATTAACTATATTTTTGTTTACCTGTTTGTATAGTCGATGATACTGATGTACGGTAAAACTCTAATGAGTTTATGTTTACATCTTTAGAATGTTTTTGTTATGTATACCACTGAACAAATAAAAAAAAATAAAAAATGAAAAAAAATGGTACCCCGCAAGTTGGTTCGCCAAACTGAGACATGAAGATGGAAAGTCTCATGTGATTGTAATTTCACCGGCACCCGTACCCTTCAGACCGAAACACAGCAATGCAAGCATCACTATTTGGCGGAGAAGTAGGTACGATGGTAGTACTTCCCCGGACGAGCTCTTTCACAAAGGAACTCTATTACTACTACTAAAAATTGTATACATAATCTGCCTATCAATTGATGAGAAGGGTGAAGGCCTTAGTTTACCACACTGCTGCACTGGCCTGGTGCGGATTGGCCCTGATGTGGTAGTCTACATATACACCAATGACCACCCCAGCTTTTTTTGAACCCTCTCAAGTATGTATGTTTCCGCATAAAGTTTTTCTTCGCCGTTTATGCAGGTGATAATCAAATTCTAAAACCTTACGGTTAGCCTGCCAGTATCATGGCATGCATGGGTAAATATGGGCTGAATAGACAGATCAGATATTACGTAGTACGTACACGCATGATCCGTAATGGGTCATGCAGTTACGATAAGTGTTATTTTAGAGCAGTACTCGAAACCACAGTCTGAATAAACACGGTGAGTTGTGATAACTGTATTTTGTACTCTGTGTTATGCAGTGATAGTTTGCCAACCTATTTCTTTTATACCAGAAGGCTATACTCAACGCCAACGCTCGTGGCAATTGCGATCATAAAACCATGTTGTATTAATAATAATAATATAATAATATAAATTTATTGATACAAAAAACCTTAAAGAATTCTTAAGACTAGAATACATTGATTTTTATAGTTAAAGGTCACACGAATAGAGTAAACCCTGACTCCTAAACTAGGTGGACCTGTGACTTAGGAGTCAGTATTGTAGGGGTTGTAGTTTTTGTGTTAGCAAAAGGCCCCTATGGGCTAAAACTAACCTTAATCAAAACAACGATAATGAGTACGGTTATTATTCAAAATAAAACTAACTAATTTGTAATTTTCTTACTCCATAAATTAAATTATTTAAAAAAAAAAATTAATTATTTTTTAATTAAATTATTTATTTACGCCAAAAGTTGAGTCAAAATGTGTGTTAAAGTACGGAAGTTTCAACGCTTATAACATGTACATAGCTTTTACAATTTCAAATAAATGGCAAGACTTTATTTTCTCAAGTTGTAAAAAAAATAACTTTTTAAGCTATTGCATAGCTTCTATCGCGGGCCTTGAGCGTGGAGACCGAATCCAGAAATTCCGTAACGAAGATAACCTAACACCCCCCACTCCGACCGGCACAGCGGTGATACTTTTTAGTTTTGCCATCTATCGATGAATAGCAGAACTTTTAATGACTTTTTGAAATATCACGCTTGTCTCTTTAGTTCTGCAAATCGCCTCTAGGTGGCATTGGTTGTAGGTGTAGGTATCGGCGTTACTGCGCATGCGTAATCCCCCTCTTCGCCCCGCAATCTGGTGACTCATGCCTGCTTAGAGTTTCGGCGTTAGGGCACCTCCTCTTTGTATTTACATAAAAAATGCTATGCAATAGCTTTACCGCGGCAGTCTCCGAGTGCCACACGTCTTTTTTTATCATACATACAATTTTCATGAAGACGACTACAAAATGAAGTAATCTTACAGCGTAAAAAAGTATTATTTCTATTTTATAACTAGATTTCTAGACATACGGTACCTATATCAATGCTACAATGAAGTTTTCTTATGGAATGAGGGATAAAAATTCAATTGCAGTGCATTTTAAAAGGTAAAACAATAAATAAACCGCTTGATTTATAAAAACAGCCATTACTATTGCTGTCTCGTTTTATTGCAAGAAAATATATTACTAGATAAGCAAGTTTTATCGAACGTTGATGTTATAGATGCTAAGATGCGGGGAACCGGTAAAGGTTTACTTCTGAATATGGTACCCCCCCATAAAGCGGTGCAATCATGTCGTCAACAAAGGTCAAACTATTTATTTGTATAAAATAGGTTTACTTTATTTCATTTTACTTGATTTGGGAAACAAATTAAGTACACAAAAAGGTAAAACCATAGAAATCGTAATAATAAGGTAATAGAAAATTAAATGTTATCTACTGTATTTTACTACCGGAACACGTGTCGCCGATTTGCCGCTACCAACTCAAAATACACAATCACGCCCACCATGTTTCTAGCATTCAATGCAAAATAAATTGAGCCTAAAAAAATCCTCTGTTGAATAAGCTACAAAATACAATTTCAGTGACTCTGCGTCAAAAACACCACTTCTTCTTCTATCGTGTCGACATGAGCTACATAACGATAATAGCTCATGCCGTGAGAAAAATATCAGCCAGTCAGCAAGTTGGTAACGAGGCTGACTGACCAAGGTGCGCCGGACGATCAATTAAATATCGTCACTCGTGGAGGCTCTTTTAAAACACCACTGATGATCAAGCAAATGATTCGCGCACTGGTGGCCTAAGCCTGTACGCGGCGACAAATGATTCGCGCACTGGTGGCCTAAGCCTGTACGCGGCGACAAATGATTCGCGCACTGGTGGCCTAAGCCTGTACGCGGCGACAAATGATTCCCGCACTGGTGGCCTAAGCCTGTACGCGGCGACAAATTCACGCGCGTTTGCCACTTCTGTTATTTTTATTTAGATTTCTATGTGTAAAACAATATCCAAAAACAGTTTCCTCAGATTATCATACTAATAATGATGCAGATCTCAGACTCAGATTATAACTAATAGTTAATGTAATAACAACGGACACAAAGATTAACTAGGTTGGTTACAAGACAGGGTGGCCCGCCGCCGCCCGACCAGTCAAGGCCCGTGACGGTGGCGCGTAGTGTTCCGCGCGCGCCAGTCAAGAGGAGGGTGCGGCCGTTGTGGTTGCCGCACGGGAAGAAAGGGCTCGCCTGCCAGTGGCGAGTCGAGACCTGCCGGGGATGTTTGGGCGAATACGGGAGTATTTCCCACGTCCCCGGCCAAGGTCGGTAGAGGAACACCGTGGTGGTTTTTAGTCGGTAAGAGTCCGACACTGGCTCCGCCTTCCCCGGGCGGAGTGCGTCCATGAGGATTTTCCCCACGGAAAGAAAAAAAAGGTTGTTACAAGATTTTATTACAATTATGAAAAATATACCTATTATTATTATGCTAACATACAGTAACATGCAAAATTAAGAAAGAAGAGAGCAGAGAATTCCCAGAAGAGAATGCTGTATCTCAGCTTTGATTCGACCAATGCATGATAGACCATTTTTGAATGTTTGCAACCTCATTTCTAGACTTACAGGCTGAGCTGATCGCCTGTTCCAAATGTTTCTGCTCTTGTCTCCAATTGAATTAATTGGTTGACTATGTAAACTCCTAAAAACTTCACCACTGAAGCGTGGTTCACCGATTCTCCATTTAATTAATTAGCGTCAGCCAAACTGACACCTAAATATGTAAAGTCTCGTGTGATTTTATTTTTATTCTTTTATAGTCTACTATGATGACATGTTTTTTTTTATTTATTTTTATTTTTTATTATGGGATGGCAAAACGAGCTAAAGGCCCACCTGATGTTAAGCGGTTACCTTTGCCCATGAAAACTTCAATACCACCTAGGCTATTGCCTAAATGGTACCGCAAGTCGGTTCGCCAAACTGAGACATGAAGATGGAAAGTCTCATGTGATTGTAATTTCACCGGCACCCGTACCCTTCAGACCGAAACACAGCAATGCAAGCATCACTATTTGGCGGAGAAGTAGGCACGGTGGTAGTACTTCCCCGGACGAGCTCTTTCACAAAGGAGCTCTACTATGATGCCGAAACGAGCCAAAGACCCACCTGATGTTAAGCAGTTACCTTTGCTCATAACTACGTCAATACCACCTAGGCTGTTGCCTTAATGGTACCGCAAGTCGTTTCGCCAAACTGAGACATGAAGATGGGAAGTCTCATGTGACTGTAATTTCACCGGCACCCGTACCCTTCACACCGGAACAAAGTAATGCAAGCATCACTGTTTGGTGGTAGAAGTAGGTACGGTGGTAGTACTGTCGACCGCACTTCTGTGGTAACACTTGAATTACGAAAACCGCTCTTTACTGCTTACGAAATAAATAGGCTGTCAAGGTCAAATTATTACCGCTGACGTGCGGTCGACTGTAATTCCCCGGACGAGCTTTCCATAAGAAGCTCTACGCTACTAATACTAAACTAAACTACTACTTATTTGTGCTTTGCATGTTCGGGGGGATATGCCATAATCGCCACGCTTGGCAGGCGGGTTGGCGATCGCAGTTGGTTGGTTAAATACTCGGAGGACGCTGCTGCCCATCCTCTGGTGAATCCCTTAGTCGCCTTTTACGACGCCCATGAGATGATATAGGGTGGGAGGGCAGCGTGGGTAGTCCCCCCACAAGGTGGACCGACGACCTGGTGAAGGTCGCGGGAATCCGCTGGATGCGGAAGGCGCAGGACCGGTCGTTGTGGCGATGCTTGGGGGAGGCCTATGTCCGGCAGTGGACGTCTTTCGGCTGAAATGATGATGATTATGATGATGATGAAACTACTACTACTACTAAACTCAACTACTATTACTAAAATTGGTACCAAAATATCCATTCACCAGCATGTATAGGTCTGTTACGGCATGACACCCACGCCAGAAGGAACTATTCTTAGTAAGCGACTCCACAGTGTCTGCCAAATAGTAAAGCAATGAAAAAAAACGGCCAAGTGCGAGTCGGATTCGCACACTAAACGTTCTGTCCACCACCACCACAGATGCATGTCTGTATTCTATACATTATTTATACTATGCGTTCTTTAAATTAAGAGTTATGCATTATGTTACTTAAGATTACAATCACACCAAGTTTGACCCATTGTATGTTTAACCGTTAATAAGTATTTTTATTAACAATAAACATCGAAATGAAGTTGGTTAAAAATGCAATTTTTTTCGAAGTTTCTTGTAACTCAAAAGGGTCGCTCTTAAAGAATAAAAATAATTTATTTCGGTTTATACTTTAGATTTTTAGGTGTTCGTCATGATAGAACTATGGCCAGTAATACATATGCTGTGAAAATTCTCAACCTATTAAAGTAAACAACAAGAAAATTTTAAACTTTAAAATTATTTCTATTAAAAATTATATTATTATTCACCTTTTTCGATAAAGCTGCTAGTAAATGAAAAACATTCAATTAAATGCACAAAATAACAACAAACAGAGTTACAAATGTTATGAAGCTAATTGCGTTTATCGCTGGCACTAGTAACTCGCGCCAGTAGCTCTCCCGTTGAGGCGCTGCCAACTCGACTAGATAGGTCCGGATAAACAGTCAGCCGTAAATACACGCTTATCTCGAAACGTTTTTTACTGCGTTTTGTTGACAATATTAGCTGGGCTGGGATGTATCACTCATAGTTTTGGTAACAGAGTGAATAGAATTGTTAGGTTCAATAGTGTAGTGTCTCATACCTCTTGCTAAATTATGTAATAATAATATTTGTAATAAAAAATAAAAATAAATATGAAGCTGACGTTCTACTAACCTATATAAAATTTTTAATGATTTTTTACGTGAAAATATACTTACGTAAGGAAACATTAGTTAAATAGTTTGGTGAAAATTTTGTATCATCAATAAAAAAAAATAAAAAAATCTGTTAGTTATGAAAATATTTAAATTAGAGAGGAAGTTACAGCAAAATTTTTAGCATAACATCTGAATCAGAAAATGAAGTGGAAAGTACACATAGAATATATCTGTAAAAAGGTCGGCAATTTTGCATATGGTTTATCTATGCTAATAAATGTTACAAATAGAGAAACGCTTTTAACAGCCTATCATGCATACGTTTCTTCCTCACTAAGGTATAGAAAAATGTTCTGGGGGGTTCCATTTTGTAACCACCCAGCGTATTGGTCTTTTTATTTCCTATTGTAATTGACACCACCTAACTAATTTTTATATAAACACGACTCAAAATTTGCACGCCTTGCATGGCAAAATTTGGAAGGACTTTTTATGTAACCTAACATCTATTATGTACACATATTTGAAAATAAAGTGATTTGATTTGATTTGATTTGATTCAACTGTACCTAATGGCAGCCACCAGCCACACACGTAAAGATTTTTTTGCGCAAGTCTATAAGCGCAATAGATATAATAACCCTCCTTCTGGCACAGTCAGGTAAAAAAAAAACCTTCAGTGTTTCCAGCATGATACTGGTAAATAACACGGTAATAAATACTTTAATATACCTATACTCATTAAATACCCAGAATCCTTAAAGCTAACTAACCACAAGCCAGGCTAATGAAAGCCCGCATATATTATCTAAATATCTACCCTACCCAAGACAATAACTAGAATAGATAGGCGATTGTTCCTCAAAAATAAATACCCATAAGATGTGTCGTAAAGGAAATAAGCCATTGGTAATCAAATACATGGTTTTTATCACTTCCTAAGGCTATAAAACCACGTTGTAGCGACATATCTCGACAAATACCTTGATAATATCAATCACTGGAAATGATAGGGTTGCTTACACAAGTTTGTTTTTATGTATTTACTATTCTAAGCATGAATGTCATGAGTCCATTTTCTGATAAGTTGACCCAGGCTGCTTGGCTACCGCAACAAAATATGCATTTCTTATTTTTATATATATCCAACTAACTTATGCCCGTAGCTGCCTTCCGTGTTTTCTTCATACAAATTTTTTACCCCTTTAAAGATGGAATTTCCAAAAAAATCTCTTTAGTGCACCTCTATTCAACTTCAACAGAACGCGCGCGCGCACACTCGTCACGCGTTCAACGTTGTGTTTTATTTTATTTGTTGTGTTTTTTCTTTCTTTTCTTTATATTTACTTCAAATTTCAAATCTATGGTCCACTGGTTTATACTGTGCGTTTTCAGTCATTCTGTCAGTTAGTCAGTCAAGATGGAGGAGACAGTGCACGTCATAAATGTTAGCGGTGGGCATTGAATCAACGAACGGCTTTTTATAACGGGTTTTTCACAATAAACGAATTAACTGTTTTACATTGCTCAAAAAACTGGTTGAAAAAAATGTATGCATTTGACAAACGAACAGGTTACAAAAAACTTTTGCATTGACAAATGAATTGTTTCAAAAACACACTAATTTTTATTTCAATATGAATAACGTTCACAATTTTTTTTTTTAATGAAACTGTTTTAAACGCAAAATCTCAATATTAAAAAGAAAAAATCAGCCTGTTATTTATATATGAAAAAAAATACATTACAGTTACAGTCAATGACCCATCGCTAATAAATGTTACAAGTAATGATTTATCGTTTAACATCATCATAAAAGCCTTGTGCCTTTCTTTCCAATTTAATGACTCTATCACCACTTGTGACCTACTTACCGTTATTAATAGGGTAGGCCAGTCTTATGCAAAGAGCACATAACAAGTCCAAAATTGCGTGTCAAACCTACAGTGACGAGGTATTCTCATATCATTGGAACGCCAGAACCAATTTAAATGAAACTTTTTGGGACAGTTTGAGCCTCAGTGCAAATTCCTTGGCAGTTGTTATCAGTGGTTCCCCTACTAAGTAATCAGGAGCTGAAAGCATTTTGCTGTCCAAACACTTTAAAATGAGATTACAAAAGCAGGAGAACTCATTTTAAGAAGGTTTATGAAAGAAAGAGGTCACTTTTTTTGCCTAGATTCGAATTCCAAGTTTTGACAAAAATTTCATCCAAATCCGTTCAGCCGTTTTAGCGTGATTGAAGGACAAACAAACATTACTTTCGCATTTATAATATAGGCTGAATATCTAAATTAAAAGAGTTAAGATTTGTTTAAATAACTACTGATAAAAAAATAGTGTATGAAATTGTTAATATAACGTCTTTTAATAATTATTAATGACGAATTTCATTAAAAAGACATGCCAAGATTGTTTACTAAATAAGACAAGTGAGAAAAACAGACTGTACTAGTGTTATGTAGGAAAATCGTTCAAAATTTCGTAAATCAGTAAAAATAAAATTTTCTCGATCCTGCCAGCCCTGTGTGGGGTGCGAAGCAATAAACCAGGAGTGTGAGTCGAACGCCACATTTAACGCTAAACTAGCACAATAAAATTACATTATCTTCATACCGATCAAAACACTGTGATTCATCCTTATACTTATTAGACTTTTTATGTCCTGTACTTTACTGGAATGGGTATCTGTGGATCCTTATCACTGTCCCACAAGCGTTTGTAAATATTTTTTAATTATTTATTTATTCATTAATAATTTGTGTTTGAATGTCACATAATAACTACAAAAAATGTGAAGAATACTGTATAGCTCATTAATATAACATTTCGATTAATACAGTTCACAATAATAATACCAAAATTATAAAAAATTATGACAAATGATTTAGAATTATCATCATCATCATTTCAGCCGAAAGACGTCCACTGCTGCACTGCATTTGGAATTATAATTGTCACTAATTATATATTTATAATTTATATGTAAAATTGTAATGACGACCTGGTGAAGGACGCGGAAATTCACTGGATGCGGAAAGCGTAGGACCACTCGTTGCGATGCTTAGGAGAGGCCTATGTCCAGCAGTGGACGTCTTTCGGCTAGAATGATGTCAAAGGACATGTTATATTTTTGTGGAGGCTGGGTTAATGGTGTGAACCGAGAAGAGATTATATTTTTATGAAACTACATAAATTAAAGAGCATTTGTATAATTTTTGTATTTTTTTAAAAGCACCCTTCTATAATATACATATACATCAAAGTTTTTATTATTATTAAGCAGTTAATAGCCTTATTTAAGACTTAAATAGTACGAGGATGAAGTAAAATTTTCTTTCAACGAGCCCTTTCCCCCCGTCTAAACCGATGCGGTCGACCATCAGTATATTTTACACGAAGCAACTGCCATCAGACCCCTGCAACACAGTTTACTGACATCCTAAGATTAGACCAGTTGTCAGACATTCGGGCTTCTGACTACTCATATGCCATAGTAATTCGTATGACAACCGGGAGCTTGAAGTTGTTTTTTTTAAGGAAGTCCAGGGGAAAATCCTGGTTTCGCCCGAATGTCCGGAGTTTTCGAAGTCTTTGTCCGACGTTGGCAATTTATTTAATGGCAGCCCTAATATCAATCAACAAGGAACATCTGTCATCTAGACTGCTAAGCGACATTATACATAATAATATTAACGATCCTTGTAAAAACAAATACATTATCAGAATTTCATATTCGCATTGCTCCCGTCCAAAAAAACTAACAGATTCAATCCTCATTTTCAAATATGTATTGCAAAAAATATTTGTATGCCGACTGCCTATTTCGAATACAAAAGAAGCCACTGTACTCTGACCCCTTCCAACCCTTTGATTGCTATGAACACCTGTACAAAGTATTAAAAAACTCCGCGTATCATAGGTCTTTTTACACTGGTCGTGATATTTCCATACAAAATCTCAATTTATCAAGCTTCGCGTCAAATGACAACAACTTCTACCGTTTTATTGATACACTATAAATATATAAAAGTGTCGGACGTTATTTATTTTTTCACGGCTACGTGTGGGTGCTTCTGAATATTCATTGCGATTGTGAATTGGCTACAACAAACAGCCTTTATTACACCGAATCATAGATTTTATGACTTTATTCGATATTTATTTTTATTAAAAACGTGTTATTTGGCCTATATTTTATGCAGTCACTACATAAATAAAAGGTTTCTACGGTTGTCGGACTGAAACAGGTTAAGTTTATTAATATAACTTAGATTCCACCGCCACCGAAGAATATTTTAGCATAACACGCTGCGAACGAAATAGGAAAAATCGGCCAAGTGCGAGTCGGACTCACGCAGTAAGAGTTCCGACCCATCGACCTGATATCCCAAAAGAAACTGATTTAATTTACGACAGTTCATTAAACATCAACGCACCGTGCGCGAATTTATATGAATTTTTGCATCTCTTTCTTACGCAGGTACCACCAGATACAGTGTTGCCATATGCACCGTAATTACGGCAGATCTGCCGTAATTTTGGCTTTTATTTTTATTTCTGCCACCTACCGTAGTCATAAATTACGGTGTATGAAAGTTACCGTAATTTTTGGAATCCAACCTGGAACTGGTAGTTTTCCAAAAAAAATTAAAAATTTGTATCAGTTTAGTGTGCTACTCAGGTCGGTGGTGGTGGATGTACCTATGTGCGGATGTAGCATGCGAAATTCAAAATTTCGTGTGTTTTTTGCAAATTGTAGCTCTAATTCACGTTGTAGGTTGTTGTAACAATATATCTACTAAATCTTGGAGGAGGTGCGGGAGGCCTATGCCCAGAAGTGGACGTCTTTTGGGTGATATGATGATGATGATCTATTGAATATTGCTCATAATAACAATAACCTAGCTCTATAAGCTCGATAATATAATCGATAATTTGATAGTAACTTTATATTGTGGAGCTTATAAAGCTAGGATGTTATACTACTAGTACTAAATACCTACTATTACTCACTATATTATTACGATATTGTGATTATTGTAGCCAAAAATATTCCGATCAATAGGTATATAACGTGAAATATAGCTACAGCTTGCAAAAAACGCAAGAAATTTTGAGTTTCGAGGGTTACTACGTCGCAATCACCAGTATTGCCTTCAATTATAGGCAGAAAATTCTGAAAATTTATCACCGTAAATCTGCCGTATTTCTTTAAACTGATTTACCGTATTTCTGGTAATTTTGACCCACTGTGCACCGTATTTTCATTTCATCGATCTGGCAACACTGACCAGATATGTTTATAATTGCCCTATTTTTAGGGTTCCGTAGTCCTACAAGGAACCCTTATAGTTTCGTCATGTCCGTCCGTCTGTCCGTCTGTCCGTCTGTCCTAATCCTTTACCGCTTAATAACTTCTACAGTTATAAACATAAGTAAATGAAATTTTGACAAAAAATGGAATAGATATAGATCTCAATTTTAGAAGAATAAAAAAATCTTGATTACGTATTTTAGGGGTGGCGCCCATACATGTGAAATGGGGATGAAAATATTTTTTTCGCTGCACCCCCTCGTGTGGGGTATCGTTGAATAGGTCTACTAAAATGAAGGTAATGTTTCATACACAACTTTTTTATCAGGTATACCATCTGCGAAATACAGTTCGCCAAAGTGGCTTGCAATGTGTGTCCCCCCCTGCCATTTCTAAATTATGCAACGTAGAAACTTATAGTCTTCAACATTGATAGACCTTTATAAAAACTCTCTTTTAAAATTATTTCGAGTATAATGTGATTATAAATTTTTGAGTTATAGTGAGAAAACTGAAAAATACTTAAGACGTCCTAGTTCATAGGTCATTGACTTTAGATAGATAGAAAAATGATCGTAGCAAATAATGCTCCTTTAGTTACTTTCTATTTAAAAAAATCACAAAAAGAAACACACTTCTTAAATTTAGCTTCATAAATTTAGCGCTAGGTGGCGCTGTTTGCAAAAACTAAAATAGCAATGATTAATATTCGATTTGATTCGTTTGTAATTAGACCTACTTAAGGAACCCTATAATACTGAGCAGGCCCGACATGCTCTTGGCCGGTTTTTATTATAATTAGTATTTGTTGCTAAACAACATAGTATGCAGTATGCACTATAATCAGACCAAGTTTGACGCTAGCATGTATTACCGTTTTGAAGATAGAGCAGGAACAAAAACGTTGAGTAAAAATACAAATAATACTGAGTTTAAAAGTGATTCAACTAGGCCACAATACTTCGCACCAAAGCCGGATGCTATTATAAATAAACTAACACAAAAAACATTATATGAATATTTTCCTATTATATCTAATAACTTTATTCATGATAAACAAACTGTGTCAAGATTGAATAATTCTGCTCCAGATACTACTAAAATAACGACTCCAAAACATACTGTAAAACAGCTTTTTCGTTAGCAAAAAACTAGATACGTTAAATATCCTGCATCAAAACATTGCCGGTATTTTAAGTAAAAGAGACACACTGCAAATTGCTCTTGATATGTTGTCTGAAACGAATAAGTATATTGATGTACTATGTATAAGCGAAACTTTTTTAAAAAGGGGGGAAGAACTCAACATTAGCTTGAAAAACTTTCATCTGGCGAACTCCTTCTGTAGAGCAAAGAAAAAGCGTGGTGGCGTTTGTATTTTCTGTAGAAACTACCTTGAGTTTAATAGAGTCGCGTTCCTAGATGATCTGTCTACTGAACGCACTTTTGAAACTTGTGGTATAGAGATCCCCAAATACAAGTGTATAATAATTTATATCTATCGTATACCGGATTCTGATCCTAATATTTTTCTCCGCAAATTGGAGGTAGTAATGGTTAAGATACGTAGAAAAACAAAGAAAAAAATCATAATTACTGGAGATTTTAACATAAATTTATTAGTAAATGGTGAAACATCAACCGAATTTCGCAGGATCGTTCAAAACTATAATTTTACGATCCACATTAATGAACCGACAAGACTAAATAATTGTATTGATCAAATATTGAGTAACGTTCCTGAAGCCATTGGGAGTGTGCTACCACTTGAACTTTCTGATATATAACACGGGACAACTTCTTTCGTTTCCGATAGAAAATAAAGGCATTCCATCATCAATCATATTTAAAACTCAAAGGGATTTCAGTAAGGTAAATGTCGAAAAATTTTTAGACTGTCTCAAGAAACTTTCATGGTCTGACGTCATGTCTGAAACAGACACTAATCTAGCTTTTGATGCCTTTCACGAAAATCTATTACTATTTTTTAACCTATGTTTTCCCGTTCATAATATAAAAGTTAGTAACAAAGCAAAAAATACAACCTGGATCACGAAAGGTATTAGAATATCTTCTGAAAAGAAGCGGCAACTGCGGTTTATGAGTTATAAAACAGGGACAATCTTAAACAAGGTAGCTTATCGAAAATATACAAATCTCTTCAAAAAATGTATTAATGCAGCTCAGAGATTAACTAATGAATCGTATGTAGATAAAGCAACAAATGTATGCAAAGCATCTTGGAAAGTCATAAATAAAAGCATGAAACCGGACTTTGCGGCTAGAACTATACTACAAATATCACATAATAATAAAATAACATGTAATTCCGAGGAAATTTCTAATATATTTAACGATTATTTTATAAACATGACAAATGTAAAGGATAATAATAAACAAAATAATAAATTCAGCTATAAAAATATTAAATCTAATAATGCTAGTATCTTTCTTTTTCCAACTGACGCCAGAGAAGTTATAAAGATCATCAACTCCCTAAAAGATACAGCTTCTGTAGGTTATGATCACTTCCCCACTAAAACACTAAAAGCAGCCAGTAAGTTTATTGCTCCAGTCTTAGTTTATATAATTAACCTTTCTCTTACTCAAGGAAGATTTCCAGACAAATTAAAAACAACTGTAATAAAACCAGTACACAAAAAGGGAGATAAAAATATTACTAATAATTATAGACCGATTGCTTTGATCCCCATCATAGCAAAACTATTTGAGAAGATTATGTATAATAGATTAATGTCCTTTATTGACAGATTTAAAATTTTATGCCCGGAACAGCATGGATTTCAAAAACGAAAATCCACAACACTAGCAACTTTTAATCTCATGAATAGCTTAATAAAATGTATCGATAAGAAAACGCGCATAACGACGATCTTCTTTGACATGAGCAAGGCATTCGACTTTGTGTCACACGACTTGTTATTACACAAATGTAACCTCTATGGCATACGTGGTCAAGCGCAAGATTGGATAAGAACCTATCTAAGCGACAGAACACAATTTGTAGAAATTACAAATTTTAATTCAAAAAACGAAGAGGTATTTTTTAAATCACGAAAAAGTTACAATAGAGTAGGAGTGCCTCAAGGGAGTATCCTGGGCCCTCTTCTTTTCCTGCTCTATATTAATGATCTTCCCTCGGTAATAAATCATCAATGTATCCTATATGCAGATGATATCTCCATACTTATACCTCACGATCCGAAAGTTGACTACAACGATGCACTCAACAATACTATATTTGATGTGGTAAATTGGCTGTGTACCAATAATTTAAGTGTTAATATAAATAAAACTAGGTACATACAATTTCAAAACAAGGGCTGGAAAAAAAAGGAATTAAATCTAACTTATAAGGATCAAACGCTGTCTGAAGTTAATGAAATTTCTTTTCTAGGTATAACTTTAGACCACCTTTGTAACTGGAAAGCTCATATAGATAAAATCTGTAACAAAATTAATCGGTTTGCCTACGCTCTGTGGCGCCTAACTAAAATTTCTAACAAGCAAACAGCGTTAAAAGCCTATCATGGATTTGTTGTTTCCAACCTTAGATATGGCATTGTGCTTTGGGGAAATTCAGCAAAAGTAAATAGAGCATTTATAGCCCAAAAACAATGCGTAAGAGCCATTTGTAATGTGCCTCCCTGGGTAACCTGTAAACCTTTGTTTCGAAAACTCTCACTGTTGACTGTTCCATGTCTATATGTATTTGAGATATGTGTGTTTGTCAAAAATAACCCTGATCTATTTATATGTATAAAGGATATCTGCAATTTTAACACGCGTTATCCGGATAGACTTGCTCTGCCTCTCATAAAGACTGGACTGTGTAGCCGAAACAGTTATGCAATGTCGGTGCGAATTTTTAATCACTTACCTCAAAGCACGCGGAATTTACCGCTCACTAAATTCAAAAAACAACTTTTTAGATTTTTATGTGAAAAATGTTTTTATTCCGTCGACGAATACCTAAATTTTAAAATATAAATGCATTCTGAATGTTATTCTTTTATGACATAATATAAATTGATAATTTAATATTGAATGTGATTTTAGCTATGTACATCATTGTTTTATAATTATATAAAAAAAAAAAAAAAATTGTATGCCATAATGTGAAATGGTTAATGTGTCGAACTAATCTTAGTACCCTACCACCTATATTTACCACATTTTTACAAAATAAATGAATTGAAATTGAATTGAAAAAAATCCATGTTTTTAGAGGTTGTTTGTATGGGGACCCCCTTTGGTTTTAGAGTTTGATTTTATTTTTAGTATTTGTCGTAAGAGGGGTCATAGCAACAAATATGCTAAAAAAAATTCAACCGGTTACCTATTACCGTTCAAAAGATACAGCTCTTCAGACGGACGGACGAACAGACAGCGTAGCGAGAGTAATAGGATCCCGTTTGGCACCCTTTGGGTACGGAACCCTAAAAATTAAAGACAAGGTTTTATAAAAAAGGCACCCGTTATTTTATTATGTAAGCAAACTGCAATTTTTTCGGGTATTTCTCTAAAATGGTTCTTGCTAAATTGAATTCACGCGTAGTCGGCGTAGTCTTTTTTTCTCTAAAATACCGAAAAACAACGCTCTAAAAGCAGACTAACTATTTACGCAATAATCTAATTTCTAGTTGACGTAACAAAGTATCTGTCCTAATTAAGATGACAGTCATCAATTTAAACAATTTAATTCATTCAGTTACAAAATAATACATAAAAAAAACCCAAAAAGAAATTAACGATCTACATTAAAATCTAAATAAGTCTTAACCATTACTGTAAGGGGAGATACTAATAGTAAAATAATAAAAAAAGAATCCTTGAGACGTCTTTAAAAGTAGAGTTTGTAAATTTATGATAATATGCGTTTGTGGACCACAAATCATAGAGGTGGGGTGCGTGGGCGCAGCTCTATTATCGCGGTGGAGTTTGTTAGCTCTACATTGTGATACCAAATGGATGGGTAATTACGTGAGGATGAAAATTGAAGATAAATGTTGATTAGAATTTAGGATATTTAAATAAGAAGCTGTTGGTACAAAACTAGGAAAAATATGATTTCTTACTTTTAAAAAGTAGATCAGAAGTAACATACAAAAATCCGTAACCTTATCTAAGAACAAGAATTATCTAAAACAGAAGCTATATCACCTACAAAAAAAAAACAAAGACTAAAAAACAAAGGCTAAAATTTCAACAATAAGTCGTTCCTGAAAAAAAGCTTTTAAATTATAAGCCCGGCTTCACAACATCAAATTACATTTTTTTTAAATCTTGAAGAGTATATAGTGTGCAATTTACAATTTAAATACTAGTATTTAGTAAATTAACAGTTTCCCCATATCGGACATGCAATACTTAAAGACTTATCAATACTGTCGTTATACATTATTAAAGGAACTAAGCTTTAATTCCCATCGAATTCAGTTCAACTTTAACTGCATTGAAAGCCATAATTTTTCATTCACGTTCTAATTTTCTAATAAGTTATTCTCATAAAGTTGACGACCATCAATCTATGATGGATGGGACCACGCTTGCACTGAGCTCAGCGTAAAAATTTATAACTCATAAATGTTAATTAACGGACAGCTATGCCGTACAATAAATCAATTAATTTAACCAGCAGTTATGGCGGCAGGGAACGGGTTAAATATCTCCTACACTTTAGATTAAGTACTGTTTGTAGAAACCTATTATTTTGGAGTTAGTGATATCTTTCACGCTATTTTGTCAGTTGATCACGGTGAAAATGAAAAGAGAAAATTGTTCTAGATATCTAATTCAGTTAAATTTCGTGTTCGTATTACTTATAGTTCATTTATTATTAGCCAAAACATAACCTAAATGTCAAGGAAAGTGTAGAAATGAAATAGTTACATTACTGCTTCTAGTCGAGGTTGGAGACAATTTCATAAGTCTATCAACCTGGTGGGCCTATTATAATAAGCAAAACTCTGCATGAAGAAGTATATCGAAAGATATTCATGCTCTTGTGACAATATATAGCTAATATTTGTCTAATGCTCTAATAAATGAAGTATTTAAAATTAAGGGTCGATCTTTCAATAGCCAGTTAACATTTAAAGGAGGAATATGTTTGTAATTTTGACAGTTGTAGTGTAGTATAGTATGGTGTAGTACAGCAAAGTATACTTTTAAAGATTATTTGGAACTCTGTTCTAGTAAAATAAAATTATCCTAGTTATAATTCCAGAAGGTATACCCTTCTGGAATTATAATTAGGATAATTTCGAGGCTTTAGTTTATATTATATATATATTATATATTTAATTAGGCAAAAGCACTTCCGTAAACTCTAAGATAAAGATCTCTTTTATTGAGGATAAAATACTATGAGGAGAAGAGGAGATAAAAGTAATAAATGTTGAAAATTTACTACTTGCGCAGAAAACTGTACTGATTTTATTTTCTGGGATACCAATGAAGAGATTAAAGAATACAAAGTTAAATCAGTGGAACAAAAAACGTAGGGAAAATAAAAACTGAACGAACTAGACCACAATAATACCGATACCCATAATTTCAATTAGCATAAAGGACATTTTGGCGAAATTGAATTATTGTTATATCATTGGATTTTGATTTCTATCGATTGGTTTTAAATACGAAGAAAAAAGTTCCGCTAATATTCGATTCAAAAGTTGAAGCGATAACACGCAAAAAAAACAGTTTGTCACTCTCCTGAAAAGGTATGGTTTATCCCTGACGCCAATTGAAATTACGGGTGTGGAATTAGATACCATGTCTCTGAATTCTATTCTGATTATTTTGCCATGCTCTTATCCATAAAAATAATGTGGAATATTCCAGGCTCTGCTTATAGCGTATGTAATTAGTACAATATAAAGTCTATTTAGTTAAACACAGGCTTTACATTTATGGAGGCAAATGGTAATCTTCCTTCGTTGTAGACATTTTATTTAGTTGAGCTTTAGGGCTTGGATTTAAATAAGAAAGGAACATATTTACATTTTCTGTCTCTTTTGCTTCATTTAATTATGTTGCTTCGTTTGACTCTTTTATTTCATTTCTTCTGATCTAAATTCAATCTGATAACGCAGCTTGAAACGTTATACTACTTATTTTATTGGAAGATTTTTTATAGTACATCATCTTGAATAGATTAATATTCTATAACAGATCTCAACAGTCGTTTTTAATGTTGATAGGTATGAAGAATTTAATGATCGCTCCACAATTATTGTACAGTTATTACGGAAAACACACTGATTAGACCGTCGTAAAACAAACATAGAGGCAACAAAAAATAAGCAAATCATCTGCCTAAATGTTTCTAATAACATAAGAATGTGAATGATTATACCTGACAATTATCTTTAATCTACGGATACTCAAATAAAAAATTTGATTACAACTCCTAAAAACAAAATGGTAAAACATTAGCAAGCAGAATAACAGTTTTATGATGCTGACCTTTGCATTCGTTGGCGTCCCTCGCGGTGGCGCGTCCCCAGGGCCGGTCGAAGTGGAAGGGCTTGCAGCGCTCGCAGTCCCGGCCTGCCGTATTGTGCTTGCAGTCACAAGTCAGCTGCTGCACACCCCCATTACCAGCCACATCCCCGCCCTTCATCGGAATGCACCTCGAAGCGTGACCGTTGCACTTGCAGCGACCCCCGACTGCAAAGTCCGAAACCGCGTAATGTTGGCTACCCGGAGCTGCCTGCTTCTTGTTATCAATCTCGTCACCTTCGTTTACCATGTGCAGGCGATTGAAAACCACTCTGACATCAGTCGCAGTAACCCAGTCTTGAAGAACAGGGGAAATATCAAAGTTAGCGGCGCTTGGGCGTCCCTCAAGGGTGCTAAATGCAAGCCTCGCACCTCCGGAGCTCTCTCCAGTCAATCTATGGCTATCTGAGCACCTCGCTTCTTGCTCATTCGCGGCAGTCACGGTCGCTTTGTTAGGCCTTCCATACACCCGTCTGCATTGACTCGAGTAGAACTGGAAGGGTTGCCATGTGACACCGTTGTCAGCGCTTTTGTAGATAGCTACTGAGTCGGGACGAGCTCCTTTCGGACAGAACTGTAGGCTCACGTAAGTTAACTCATACTTCTTGCCAAGAGATAAGGTTAAGGATACGTTGTCAGGAGGTGAGTCGTAGGAAGTTGGAGGTATCGGTGCAGATCTCCAGCAGGTCACATCGTGAGGGTTATTCAGGTCAGTTAAATGGGTAGGCGAGTGTCGTCGGTCAGATCTAGCGGCATCACAAACTCTGCAAGAATTCTCTGCGGGCTGGTCTCCAGGGGGATCACAGAGGCGCTCGGGGCCTCGTCTTCCGCAGATGGAGGAAGCAACCACAGGGGCTCCGAAAGCAGCGTTGACGAAGTCGGGGATGCAGCGGCGCGGGCGGCCGTCCTCCAGGCAGGGGTCGGGCGGGGTGGCGGCGAGCGCGAGGGCCGCGGTGGCTAGGAGGGCCACAGCGCGGGCGGGCATGCTCACTCACTGTCACTACACTCGCGTAAAGTTTCCGTAGGAAGGCGTTGCGAGCGGCACGTACGAGCCGGACGACTGCCGCCGGCGGACTGGCGGGGCGCGGAGCTTAGGAGCTTTGCGAGCTTTGCTGGCGGTGCGGTGCGCGCAATACGCCGCGCGGCTACTCCGCAGTGAAAGTTTAGTATTTTTTTAATATCGTGTGTGATGTGATTAGATAGTAGATATAAATTACTCTGTTGTACAAACGACATCAACGAACCGCTCTTTGTTGGCGGACAGCTAAGTGCTCTCTTCCGTGATTGGAGTCTTGTTAACTGTAATCATTCATGCTATTTTGGAGATTGCATTGAATGTGGCTGTTCAGATTAGTATACCTACTTACAATATGTTTGCTATTTTTTTTTTTTATTGTACATCAATCAACATTTAAGTATCCACTTCTTTAGTCCATAGAGCAAGATCTTCCGTACGTTTTAAGCGTTAGGGTCTCACAATAGGGACGTATTCTACGGCCAGACGCTTTTATTCGCCCTGCACAAGAATGCGCCACTCCACGCACCCAGCGTAGTACCTGAGACTAATTCATAACTCGCTTACCCCCGTGGCTGCGTAACTGAGCTTTTAGGGTTCCCTACGTTTATTGAAAACGGTTTTTTTTTGCGTCGTCCGCGTTCTGCGGGCAGAGTTTATTATTTTTGTTTGTTCGTATTTGTTTTTGTACACAGATTCTTAATTAGGTAGGTAGGTACTTACGTTGAAATTTTTGTGATGGTTATGATTATTTTTATGTTATTAAGCAGTGTTTATTAAATATTAACTTCCTTAGCTAAGAAAAAAAAATTCAATAATGATTTAAATTGTGGAAAGAAAAATTCGCTCACGAGCAGGATTTTTAAGCTAATTTTTCTTTCCACAATTTAAATGTTTAGATTTCGCTTCGCATGCGTAAATGCGTTAAAGATATTAAAATATAAAAAAATCACTCTCAATTCATTATACATTTATTAGCTTTATACAACGTGTTATTGAAATAACTGAAAACCTCTTAAGGGGTCATTGTACTCATCAGTATGAACAACTTTTACTAGCGGACCAACCCTTAAATCTCGAAAAAAATATCTGCTGTTCCCTACATTTTGTCGATTTATGTGAACACAAATGTAGGAAACACATCATTCATCATCATCATTTCAGCCGAAAGACGTCCACTGCTGGACATAGGCCTCCCCCAAGCATCGCCACAACGACCGGTCCTGTGCCTTCCGCATGCAGCGGATTCCCGCGACCTTCACCAGGTCGTCGGTCCACCTTGTCACACACATGACTTCTTGTTATTATTAAGAGCCTATACTGTCCCACTGCAGGGCAAAGCCTCCCCACTCTTTTTCCACATCTCTCTATCTGTGCTGTTTTGGACCAGTCTTTTTGGAATGAGTCCAGTTCATCCCGCCATCTCCGTCTGGGCTTACCGCGTTGGCGTTTGCCATTTTTAGGGACCCATTGGGTTTCAAGTTTGGCCCATTGATTGTCTGGCATGCGGCTGATGTGTCCAGCCCAGTTCCACTTCAGCGTGGCAGCTTTCCGAGTGACGTCAGTTATCTTCATCTTGGAACGGATGATTGTGTTGTTAATCCGATCGAAAAGTTTACCTACCCAGAATACTCTTAATACTGAATACCTACTTAAATTACATTCTGATAAAGTTTATGTCATTCTAATTTTCAAATACGTATAGTTTAGTCTCTAGATAGTAAATTAATTTAAAATTAGTAAGCAGATAATCTTGACATATCTTTTTATCTTAATATGCATTAAAAAATCTGCATATTAAATGGGAGAGGCCTATGTCCAGCAGTGGACTGCGATAGGCTGAGTTGATTGAATATCCTAACCCCAGCTCCACACGTTAGCCCGAACGTTGGGGCCAGCGCTATTCGCCAACGTGTGGATCAGTGGGACAATTGTGTAATGCATTCACTTTGACACTAGCTTTCATTTTGTAATTAAAACCTTAGACCAACAGAAAAAAGGTAGACAGAGTACCGCGCTGTCACAAGGAAGCAGGGTAAAAGAAGCTGAATTTGAAATAGGAAGCTGATCGCGTTCCAGTGCGACGCGAGAAACCGAACGCGCTAGACGTCACATTGACAGTATTGTTTATAAGTCAGCAGTGAGCTGATCTGATGATGGACTACAGAACTTCAAAAAGCATATTTTTTTGTACCTTCTTATATCTTAACAACCCAAGCCAGGCTGGCCTGCTGGCCACCCACAAAATTATCCACACACAAAATTCCGGACCACTCGCACTAATTACAAAAAGTCTTAAAGTCCGTTTAAAATGTCCGGACGTGCATAATTTCATAACGCTGCACTTGACTGTCCGGCGGACAGTCCGGGCACAGATAATATAATACTATGTCCGGGTGACGTAGTTACGTTATCTTCCCGGCCAGTGGACGCTAATTACTCACTCCCGCTATTTCCGGCACCCCTGCATCCCTTTATGGTCTTCATATTTAATGGCAGAGAGATTTGCGCAATTAATAGTGTTTTTCGTGGAACAAGTTCTGTTTTATGTTGCTGGATGGCTGAAAAAGTTTGTTTGTCTCTCTATCTCTCTCATTTATATCTGTGGGGTGGTGGAGAAATAACTGTTATTAATTTGAAGGGTGGTACATATTCACTATTTAATGTGGTTTATAGTAACAGCTACAAATAGTGACTACGAATGTACTTATGTGTCACTATCTCCATATCTTACTAATATTATAAGTGAAGTGAAAGTTTGTGAAGATGTTTGGATATTTGTTACACAATCACGCAGAAACAGCTGAAAAGATTTGGATGAATTTTTTTTTTTTTTTTTTTTTTTTTTTTTTTTTTTTTTTTTTTGTGAAGCTAAAGTATATTTTTTCTATATTATTTTCTATATTTGGCACAAGATAGACTAAAACCCGGATTAAAATACAGAGTGGAGATAACAATACAACATTAAATAAAACCACGAAGTAGTATATCTTATGTATAGCTTTTCATATTGTACAGTCTACAGGTATTGTGAAACGTTGCCTTTATCAAAGGTTATCGATTTACAAATTCAATAACACATCACAAGTGATTCATTGCTGATTCTTTCAAAGTATTTCTCTCGTTTCTGTTAAATTTTATGTTAAAGCAATCAGAGCAACAATGTATTGAATAGCACTAGCAATCTCAGACAACCCACTCGTTAAGTACACAAGCCGTACCTATATGCAAGTTATAATTTTAAGTACAAAAATGCCTATTGTCTTTTTGTATTTTAACTTCAGCAAGAAATTAATACTTCCCATCGCTAGGATAGTAATATTATGTCTATGCTTTCCATGCTTTAAAATCACGAAATAAATAACTTTTCTCCCACTTGCTCATAAATGAGCATGAATGAATGACGACCTCTGTGGTTTTTTAAATAGGAAGTAACTAAAGGAGCATTATTTGCTATGATCATTTTTCTCTAATGTCAATGACCTTTGAACTAGGACGTCTTAAGTATTTTGCAGTTTTCTCACTATAACTCAAAAATGTATAATCACATTATACTCGAAATAATTTTAAAAGAGAGTTTTTACAAAGTTCTATCAATGTGAAAGATTATAAGTTTCTAAGTTTCATAGTTTAGAAATGGCAGGGGGGGGGGGCACATTGCCAGCCACTTTGGCGGGCTGTATTTCGCAGATGGTACACCTGATAAAAAGTTATGTATAAAACATTACCTTCATTTTAGTAGACCTATTCAATGATACTCCAAACGATAGGGTGCAGCGAAAAAAATAATTAAGTAATCAAGATTTTTTTATTCTTTTAAAATTGAGATATATATCTAGACCATTTTTTAACAAAATTTCATTTACTTATGTTTATAACTGTAGAAGCTGTAAAGGATTAGGACAGACGGACAGACGGACGGACATGACGAAACTATAAGGGTTCCTTGTAGGAACTACGGAACCCTAAAAAGAATACACCAATCGGCTCTTTTCCGGACGTAACGAAATAACAGGCCAGTAATATCCACCAAGACAATAATATAAATTGCTGGACAGTTTTTATTTTTTTTAATTATGCTACCGAGGTTTTTAAGTAAGTACACACTTACATAATTTTTTTTAGATTTTTCTATATTATTTCTTGATTATTAATAAATAATCTTCAATTTTTATGAAAACTGCAACACCACTCAGCTAACTTTATGATTGCAACTTAGTTTATAAGCACCGTTACTTAAATGTTGGATTTTTTTAAACATAACAACACAACATAACATTAACAACAACAACATTGTTAACATAACATAACATTTTACAAACTTTAAAATGTTGTAAGTAATTACGTAAAGGGAAAATAGGAAAAATACCTAAAACGCTCTGAAAATGGACATCACGTTTTCGCAAAGAAAAATGCAAAAAATTGCGCTCGCGCCATCTCGCATCTTTTTCCTAAAAATACTACATATATTTTCTTTCATCATACTATATTTTTCATGTCTTGGCCTGAAAAATACAATGTTTTCCCGGAAAATAGATAGCAACCCTACATGTAACCCCGTGACCACGGCGCTTGTAACAGGTCGAAGTATCGGGAACTCAAGGAAAATGATTTCATCATCATCATCATTTCAGCCAAAAGACATAGCTGGACATAGGCCTCACCCATGCATGTGCATGTGTGTGTGTGTGTGTGTGTGTGTTGTGCTATAATCGCAACGCTTGGCAGGCCGGTTGGCGATCGCAGTTGGTTCGTTAAATACTCAGAGAACGCTGCTGCTCATCCTCTGGTGAATCCCTTAGTCGCCTTTTACGACACCCATGAGAAGAGATAAGGGTGGTGCAATTCTTTACGTCCAGCACCAAATAGAACAAAAAAAAACTGGCCAAGTGTGAGTCGGACTCGCGCAGTAAGGGTTCCGTACCTCTCAACGACCTGATACTCCATAGAAACTGATATAATTTAGTGAGTTTATCAAAATACATCAACGCACTGTGCGCGCCACATATGTCTATGTTTGTCTTATTTTTAGTATTTGCTGCTGAACTGCATAATATGCACTATAATCTGACCAAGTTTGACGCTGGTATATATTACCGTTTTGAAGATAGAGCAGGAACAAAAACGTTGCAAAAAGTGCATGTTTTTTGAGGTTTCTTGTATGGGGACCCCCTTTAGTTTAAGACTTTTTTTTGTTTTTAGTGTTTGTCGTGATACACCTCATAGCAACACATATTCTGAGAAAATTTCAACCGGTTACCTATTACCGTTCAAAAGATACAGCCCTGTGACAGACGGACGGACGGACGGACAGACAGCGTAGCGAGAGTAATAGGGTCCCGTTTGGCACCCTTCGGGAACGAAACCCTAAAAAAAAACAACAAAAAAGTAAAATTATTTACGTGGTTTTTTTTTTCCCGAGATATCTAATAATATTACTGTAAGTAATCATGCTAGTTCAAAAACTCATAAAAACTTGATAGGTACTATTGTCAGTACCTTCATTCAGCGCTGTCTCCTATGGTATAATTTCCAAAATAATAAGGAGTTTATAAAAAAATTAATTAACAAAAACAAAAAACCCGACTGCGTGTAAAATTAACAGAAAAGATATAAACAAGACTTATCAACACGCAGTCGGAGGCTACGTATGTTTTTGGTCATGAATTACATAATAGTTCATAGGTAGCCTCCGCCTGCGTGTTGATAAGTCTTGTTTATATCTTTTCTGTTAATTTTACACGCAGTCGGGTTTTTTGTTTTTGTTAATTAATTTTTTTATTTTAATTTTTTTAGTTTTGTCATGTTTTATTTATCATACTATTAATGTTTTTTGAAAAGTCAAATTCATTTTTAAGGTTGTGGTTTTTTTTTTTTTTTTTTTTTTTTTTTTTTTTTTTTTTTTTTTTTTTTTTTTTTTTTTTTTTTTTTTACAGCACCACCTAGTCCCAAACTAAGCAGAGCTTGTGGTATGAGTACTAGACAATGGATATAATACTTATATACTTTTTTTTTTTTTTTTGTAAATACATACTTATAATACATAAGCAACACACCCAGACCAACACAAACACTTATGTTCATCACACAAATATTTGTGTCCTGTGGGAATCGAACCCACGACCTCGTTATCAGCAGTCCGACACTCGAACCACTAGACCACAGAGGTCGTTTTTTAGCATTTTGTTGTTTTTTAGCATTTTTCATTCCAAATTACATTTAAACATATAAGTTGTATATATTTTTGTAAAGCATTTATAAAACCCTTTATTTTGATACCCCACTCGATAGTTTTAGACGGAAAAAAAAAATTTTTAAGAGGTAATATGGCGCCAAAAAGCGGCCATTTTAATTTTTTAAATTTTGAAGTACCCAGTGTCACTCTCAGAATTAAGACGAATCTAACGACACCTCTCAATCTCAAATCCATCAAGCCGTTTAGGCCACAGAGCGTGCCAAAGAAATATACATACATACATACACTCGAAAAACATAACCCTCCTTCTGGCGCAGTCGGGTAATTAGGTAGGTCACTTATTTTTGCACCTCAAAGTGTTTATCGCCATTGTTATCTGGCCTATATTTCCCTTCATATTGATACCTAATACCGTCGGTATAAAGTATGATTATAAGTTTGAAGAATACCTTGTGGGGTATGATTACGCAAATGCTATACGCGTGATGTGGCGAGAACAATGGGAGAGTGCAATTGTATGAATGGCTGCTATACATGTACTGTTGAGATTGTATCATGCTGAAGTGAAGACCGCTCCTAGAAATATGTTGTTAAGTATAGTGGGTTAGTAATATTTCAGAATTATAGGGATTTTGTTAGAAAATGATGATTTAAATGTCATGCTGATGGTGGCGTTACTGTCAGGTCGTTAAGTTCCCTTCAATATGGTTGAGTTAAGCGAAACATCGCTTGTTTGCGTCATGCTCGTGAACGGGTGCCGTCAGTCGGGACAGGTCAGCTCCTACGTACTATGACTACTATGGCAACTCTTTTTACGTTTATTTCTAAAGGCTCACTCTCACTTTTAAAGTCTTGTTTATTTCTGACATTAACCTACATTATACTCACGTTTAAGTCATTTGAAGGAATTTGAAGTAATAAACAATTAAAATATCGATGGAGTTTCTTGCCGGTTCTTCTCCATAGGATCCACAATTTGGTACCATGCAACTAGAGCCTGACGTTTCAAAAGTGCCTGTGATTAGATATATTTGTCTATGTGGTTCTTTTATATCTGTCTGGTTATATCTGTGTGGTTCACATATTTAAATATTAATTTATTTATTTTTATTTTGTTAGTCAGTACTGATATCCTTGACTAGTATTCATAAGCCTGTATTTAAATGTAAAGCCATTTACACATCCTCTCACACACACACGTACAAAAGCACCATACACAAAGAGAGGTTCATCACACACACCTAATCTCTGTTTTAGTTTAGTATATATAAGTAATTTAATCATTTGTCAGTACTTACCTAAGTTATATTAAAAAGGCTAGTTAAACAGCTATTCCAGCGGGGAGTGGCGCCAAGTGCTGAAATAGAGGTTTTTGACGTAGTTCGGCAGTGGATCAATCAACTCAGCCTATCGCAGTCCACTGCTGGACATAGGCCTCTCCCAAGTTGCGCCACAACGCTCGGTCCTCTGCCTTCCGCATCCAGTCCCCCCCAGCCACGTTCTTTAGGTCGTCGGTCCACCTGGCAGGGGGGCGCCCTACGCTGCGTTTGCCGATTCGCGGTCCAGGACCAGGACTCGTCTGCTCCAACGGCCATCAGTCCTTCGACAGACATGGCCAGCCCACTGCCACTTCAGCTTACTGATCCTACAAGCTATGTCGGTCACTCCGGTTCTTCTCCGGATAATCTCGTTACGGATTTTATCCTTCAAAGAAACTCCAAGCATAGCTCGCTCCATAGCTCGCTGAGTGACTTTGAATTTGTGAACTAGCCCAACTGTCAGTGTCCACGTCTCGGCACCGTAACTCATGACTGGCAGGACGCACTGGTTGAAGACCTTCAACCAGGGTGGCAAAGGATGCTGTTTTTCAAATATGTTAGTCATAAAATTATCTAGCTCATTTATGTATACATCATTGTGAATCAATTTTTGGAAATAAAGTTATTTATTTATTTATAAACTAGCTGTGCCCGCGACTCCGTCCGCGTGAATGTCGGAAAATAACATCGTGTCATAACTATGAACACAATATCTTCAAATACATACATATAAGCGCCTACACAGACGATTACACTATTTACCGACCTTACTATATTTTGTTTTTACAACCAACCGGCTAAGGTGATGGAATTTCATGGAATTAGCCCTAAACTCCCTCATTCTGAGAAGACGCTCGTGCCCAGTAGTGGGAAGTAATTGGACTGATTATTTTATTCTATAACACTAACCACATCTCTTCTTATGTTGAGAAGAGGCCCGTATCCAGCAGTGGGACTGTAATGGGCTGGTAATGTTATGTTATTCTAGAATACTAATAATATCCAGTTCATTAACTCTTCTCATTTCGAGAAGAGGGCCATACCCAGTAGTGGGACAGTAATGGGTTGACTACGTTATGTTATTCTATATTTTCTAGTTCCTTAACTCTTCTCAATCCAAGAAGAGGGCCATGCCCAGCAGCGGGACAGTGATGGGCTATGTTATGTTATTCTATATTTTCTATAATACTAATAGAATCCAGTTGTATTTTAGGAATCTGCAACCTGCATGCAACCAACAATCATGACCTCTACTTTGTATGCAACTTAATACAATAGAGAGGTCAAGCTGTATCGCTGGATCTACTCAACCGATTCAGATAAAACATACCCTATATTTTAAGTTAGACTAATACCAATACAAATGCTAAGTTTCATTACGATCCGTTCAGCCGTTTTCACGTGATGAGGTAACAAACAGACAGACAGACAGACATAAATTTTTTTAACGATTGATTCGTGTTCTATAGCTTATTTCTAGTCCCCCTAGCCGGTTTTCGCGAAAAAATACTCAATGTACAGACTTTTCGACCTTTACAGTTTTATTATAGTATAGATAAATCAATCAATCAATCAAAAAAAAAATTTGAAATAAAATACATTTGAATTGAATTGAAAAAAGTTGGTTGAGCCATGGTACTTGTTTTTGCTATTACTAATTCCAAGATTAACTTACTGTCAGCCCTCACGGGCACTGGGTAGGTAGAGGCTGATTTCATCATCATCATCAGCCCATTACTGTCCCACTGCTGGGCACGGGCATCTTCTCAGAATGAAAAGGTAAGCTAGTACAAGAATATTTTCAACCAGCAGACTAGGCCCGCGGATTCACCCGCGTGGATGTAGTTTATCGCGCATCCGTCGGGAACTGTTTATCTTCTGGGGATAAAAAGCCTTTATCATCATCCTCCAAGCCTTTTCCCAATTATATTGGGGTCGGCTTCCAGTCTAGCCAGATGCGGTTGAACATCAGTATTTTACACGGAGCAACTGCCATCAGACCCCCGCAACCCAGTTACTGGGTAATACTGACATTCGGAGGTTAGACCAGTTGTCAGACTTTCAGGCTTCTGACTACCCGTAACGACTGCCATAGATATTTGTATGACAACCGGGACCGACAGCTTAACGTGCTCTCCGAGGCACGGAGGGGTCTCGATGTGTAACGAAACGGTCACCCATCCACAGACTGACCGCAGCAAGTGCAGCTTAACCTTGCAGATCGTTCAATCCGCGCAGTCGTTGTTCCGCTACGAGTCCCAAAAAGCCTTTATGTTAATAGTTAATAGTCAATAGTACCCAAATCCGTTTAGCCCTTACAGTGTGATTGAGTAACAAACATCCAAACACCTTCACAAACTTTTACCTTTATAATATTAGTAGCTACCTAGAACGGAACACCGTCGAGAAAAACAGGCGTCTTGTAATACATACAATTGTAAATGTTCCAATTACTCTATCCCCTGCCATACAACATTCTCCGACCAACACCATGTAACCACCCCGCAAGGTTGACAATTCGCCTTAAAAACGTCGCTTAAGCAAGTGGTAATAACATAACTGGGCATACAAGAATACGAGCTTGTACGCGATGCGATCTGACGGATAGTCGCACAAAAAGTCGCGGCCCGAAGCCGACTAATCGCTGCCATTACCCGTGTATGGAGTACTGCGGCACAGAGTAGCGTAGGGCAGATTGATCCGGTAATTATTATGATAAGTATTTTTTGTGATGCTAGTTTGATCCATGTCAGAATCAGATAATAAATACCTCATCATCATCATTATTTCAGCCGAAAGACGTCTACTGTTGCACATAAGGCTCCCCTAAGCATCGCCATAACCACTGGTACTGCGCTTTCCGCATCCAGCGGATTCCCGTGACCTTCACCAGGTCGTCGGTCCACCTTGTGAGGAGCCTCCCACGCTGCACCTTCCAGTACGGCCACTTCAGAACTTTATGGTCCCATCGGCCATCCGTTCTGCGAGCAATGTACCCCACCAACTGCCTCTTATGTTTTCTTTGGGCTATGTCGGTTACCTTCATTCTCCTGCGAATCTCCTCATTTCTGATTCGATCACGTAGGGACACTCCGAGCATAACCCTCTTCATTGCCCTTTGAGTGACTTTGAGCCTTCTCATCAAGTCCATGAATGAATACCTAAACAATCATATGAGAGGCCACGAAACAAGCACAAACTAGATAACAAACGAAATAAATCTTGGAAATTTTCATGATTGATTTTGGTTTTTATTATTATTTAAAATTAAAAGTGCTTCTTCGCTTAAAAAATACACTACTAACCTAAAATAAATTGGTTACAATAAAATTACTACAACCTCAACTACAACACAATATTCCTGAACAAAATATAATAACATTAAAGCAAGAAAAAAAAACAGCAAAAAAAACTGATTGTAAAACAATTGTAAAATAACTTGTTGTCTCTGCTCGCGCCCTACGCTGTGCAAACCACGGGACATTTACGGGCGCGGGCGAGCGCGCATAAAAACCGAATAGCAGAGACTGCCTGATTAGTGGACAATTACTTATCGACGCCGGGGACATGTCAGTCTTGTTGTGACTGCTAATTCTGATGCCACACTACAAAATCGTTGCTATACAACGTGTATCAGAAATGCGTGGTCATATTTGAAGAGCTTATTCAGGGGCATCCCCTGTGTATCGAACAACTTTTACTATGGGACCAACCCTGAACTCGCAAAAAAAAAATCAGCTGATCCTTACATTTTGTCGAGAGACATCAATGATTTAATAGGGATCAGCTGTTATTTTTTTCGTGATTTCAGGGTTGGTCCCATAGTAAAAGTTGTTCTATGCTATGTACTGAATGAGCTCTTAAAATATGACCACGCATTTCTGATACACGTTGTATAGTTCGTATAGACTGCCAGTTGCTACCTGCTTTGTGAACAATTACTTATCGACGCCGGGGACATGTCAGTCTTGTTGTGACTGCTAATTCTGATGCCACACTACAAAATCGTTGCTGTACAACGTGTATCAGAAATGCGTGGTCATATTTGAAGAGCTTATTCAGGGGCATCCCCTGTGTATCGAACAACTTTTACTATGGGACCAACTCTGAACTCGCAAAAAATATATCAGCTGATCCTTACATTTTGTCGAGAGACATCAATGATTTAATAGGGATCAGCTGATATTTTTTTCGTGATTTCGGGGTTGGTCCCATAGTAAAAGTTGTTCTATGCTATGTACTGAATGAGCTCTTAAAATATGACCACGCATTTCTGATACACGTTGTATAGTTCGTATAGACTGCCAGTTGCTACCTGCTTTGTGAACAATTACTTATCGACGCCGGGGACATGTCAGTCTTGTTGTGACTGCTAATTCTGACAGTTTATTGTAATTTCGTACACATAAATGTTTTTTTTATTAATCATTTGTATACATACAGTTTCCAAATGTATTTTTAATTACAAAGTTCATCAATAATAAGTTGCTAAAAATACGTCAGCTAGTGTTCTTTCAATTTTTCAATCCAGCATGTATCCTATGATCCAGCCAAGATGTAGTTCCCTTTTACAATAATCTATACTTCTATACCGGTTTTTTTTGTTTGTTTGTTTAAACGAGATAATCTTTGGAACTACTGATCGGATTTGAAAAATTATACGAAAAGTATACGATAGCCTGATTCATGAGGAATATTATAGGCTACTTAACATCACGCTTCGTCAAGAGCCGAGCAAAAAGAAAAACGTCACAATTTTAAATTAAACGGGCGGGTGAAACCTTGGGGCACAGCTTTGAAGTGATAAAATCCCACAAAGAGGACACCAACGAAATGGCATCTGATTACTCACCACAACACGTTAAAGCTGTGTATTTTTTTTGTAGATTCTTGATAAGCGAGAAACACTACTTGAAATGGAACCAACATGGAATGCTACGCTGGTCAAGGCTACCCAGTAAATCTACCCTTTCATACCATAACTTTATCTGCAAAGTGCCACACTTATCGATTTAAGGGTTAAGAAAAAAATATAACAAACCTATCAAAGGACGGCCCAATCCTTGCGTTTTTGACATTCCTCGACCAAAAAGTTTGCCTCATTTGGCCTCATTATTTATTATAAGGACTGCTGAAGTATGTCATTAGCTGCCTAAGTTTGTATGTATAATTCAAAAACGCTATAGTCGAGATATATATGTTATATATGTAGGTATGTATAATATATATATTTTATTTTATGTACGTGGGACACTCAGAAAGTTTTGCGAAACTAAAAAAAATTGTTCTATACGTACATATATTTTTATCAAATCTTTTCAAAGTACTTTCCACCAGCCTCTATACAAAGATTCATGCGCCTAAACCAGTTTTCAAAACACTTTTTCCAGTCCGCCGCAGACACCTCGTTTACAGCCTGCTCGAACGCAGCCAGCGCATCTTCCGGCGACGAAAATTGTATCCCTTTGAGCTGATTTTTTATTTTTGGGAATAAAAAGAAGTCACACGGTGCTAGATCAGGGCTGTAAGGAGGGTGACCCAGGAGTTTGACTGGCGTGCTGTCCAGGAAGTCCCTCGTTTTGAGTGCGGTGTGCGCAGGTACATTGTCGTGGTGGAGCAGTAGCCCGCGGAGCCCTGTGTTTGGTCGCTTGTTGCTTATAACAGAGAAAACTTCTGGCAAACATTTGGTAGTATACCATTCGGCATTAATGCTTCTTTGATCCCGTAAGGGAATTGATACCAAGTGGCCAGTCAAATTAAAAAAGCTAGCGATCAAAATCTTACCCCCGCTTCTAGATCGCTTCACTTTGGTAGGCGTTGGCTCATTTTGAAACACCCAAACAGTCGACTGGCGCTTGGTTTCTGGGTCGTATTGATAAATCCAGGACTCATCACCTGTAACGATGTCGTAAACACGCCGAGACGAGCCTGCTTCAAATTTGTTAAGCATATCACGGCACCATTCCACCCGGGCCTGCTTCTGAGCATCGGTGAGGTTGTGCGGCACCCAGCGTGATACTATCCTCCTCACGCGAAGATGGCTGTGTAGAATCTCGTGAACGCTTCCCGATCCAATCTTCAATATGTGTTGAATCTCCTGATATGTAATTCGCCTATTGTCTTGGATTAAATTTTTCACTGCTAGCACGTTTTCTTCGGTAACAGCCGTCAAAGGGCGACCGCTTCTTTCGTCATCCCCCAAAGTTGGTCGACCGCGCTTGAATTCGTTATACCAACGATACACGGTTGCCTTGGAAGGGCCTTCATCCATGAATGCCATTTGAAGTCTATCGTACGATTCATCCGGTTTCAGGCGACACTTGAAATCGTATAAAATCATAGCTCTAAAATGTTCCCGGCGCAGATCCATATTTCAGTGAGACACAATACTTTGAATTAACTCGCAAAAAATGTGGAGCGAAATTTTGAAATTGGAACTTACTTATTTTTACTTATAAATAATCATATTTTCGAAAAACATTATAACTGGCCAGTCTCCCATATATAAAAACTTTTTTTCGCAATACTTTCTGAGGGGCCTGGTATAATGTACATATGTATTTATCTATTTTATTTTTATTATTTTTATTATATGTAATTATAAGTCCGTAGTACGAAACATATTTTACTACTTTACTGGTGCATCTACCCTATACTTTGTCTCTGCATTACCCTAAGGTTGTCCGGTAGAGAACGCCTATGGCGTTAAGACCGCCTTTGTACCCTGTTGTGCATAAAGAATTAAATAAATAAATAAATAATAAATAATATATATTGTCGATATTGGTCGAGGCTCAGGGGGGAGCAATTGCCCTCATTGCCCCCCCCCCCTGGCTCCGCGCCTGTCTCACTAATGACTCGCTTATTAGTTCCAGAATACGTCTTTCTACTGAGCTGACTAATATCAGCACGCTACTCATCCCGGGCGGGTGAACAGGGCATGCAGGGAGCGTGGGTAAAAAGCGGAGCTATGCGGAAGCTATGCGCCGCGTCACTTGTGAGCGACACCGCGGGCCCAGGGCTCCGGGAATGGACGCGTGCCTGCATCCATCATACAGCTTCTTAATAAGTTAGAATGTTGAGGAGCATGGATAAAGAAGATGTGGCATCACTTTAAATCGGGTTGATACGAGCCGGGACTGAGAGAAATAATATTTCCTTGTTTTTCAGTATGCATTAACTGAAATGGTCTTGCTAATATAAGTGTTATTGAAATAACTAAAAACCTTTTAAGGGGGTCATTGTACTCATCAATATGAACAACATTTACTGTGGGACCAACCATGTAATCACGAAAAAATAATAATTGAATAAACAGCTGTTCCGTAGGTACATTTACACGTTCACATAAATCGAAAAAATTTAGGGATCAGCTGTTTTTTTTTCGCGATTTCAGGGTTAGTCCCATAATAAAAATTATTTATACTGATGATTACAATGACCCCTTAAGAGGTTTCAGTTATTTTAATAACACGTTATATAACTTAAATGTCAAATCTGTTGGGCTAAGCTGTAAGCTCTGTACCTTTGTAAGTAATATTTAAGTAAAAGTTTAACATCGGTATTTTTTTATCGGGAATCCGCTGAATGCGGAAGGCGCAGGACCGGTCGCTGTGGCGATACTTGGGGGAGGCCTTTGTCCAGCAGTGGACGTCTTTTGCCTGAAATTATGACGATGATGATGATGAAGTGAAATGGGTTGTGATTAGATTAACGATTTGGCGTGCCCTAGTCGTCCAAACTGACATCAAACAACGGTGTCACCCGTTTCACCACTCCAGTGTACAAGTGAAGTGTAAGTACCTCACCTTTTCCAGCTGGATTAATTGATGGAAGCACTCCCATGCCGTATCACAATTGTTTCTGTGATCCGTGGAAGATTTCGAAGAATATTCATAAAAGGTATGTAGATACCGCTTGGAAGCCATGTTCATATGAAACATGGTGCATTCAATAACTTCATGTTATGATAATTATTATTACTTTTATTGCTGCAGGGGTTGTTTTTATATTTCTGGTTAAACAAGCCAATCTAGGAAAGTTGGGATTTCATCCTGGGATAAGGTGATCCTTACTTTCTTGGAAGGAAACATGTCCTTCGTCAACGTCTGCTCTAATAAATTGCCTTTTACCTAAAGAAACTAGTCATGTGTTAATAACAATTAATTCTTAAGGACTGGGGAACTCATCAAAGCATTAGACTTTGGGAAAAATCCCCAGGCCAAGAGCACTCGAAAGCGCTTCTAGTAGGCTTCAGGAAGAGATTTACAAAAGAAGCGCTTTTGCTTAACAGGAACCACATAAGGATCCTGGCTAAAACCCTTATAGGGCACTGTAAACTGAACAAACATCTACACAGGATGGGCCTCTCAGATAACACATTTTGCAGATTTTGTCGCGAAAAGGATGAAACGCCCATTCATATCCTATGCGAAAGTGATGCAGTGCACCACATTAGAAGTTAGCATCATCGAGGCCACACAATCTCAGCTGATGTGATCAGATCCTCAAACCCCAAGGCAATAGTCGACTTTATGGTTGGCCTGTGGCTTGGGGAGGTGCTGTAGTCTACTATTAGAAGCGTTACAATAGATCTTTTAGGTCGCAGTGACATAAGGGGCTTGCAAAGACCTTACCTCTTTTTCCAAAATAATAATAACTATTAGCAAGACCGGGTTTTTATTGATTGGGTTAAGCTCGGCAACAAATATTGATAAAGTTATATGTAATGTGGTCTAAAATAAAGATTTAAGTATGATGAAAAAGTTAATTAAAAACAAATGCTTTTTATAGATGTTGCATGTGAAACAAATGAATTGTGATGTTCGGAAATCTGGCCACCAACAACTAACATCTCAGGACGTGTTTGGATGACCGATTCTTAAAGTATTCTCATCAAAAGACGCAAATAGCGAACGCCTTATAACCATTGATCGAACCCAAGGATTGCAACCTAAATATAGCTACTCAAAATTACCAAGCCGACTACCTAAATACACATAAAGCCAATATTAATACAAATAATGACCCTAGCTACTCAATATTCACCTCACAGTTCCACCAGTCCTCCCTTATAAATCCAATAACGGTGGCGTCCGTCTGTCCCCGGCTATCTCCGGAACAAAGCGTGCTAACAAGAGACAGTTAACGTAAATAATTATTTAAATAAATAAACTGTAACACTTAATATAAATGTAGAATTGTAGACAATTCTGTAACGCACCCGGTCACAATCAACGAGTAATTCAAGCGTACCCTAACTACAAACTAGAAAGAACAGAAGAGCAGGCACATAAAACAAAACTATATAAATATCATCATCATTTCAGCCGAAAGACGTCCACTCACAGAAATACATAGAATGGTTGTTATCACAATTTTACTCGCGATTCATGCGTGGCAACTCTCCGAACAAACTCCGACTTACATTTTGACGTCATTATTAAAAAAAAAAAAAAAAACAAATGTACTTTACAGCTTTTGTTTCTACAGTTAGAAACAGTACAATAAGGCATTTTTGCGGGTTTTTGTTACAGTATTTATAGAAACAAGTCATAAGGCGTGCTGAGAAAGGCTTTGAAATATCCTGAACTATGGTGCATGGCGCTGCCATGCGCGCCCTGCCCACATGGCCATTCTATCTATTTCTGTGCGTCCACTGCTGGACACAGGCCTCCCCCAAGCAAATGTTGGGGGGATATGCCATAATTGCCACGCTTGGCAGGCGGGTTGACAATCGCAGTTAGTTGGTTAAATACTCAGTGAACGCTGCTGCCCATCCTCTGGTGAATCCCTTAATCGCCTTTTACGACACCCACGTGAAGATATAGGGTGGTGTAATTCTTTACGTCCGGCAACACACGGAACAAAACACGGACATATATAATATACAAATCACGGAAAAAAAACGTAGTTTAAAAAAGTTGATTAGGGATCATATCTCGAAAGTTTGCCATTTTAGTCACCAGCCAGCAGTATTCTAATAAAGACAAAATAGGCAATGACTTCCTAAAATATAGTAAATGTGAAAGAATGAACGTTTGTTTGTTTATTTGTTGGCTTGTCCTTAAAATACGCTGAAATTGCTGAACGCATTTGGATGTAATAGGTAACATAGATAGACCAGAACCTGGATAACATACACTGGGAGCAAAGCCGCAAAGAAGACAATTAAAATTAACAATAGTTAAACAAACGCCGTGTACCGCATAGGGTACACTGGATTCCTAAACTGCTAACGTGTTTAATGTTGACCTTTTGTGCATTCTTGCTTTGTAAATTAACGGTATTAGATGAATGTCTGAAATAGTGGACTGCCTGCAACAATTTGATATCATTGTTCTCTTGCAGTATCATGGCATATATAGATAGTACTGTCGTATGCAACAAATTACCTAAGTTTTTGCATCAGTTCAACTAGATTACATCGCGTATATGTTATTAAAATTGGATTTCCTGACGTTTCAAATGCTTTATAGCCTTCGCGTTCGTGGTCGCAGGAAGACTAAGATGACAAGCGTCTTTACAGACATTTACCCCAATTTCCTCTCTTCTCTTATTATTATTTCAAATATCATCCTCATCATCATCATTTCAGCCGAAAGACGTCCACTGCTGAACATAGGCCTCCCCCATGCATCGCCACAACGACCGGTCCTGCGTCTTCCGCATCCAGCGGATTCCCGCAACCTTCACCAGGTCGTCGGTCCACCTTGTGGGGAGCCTAACCACGCGTCTTCCAGTACGCGGTCGCCACTCCAGAACTTTACTGCCCCATCGGCCATCCGTTCTGCGAGCAATGTGCCCCGCCCACTGCCACTTAAGTTTGGCAATTCTTCGGGTTATGTCAATTACTTTAGTTCTGCTCCGAATCTCCTCATTTCTTATTCGATCACGCAGGGACACTCCGAGCATAGCCCTCTCCATTGAGTGACTTTGAGCCTTTGAGGTATAAATTTAATAATAAATAATTTCTGAACATCGATCATAAAAAATGTCTAGCCTTTTAATAAAATAAAAAAAGTTAGTAAAAAAAAACATATCACGATAACTAACAACACCCTTTAGGCTTGGACAGGATTTTCTGTATATGTTGTATTAATGTGAATAAATCAACTCTCAAAGTGAAACTTCCACAAACACTCCTACATTTGTCCAGCATCAGTAAATCGTCCCAAAACACGTCATTGACGCGTTGATCGCGTCTCGGAAACACATAATTGGCTATTAGCAGCTGTTGTTGCGCTGGCGCAGCGCCAAGCTGGAGCCAATCAGGTGCGCGACCGAAATACGCGGACGTGTGAGGAACACGGTGATTTCCTCACGAAGGTGGACAAGGGTAAATAGCGAGATATGTAAGATACAGAAGAGTGACAAAACTGAAAAGTAAACTTCTTTGGTCTAAAGGTGGAAAAAGGGGAGATGCAACTGCTTTGTGTGAGTTCCTGGGTACACTGGATTGGGCTGATGAGGTTATGGTGCTCTAAATCAGCGATTCCCAAAGTGGGTTTCAAGGAACCCCTAGGTAGAAATAAAACATTTAATTTCTATAAATTCTGTTTGTTAAGTTGTTATCGGGGTCCCATTAAATAATAAAATATTTTTAGGGTTCCATAACTAAGACGTTTAGAAACCGCTGTTCTAAATGTTTCCTAAAATTACTTATACATACATACATAATACTTATTCAGCCCATCATTGCTACTGGGCATGATGATGATGGCCTCTTCTCAGAATCAGTAGGATTCAGGCCCTAATTCACGACGCTTATTTATGACTTACTGTTGGTGGACTTCACAATACATCATGAACTTCAACAGTCACTCTCAGGTGTGCAGATGAGGATGATCTCATGATGTTTTTCTTCACTCTTAACGCAAGTGATAATCAAATTTGATCCGCACATGAATCCGAAAATTCAGAGGTGCGGGCTGAGTATGAACTCATAGAATAAGGATCTGCATACTGCATAGACTCGATGCAGGCTACAAATAGGTGCATAGAGTGTGGCATTTTCTGGTCAAAGTCCATCTGAGCTTTGGCTCAATGGCTTTGGCCATTGACACGATAAGAAGGAGAAGGATCTGCATAGAAGGCACACGTTCAACTGCCTTTTTTTTTTTTTTTTTTTCGAATGGGCTCTCGCAGGTGGGACTGAAGTCCCATCCCTGCTTAACCGGACTTAGTTGGCGGAGAGTCCCATGTGGGACTCCATTCGCCGAAGGTTTTTTCCCTAACATACTTACAAACTAAGTGCGCGCGGTATCAATACCGCGCGCAAGCGGGCGCCCCCCAAGGGGGGGGGCTCGAACCTCGCTGGGGCATTGCAGGGGGACCCCGCAGTTCCTATGTCCCCCTAGCAGCCGTTGCTGCATCGAATTGGTTACCTCAAAAGTAGCGGACTTTCGGTCTATCGGGTGACGTGCTAAAACGCCGTTAAGCGGCAGGCCTCGCCGGCGAAGCTAAGACCTACCTAAAACCTAAACAGTGGCTACGCAATAGCCTGCTCCTAGGAACTACTCTAGAGCATAGGGCCGGTCTCGCGTGACGAGATTATCTCCGGTTGCTTACACCGTGAGGGCGTCCCCAGGGGGGAGCTCGGACCTCGACTCAGGGTGCAGCAGGGGGACCCCGCCACTGATCCCCCCAGCAGCCGGTGCTGCGTCGGCATGTGTTTCTGTTTCTCGAGAGTCGGACTCTCGGATTCTGTGTGTGTGTCGCGTCGGTCCTCGCCGGCGGGGACGATATTTTGGACGACGGCGTCGGAGTGTGCTTGTACTTTTATCTGACTCCTGGAGGAGTGTAATAGCGTCATCGGGCTCAATGAGTGTGTGTCTGGGACGTCGGATTTTGCTAATAGCAGATGGCTGGTAGACGGTGGCCGCCACGACCAAGGGGTTGGGGTGCTTGGGAGCGGAATCGAAATAGCGTTTTGAGACACGCTTGAAAAACTGCTTGATGGTCGGCAGTTTGAGGTCTAGGTGGAGGTCGACGTTGCGTACGTACCAGGGGGCGTCTACGGCCCTTCGCATGAAACGGTTTTGGAGGGTTTGGAGTATGTGAATTCTCACCGGCTTAACGTGTGCGAACACAACACTAGCATAGGCGAGTATGGGGCGGATACAGGTGGTGTATATCCTTACTTTGAGAGGAGTGGGCAACTTACTGTGCGCATTGAGTAGGGGGTGGAGACGTCCGAGGACGAAGGCGGCACGGTTTTTCTCCTTGCGGATATGCGGTCTGAAAGTCAGTCTACGGTCAAGGATCACTCCAAGGTATTTGGCTTTACTTTGCCATGGGATCTGTTTGCCTAACATTGAAACTGGTACGTTCAGTTCTTTGCGGTACTGTGACAGGGGTTTTTTATCGAATAGGACCGCTGCACTTTTTTCGGGATTGACTTCGATTCTCCATTTCCGGAACCAGTCACCTAGGGTGTTGGCCGCGGATTGGAGGGTACGAGAAATAGCGACATGGGTCTTGCCGGAGTAATAGATTGCCGTGTCGTCGGCAAAAAGGGCAATACGGGCTGCACCGCATTTTGGAATATCGCTGGTGTACAGCGTGAACAGTAGGGGGGAGAGCACGGAGCCTTGAGGCACACCGGCGTGAATGGGATGGGGGGAGGAGAGAGCCCCTTCTATGCGATAGCGAAAGGTACGATTCGATAAGTAGTCTCGGATGATGAGCACGAGACGATGTGGCACATTCATAGTGTACAGCTTATATAATAAGCCGTTGTGCCACACTTTATCGAAAGCCTTTGCCACGTCGAAAAAGAGAGTACCGGTCATTTGACCGCGTACGAAGCCTGCACTGATGTGTTAAGGCGGCCGGTAACTACTCGGCTCGGCTTTTGGTTTGCCCGGTTTGGAAATACCGATTACCGTAGCTTGTTTCCAAGCCTGGGGAAAGATGTTGTTTTTAAATGCCGCATTGAAGATGACGGTCATTAGAGCGATTAGGGTGGCAGGGAAACGTTTCAACACCTTATTGGTGATGCCGTCTGCGCCGGGGGCTTTTTTGGGCTTAAGATCCTTGACTATAGAAAGAACTTCGTCAGGGGTGATCGGTGGGAGCGGGTCATCAGGGTCATCTATTGGGGGGGGGAGGGCTGACCTACGCTCTACTTCTGAGTTTACTTTGTCAAGGTGGGTTTGGCTTACGGGAAGCGTACTGAGAGTGCATTGGGACTCCAAGCTGTCGGCTAAGCATTCGGCTTTTTCGTCATCATCAAAGGCCGGCCTTTGATTGGGTCGATTTAGGGGGGGCATAGCTGCCGTGGTCTCGCATTTGAGTTTGCGTTGAAGTGCCCAGAAGGCTAAATGAGACGGTTGGATTTCGCTGACTTCCTTGTCCCAGCGATCCTCCCGTACCTGAGCTACACGTCTTTTTACAGTATTCTGCAAAGAGCGCATATGGGCACGATTGGCTTCGTTGGGAAAAGCGTCATAGGCACGAATGGCCGCGTTCCTCTCGGTCCTCAACTCATTAACATCGTCCGGCAGTTTCAAACGCTGGTCATCCAGCATCGGAACCTGCCGTGAGCATTCGCCCACTACGGACTGCACATGGTTGGTGAGCGAGGTGATTGCGGCCACCGTATCCGCGACTGTCTCGATGGAGTCAGGGATTGAATCTAGTTGGGGGGATGAGGTAGACTTGAGGCGGTCCTCTAGTCTCCTCCAATCGGTTATCGTTTTAGTTAAGGGCGGAGTACCGGGATCCGAGGGACCACCTCGGGGACCCAGTTGAATGATCACAGGTCGGTGATCTGAGTCTAATTCTTGAATTACCTCGATAGAGCGAATACCGAGGTTTACGCGCTTTAAGAGGGCTATATCTAGGATGTCGGGCCGTTGCCCTACTGTATCGGGAAAGTGAGTGGGACGCATCGGGGCGATGACGTCAAAGGAAAGTCTGTCGCTAAGTGCTTCTAATTGAATACCAGCGGTGTTATTGGAGACACAGCTCCATGAGCGATGTTTGGCGTTTAGATCGCCTGCTATAATTACAGAGTTACTAAGATCGAGTAAGGATTTGAGGTCGTCCTCGAGCAGACTCGCGGGTTTATTTGCGGATCTATAGGCCGAGACTATGGTGATGGGCTGGTGCCCTGTCATGCCTAGGCGACAGATTGAAGCCTCCAAGCATTCTAGCTCTGGGGGATCAATGGGGATGCAATAAAAGAATTGCGGTAATAGATTAGCGTTCCGCCTAGTGCGGTGTACGTTCTGTCGTTTCTAATCAGCCTATAATTGGCTATGTAGGGATTACGACAGTGGGGCTTGAGAAAAGACTCTTGAATGAGTAATATGTCAAGTTGGTGCTCACGCAAGAAGACAGCTATGTCATCGCGTTGACCACTGATGCCTCGGGCATTGAAAAAGCCTAAATTTAGGGAACGGGGTTTGAATCTTTTGGGTGGGGCCGTATTATACATTATAATTGGAATTAAGTATTCTGAAGATGTCTTGGTACTTGGTAAGTACCTGAAGGCGCTGCTCGTGGTTGCCTTGGGTGAAGGCCCAAAGTCTAGAGTAGGCGTCAATGCGGGTTTCCCCTGACTGGGGTTCGAGGTATTCTCTCGGCAGAAGGCCGGGGGAGTTTACCGGAGGGGGTCTAGCCTGAGGGGGGGTTCTCATGGGGGGGGGGCTTTAGCTGCTGGTGCAGTTTTGGGCCTGAGAGAAGGTGCGGGGATGGGTATGTTCATCAGCGCGGGGGGCTCTGAGGCCGGGGGCGCGAGACGAGAGGGCGGAAGAGGTGGGAATTGGGGCTTTTGGTTGCCCTTAAACCAGGGGTTGGGCCCGAGTGGGCCGCGGAAATTAGGGGAGGGCCCGAGTGGGCCTCTAGGGTTTGGTGGTTGATAGTTGTAGGGGGCTGCGTAGGAGGGGGCTTCCCTCGCAACGCGGTCGGAAGCGCGTTTCGCCGATTTGGCGTTGCGCATTTTGGGGGCTTTGGGGCATCCGCGATAATTCGCTGGGTGCCCGGCTTGGCCTCAAAGGAAACAGCTAGGGGGCTCAGTGCACTGGTCCCTCTCCTTGGGACGCTCGCACTCGCTAGTCCCATGATCGCCTAGGCACTTTACGCATCTGGGCTTTGCGTAGCAGTTACGCTGGGAATGACCATATAGCTGGCAACGGTGACATTGACCAGGCTGGTTAGATTTATGGGGGCGCTCGACCGTAATGCCTGATAGGTGGCATACGGTCTTTATATTATAGATTGCCTTAGCGTTTTCGCTGGGGTGGCAGATGGCGAGGACCATGTTGAAGGGGTCTCCGTGCTTTCCACGGAACATTCTGTGGGTCTCTTTAATGGGGATGCCTTGATTTTTAAGGTCGTCAAATACTTCTTCGCATCTGACTTCCGTAGGGATTCCTCGGATTACGACTCTGAGGAGTCGGTCCTCCGGGAGGGCGTAGGTGTGGAAGGACACCTTACGTTCGCGTAGCAACCTGGCAAGGTTGCGGTAATCGGTGGGGGTGGGGACAATAACTTTAATGCCCTGCTGTGTGGGGCGGGCACTGGTGAAATTTATCTTAGACTGGTTGCACCAGTCAGAGATACTGGTCCAGTAAGGCATACTGCGGTAATCGATGGGGGTGGGGACAATGACTTTGATGCCCTGCTGTGTAGCGCGGGCACTGGTGAAATTTATTTTGTATTCATTGCACCAGTCAGAAATTCGAGTCCAGTAAGCCTTATCCTGGATGAATAAGGGAGGCGGGATGGGTACCTTCGTTTGGGAAGATGAGGTATGGACATGAGGGGAGGAGGGCCTGTTATCCTGCGAGGAGGAGTAAGAGGCGGGACGGGGGGTAGGGGCCGGGGCAGTGTTAGCCTCGGAAAGTTTTAAAGATTTTGGGGCGAAAGCCTCGGCCTTGTTAGTTTTACGGCCGCGTTTTTTACCTGTGCCCACTACTGTGGTAAAGGCACCGGCCTCGTCGGTGTTCACCTCACTGTCCGAAGACATCTCTTGGTCTGATGGGATCGGGGAGATCTCGGGGTTTTGAGTGGGGGCTGGGGTGGGGAGAGGTGAGGGGGTACGGTCCTTGAGGTCCAGGCTGGCTGAACGCCTAGACGGACCACATGGAGACCTTGGTCTCTCCTCATCGCTATCGGGACGGGCGCGGGCGCGGGCGGCGAGGGCGAGGCTCCTAGCCCTTTTTAGGGAATTTATCCTTATGGGTGGGGGGGGGGAAGCGGGCGACTTTAGAGCGTCGGGGACGTCAGGTGGTGATTGTTGTTTGGCGGCAAAAGCGCTGCCAAACAAGTCGCCATGATTGGCGATAAAGACTGGGTCCTTGAAGAGGACGTTCTTTAAAATGCTGAGGAACTCGGCATCAGACACCATCTTAGAGACGGTGACTAAGCCAAGAGCCTAGCAACAATGAAAAAGGGGCAGAATTTAATGGCGGCCTAGCATGGGGGTTTGATCCCGGGTGGGTGTTCCCGGGAGTGTGTTCAAACCCTCCCCGTCGGGTATAGACGGGGAGGTTGTGTGCCTACTGGTGAGCCCTAAGCTAGTACTCCTGTTTGCCAGTCTTATTGTGCAAACAGGTCCCTGAGTCTCTAGTGTGCAATGGGTGTAAACCCCTAGAGAGTGCTAGATAGGACGAAACGGGGGTGAGCTAGGGAAGACTAGGAGATCCCCCAAGGCCTTCTGGTCCTAGCTCCTTCCAATTTTGCTTTGCTCTTAAGGAGCGCAGCTGGCGTGTCGGGTCAACGCCCCTCGGATCGTTAGCACCGTTAGGTTTCCACCGAGGACCACAGTAAATAAGTGGATTTATTCCTGAAGGGACACAACGTTTTGACTGACTCTCTCAGACAGAAAACAAAAGCGCACCCGCTGTCTTGAAAAAGACAGCGAATGTGCTTATCGGGCTGCAGTCGGCGGGGCGACTGCGGAGGGCGCTACGGTGAGCCGTAGCGAAAAATATTCGAGCACGTAACTCGGCACGACAGGACGGAGCAGGAGCAGCACGACCTCTCGGGGCGAGTGTCAGAGCGGGAATGTTAAAAAAAAGTTCAACTGCCAGGCTAACACTGCTTTTAAATGAACCTTTGAGAAATTAAACTAGGTATCACCGTGACCAAGTCATTCCAAGTCTATTGGTCTTTTGAGACTATTATTCTCCGGGCCTGCCTTTTTTTGAAGGTGGCAGCCCTAGTTGCAATTCAATTCAATTTATTTCCTAAATCTAACAGTACAATTCAATGCAATCCCTTTATCTCGGCTATTGAATATTGCTGAGTAACTTTCATGACTGCAACTATGTATTTTGCAGCATTGGATTCAATAACTGTTAATTCAATTGAACTCTCTTCTGCAACATAATCCTTATCAAATTCACACACAAATAATGTGAAGTACAGTCAACAAAACAAATGTGGAGTCATCATCTGAAGCACATCAACTCGAGAGCTCAACCGTCACTGATTTGACGTCTGTACCCGCGTATTGACGTGCCAACTTACCCTCACATTTCTAAAGCAAACTCTTCATTTGATTTTCAAACTTTTCGAGTTGTTAATAAGGTTGTGTGTGGGTTTTTGAAGGTGATGTAGTTAAGTTTGTTTGTCTGTCTGTCGGCGCTTTGAACGTCCAATGATATACCAATACTTAAGATGTAGAGGGTCTCATTAACTTTGTAGGTGTTTTTGATGGCAAGCGATCTAACTAAGTGGTTGTACTGATCGATGCTGTAACGTCAGTACGTCAGAGTGAGCTTAGAAATGTTTATAAATACCTGATTACTATGTATGGGTAACACATTAAATAAAGCTGTTAGAGCGAAGGTTGGGGTGATGACAAACGATCGAGATTCGAGAGGTCGTGGTACACCTACTTGTAGTTTAAAGTAGATTAATCACATTCAAATTAGAACGAGAATAATTAATTAGAAGTATAAATTAATTAGATACCTAATCCAAACGACACTATTAATTAATACTTCAGACAAATCATCAAACCAGCTCTTTCTCTCATCGAATAATTAAAGTAAGCTAACATAATTAAGGAATAAATACTAGCATAAAAAAATATTTGAATCAGTATTACAGTATCACTCAATTCACTCATAATGACTATACCGATCCTACAGTTTGTGCAAGCGCCGTAACGGACGTGTTGCGTCAGGGGATGGAGTATTACATTCCATTTTCTGATGTAACAATGTCTGGCGAAGCTCGTCCATGGTTTGGGGCCGAGTGTAGAAGCGCTGAGGCGCTGAAACACACGGCATACCTGGAGTGGGTCGACGCTCGAAACCGCAAAACTAAGGACTTAAGCGAAAAGAAGAGAGCTTTCAACAAGGCTGCCAAGTCCTCTAAGAAGGCTTTGCGCAGAGCTCGATTTGACCACATAGGCCGAATAGGTAACAAACTTGCTTCTTACCCGTCGGGTAGTAAGGCGTTTTAGTCCCTGGCGAAGTCGGTCGAATCGAACTTCTGTCGCCCCTCACTACCTCCACTGCTGAAGCCTGATGGGTCACTAGCCCACACTGCTGAGGAGAAGGCAAACTTGTTTGCCTCTCTCTTCGCGGATTCTTCACGTCTCGATGCTGGTGGCGCTACACCCCCTTCTCCACAAAATGGATGTGAGACTTGTATGTCGGATATTCGCAACCACCAGAAGGAGGTCCGTAAAACGCTACGCAATCTTGACGTGAACAAAGCCAGTGGCCCCGACGGTATACCAGCCATAGTCCTTAAAACCTGTGCGCCTGAATTGTCTCCGATCCTGACACGCCTATTTCGTCTCTCGATGGTGACTGGTAAAGTGCCGAAATCCTGGAAGCAGGCTAATGTGCAACCAGTGCCCAAAAAGGGCAGTCGTGCTGACCCTGCTAATTACAGGCCCATCTCAGTAACGTCCATACTCTGTAAGAGTATGGAACGAGTACTTAATAACAAGCTCCTAGGATACCTTGAAGCTAATGACCTTCTGAGTGACCGACAATACGGTTTCCGCCGAAACCGGTCTACCGGAGATCTTCTTGCGTATGCCTCCCACATTTGGAGCGAGGCCATCGAGAAACACGGAGAAGCGATTGCCGTTTCTCTTGACATCTCGAAGGCCTTCGACAGGGTCTGGCACGATAGCCTTATAAACAAGCTTCCTTCATTCGGCCTGCCTACTGATCTGTGTAATTGGATCTCAGACTTCCTGAGGGATCGGTCGATCCGAGTTGTCATTGACGGCTGCACGTCCGACCAATTGGCTATAAATGCCGGGGTCCCTCAGGGCTCAGTACTCTCCGCAACTTTGTTTTTGCTCCACATAAATGATCTGCTAAGACCCGGCCTTTGGGTACGCAGACGACAGCACCGTTGTTGAGAGTTACACATCCAATGCACGAGCGAGTCGGACGCAAATCCAGTCTCTTAGAGAGGCCATGGTTGAACGCTTGAACTTGACCCTGAAAGTTGTCTCCGAATGGGGTGATGCTAACTTGGTCAAGTTCAATGCTGCTAAGACCCAGGCGTGCCTGTTTTCTGCTAAACGGAGTCAATTTGAACTTACTCCAACTTTCTGTGATGCATCCGTGCCGATAACTGACCACCTTGAGCTTCTTGGCGTGTCACTAACATCCACCCTAAACTTCGGCTCATACATAGAGTCCAAGGCTCAACTTGCTGCCAAAAAGCTGGGCATCCTCTCTAAGGTGAGGCGGTACTTCACACCTGAACAGCTGCTCAATTTGTACCAAGCACAAGTTCGGTCCTGTATGGAGTACTGCTCTCATCTCTGTGATGGTTCGGCTAAATATCAACTGGCGGCTCTCGAGTCGATTGAGAGGCGCGCCAAGAGGCTCGTTGGCAACGATGCGCTGGTCGACGCCAAACTACAAAGTCTCGAGCTTCGGCGCAGAGTTGCTAGCCTATCGGTTTTTTATCGAATGCATTTCGGCGAGTGTGCGTTGGAATTGCACAATTTAATTCCCCCAAGCCCTTTCCATTATCGGACGACCAGACGCACGGCGATGCGCCACCGTTATATGGTAGATATTCCACCCTTACGCACGAACCGGTTTGCTAATAGCTTTATCATGCGTACCGCCAAAGAGTGGAATTCCTTGCCGGCGTCAGTGTTTCCCGAGAAATATAATCTGGTGGTCTTCAAGACTCGAGTGAATAGGTTTTTGCTGGGCAAGCGTGTACCATCGTCGACCGCACCATCGCTTAACATCAGGTGAGGTGGCGGTCAAACGCAAGCCCGTTAAGAATAAAAAAAAAAAAAAAAAAAAAAAAAAAATACCTACCTATGTATATTTATAGAAAAAAATAAATCATCAAAGATATCAATTAATAAAAAAACCGGCCAAGAGCATGTCGGGCCATGCTCAGTATTATAGGGTTCCTTCAATCAACTCAGCCTATCGCAGTCCACTGCTGGACATAGGCCTCCTGTATTATAGGGTTCCTTAAGTAGGTGTAATTACAAACGAATCAAATCGAATATTAATCATGGCTATTTTAGTTTTTGCAATAGACGGCAGCATTGGCGACTCAGAGCGTGTATACAATAGTGGCTTCTTACAAAATAACACAGGTACTTTTTATTATTTTTTCAAATACAAAGTAACTAAAGGAGAATTCTTTGATAACATCATTTTTCTCTAAGGTCATTGACCTTTGAATTAATTATTTTGCAGTTTTCTCACTATAACTCGAATATTTATAATCTAATGTGATTACTCGAAATAATTTTATACGAGAGTTCAACGTGGAAGATTATACGTTTGTACGTTCTATAGTTTAGAAATGGCAGGGGGGGGACATTTTAAGCCACTTTGGCGGGCTATATTTCGCAGATGGTACACCTGATAAAAAAGTGATGTATGAAACATTACCTTCATTTTAGTATACTTATTCAATGATACCACAATTTTTTATTCTTTTAATGAGATCTATAACTAGACTATTTTTTAACAAAATTTCATTTACTTATGTTTATAACTGTAGAAGTTGTTAAGCTGTAAAGGATTAGGACAGACGGACGGACATGACGAAACTATAAGGGTTCCTTGTAGGAACTACGGAACCCTAGAAAGAGATACAAAAGTTGGGAAGACCCAAGACTATCAAAATGACCAGATCAACATAGAAAATAATCCTTCTAATACAATGAGTGTATACATGTTTGTTTGCTTCTCCTTCAATCACGCTGAAACAGCTGAACGAATTTGGATGAAATTTGGCACACAGATAGAGCATGTTCTGGATGAACACATACTCATAGGATACTTTTTATCGATATGCAACGGAAGCGAAGCCACGGGCGGGCGTCGGGTTTCGAGCCAGTTTCTTGCCGGTTCTTCTCCATAGGACCCACAACTTGGAACCGTGCAACTAGAGCCTGGGGCCTTACTCCCGACTGGTTCGAGCTCTAAACCCTATCGAGCTAATGTCAATTCCTAGAAAAATGCAGTACGAATTGACACTAACTCGAGTTGAAATTCGATTGATTCAGCACTCGATACAGCACTCGATCCAGTCGGGAAGAAGGCCCCTGACATTTCAAAAGTGCCTGTAGTTAGGTTTATTTGAGACTAGCGGCCCGTCCCGGCTTCGCACGGGTGGACATGAAAATATAGCCTATGTTACTCAGGGTGTATGTAGCTTTCTAATAAGGAATAATAAAGGTAATTTTTTTTTAAATCGGCACAGTAGTTTTTGAGTTTATTCATTACAAACATACACACAAAAATACAAATCTTTCCTCTTTATAATAATAGTGTAGATAAAAAACATTTAAATTGAATTTGAATTTAATCAAATGTTTGATCGAAGGCATCGGGTGTCAAAATTAAAATAATGCCAGGCAAGCTGACTGCAAGCGATAACTCCTTTACTGGAGATGTTCAATTCCTATTATATTAAGCCTACCCTATTAGACCTATTAGACCCTGTTTGACCTACTCTATTAGAGGTCACCCGTGACATCGCCCGCGTGGTTGTCGTTTATCGCGAATTAAAGTAGGTAGCCTATGCCTTTGAGACTAACTCTGTACCAAGTTTTATCAATATTGTTTCAGCGGTGTAGGCGTGAAAAGGTAACAAGCAGACAGAGCTACTTCCGCATTTATAATAATTATGTTATATTATTATATGCCTCCCGAACAAGCCGGGTTCCGAAAAGGCTTTAGCACCGTACACCACATACATACGCTGCGTCAGGTTATACAGAAGACCGAAGAGTATAACTTGCCTCTTTGTTTAGCGTTTGTGGACTACGAGAAAGCCTTCGATTCGATCGAGACTTGGGCGGTACTACAGTCTCTTCAACGGTGCCAGATTGACTATCGGTACATCGAAGTGTTAAAGTCTTTGTATGAAAACGCCACTATGTCAGTCCGATTACAGGACCAAGCCTCGAAACCTATCCTTCTGCAGCGAGGTGTGAGACAGGGAGATGTGATCTCTCCGAAACTGTTCACTGCTGCATTGGAGGATGTCTTCAAGGTTCTGGACTGGAATGGGCTAGGCATCAACATAAACGGCGAGTACATCACTCACCTTCGGTTTGCCGACGACATAGAAGTCATGGCTGAGACCATGGAGGACCTCGGTACAATGCTCGATGACCTCAGTAGAGCTTCCGATAGAGTGGGTCTTAAAATGAATATGGACAAGACAAAGGTTATGTCGAATTCCCATATAGCACCCATTCCCGTAAGCATCGGAGAATCTACACTCGAAGTTGTTAACGATTATGTATACCTAGGAAAAACTGTCCAGCTAGGTAAGTCCAACTTCGAGAAAGAGGTCAATCGTCGAATCCGACTCGGTTGGGCAGCGTTCGGGAAGCTACGCAATATCTTCTCGTCCAAAATACCGCAGTGTCTCAAGACGAAAGTCTTTGACCAGTGTGTGTTGCCAGTAATTACTTACGGTACTGAAACGTGGTCGCTCACAATGGGCCTGATAAGAAGGCTCAAAGTCACTCAAAGGGCAATGGAGAGGGCTATGCTCGGAGTGTCCCTGCGTGATCGAATCAGAAATGAGGAGATTCGCAGGAGAACGAAAGTAACCGACATAGCCCGAAGAATTGCCAAACTTAAGTGGCAGTGGGCGGGGCACATTGCTCGCAGAACGGATGGCCGATGGGGCAGTAAAGTTCTGGAGTGGCGACCGCGTACTGGAAGGCGCAGCGTGAGTAGACCCCCCACAAGGTGGACCGACGACCTGGTGAAGGTCGCGGGAATCCGCTGGATGCGGAAGGCACAGGACCGGTCGTTGTGGCGATGCTTGGGGGAGGCCTATGTCCAGCAGTGGACGTCTTTCGGCTGAAATGATGATGATGATGATGATTATATGGATTTGTGCCCGGTTAATGGCAATAGGCTCGCCCCCTATTACATGGGACTTATAACATAACTGGCGAAATGTGTGTGTACTATACACCTCTGCCTACCCCTTCGGGGAAATACAGGCGTGATGTTATGTTATATGGATGTACAGCAATAATAAATTGCTATGAAATGAAATTGATGTAAACTCTCTAAAAACATACGTGGAAATCGATAAAATGCTGAAGTGGTCGACACTTTCGCTCGTAATAGTGCACAATAATTAACGACGAGCTTATTTTTATGTACAACTCAATCTGCATACTGAATGAGTTATTAAACTTATTATCATAAATTCCCTCAAAAACGTGTTAAAACAATTTTGGAATTCCGCATCAACATTGCTTTTATAACTTTCGTCCGTAATTAATAAATTAAAAACCATAACATATTTCACATCATAAACAATTTGGTAAACCGTTATTAAAAAAACCGGCCAAGAGCATGTCGGGCCATGCTCAGTATTATAGGGTTCCTTAAGTAGGTGTAATTAGAAACGAATCAAATCGAATATTAATCATGGCTATTTTAGTTTTTGCAATAATCGGCAGCATTCGCGACTCAGAGCGTGTTGTTAGTAGCGCCATCTAGCGACAAATTCAAGAAGTCAAATTTAAGAAGTTTCTCATGTCAAAGTTACTTTTTTGTGATTTTTTCAAATAGAAAGTAGCTAAAGGAGCATTATTTGCTATGATCATTTTTCTCTAAGATCAATGACCTTTGAACTGGGACGTTTTAAGTATTTTTCAGTTTTCTCTCTATAACTCAAAAAATTATAATCACATTATACTCGAAATAATTTTAAAAGAGAGTTTTCACAAAGGTCTATCAATGTGGAAGATTATAACTTTCTACGTTGCATAGTTTAGAAATGGCAGGGGGGGGGGGACACATTGCAAGCCACTTTGGCGGGCTATATTTCGCAGATGGTACACCTGATGAAAAAGTGGTGTATCAAATATTACCTTCATTTTAGTAGACCTATTCAATGATACCCCACACGAGGGGGTGCAGTGCAAAAATTTTTTATATCCCCATTTCACATGTATGGACGCCCCCCCTAAAATACGTAAAAACGTTTTTTTATTCTTTTAAAATTGAGATCTATATGTAGACTATTTTTTAACAAAATTTCATTTACTTATGTTTATAACTGTAGAAGTTATTAAGCTGTAAAGGATTAGGACAGACGGACAGACGGACAGACGGACAGACGGACAGACGGACAGACGGACAGACGGACAGACGGACAGACGGACAGACGGACAGACGGACAGACGGACAGACGGACAGACGGACGGACATGACGAAACTATAAGGGTTCCTTGTAGGACTTCGGAACCCTAAAAACCGACTAACTGCTGTGCAGTTTGGCAATTAACTATTGTAAATGTATGCTGTGTAACATTTATGTATAATAAAATAAAATAAAAGTTATTTGATTTAACAAAACCGTTTACCTATAAATAAAATAGGCTAGTTCAGTTAAAATAGTTTTGTAGTCGCTTTTTAGAGTTCCGTACCCAAAGGGAGCAAACGGGACCCTATTACTACGTTAGTGCTATTAGATATTCTGTGCTATTACTCTCGCTACGCTGTCCGTCCGTCCGTCCGTCCGTCTGTCACAGGGCTGTATCTTTGTAACGGTAATAGATAACCAGTTAAAGTTTTCACAAACTATGTGTTACTATAGTGTCTATCACGACAAATACTAAAAATAAAAAAGGCTTCAAAACAAAGGGGGTCCCCATACAAGAAACCTCGAAAAACATGCATTTTTTTCAAGGTTTTTATTCCTGTTCTATCTTCAAAACGGTAATACATACCAGCGTCAAACTTGGTCTGATTATAGTGCACACCATGTAGTTTAGCAACAAATACTAAAAACAGGACAAACATAGACATATGTGGTGGTACTTACGTAAGAAATAGATGCAAAAATTCACATTTCGCGTACGATCGTTGGTCTTTTGATACTCTCGTAAATTAAATCAGTTTCTATGGGGTATCACGTCGATGGGTGGTACGGAACCCTTATTGCGTGAGTCCGACTCACACTTGGCCGGTTTATTGAGTCACACACAGGTTGTTTAAGTTTGGCTACATTTAAACAAACTTTTGTTTTAGTGTAATTAGCGACTCCATACCTTACAAAACTAAGATTACAAAAGCTAGACCATATCAGTGCATTCCTATTTTCCAAAGATCGTATACAACGATGTCGATCTAACATCGTTGTATACGATCTTTGGTAAATAGGAATGCACTGATATGGTCCTATTTCGTTGATCGTATACTATGTAATGTCTCGTTGGTCTTACTGGTCGCAAGTGCGACTGCAAAGCGGGAGGTCCTGATTCGATTCCCGGGTTGGGCAAAATGCTTTTTTTTCAACATAACATAGCATCCCCCCCTTAATTGGGGGAGGCCTATGTCCAGTAGTGGACGTCTTTCGGCTGTAATGATGATAGCATCACGCCTGGTTTTCCCTAAGGAGTATGCAGAGGTGTATACATATAGTACACCCACATTTCGCCAGTTATGTTAGTAGTCCCATGTAATAGGGGGCGAGCCTATTGCCACTAACCAGGCACAAATCCAGACTCCGGGCTGCTAGTATTGCTACTGAGAATAAAACCCAATAACTGCCTCGTTGGTATAGAGGTCGCCAACGCAACTGCTGGGCGTAGTGTCCTGGGTTCGATTCCCGGGTCGAGCAAAGTGTTATTGGGTTTTATTCATTAGGAAAGTAGCAGCCCGGAGCTGCGGAGTCTAGATTTATGCCCGGTTATTGAAATAGGCTTGCCCCCATGGGACTTATAACATGACGAAATGTGGGTGTACATACACCTCTGCCTACTCCTTCGATAAAAACAGGCGAGTTGCTATGTTATGTTAAAAAAAAAACAATTTTAATGTGCCCGACCAGGGAATCGAACCAGGACCCCACGCTTTTTGCAGTCGCGCGCGCGAGAACTAAGACCAGCGAGGTATTACAAAGTATAATATATCAATAGTTAACGATCTTTGGTAAAAAGGAGTGTACTTAATAAAACTTTTTAACAAAAAATTGAACCGACGAAAACAGAAACTGAAAAGCGAAAAATAACTAATTATGAGTCGGCGCCAAACGAACTTTTAACAAGCAAAGTGCGTGCAAGTTGCAAGTGGCCGAGCGGAGAACGCATTTTTGGAAAGTTCTTGTTTATCGTTGAAAATTTCACGTTGTATTTGATGTGACGTTGTTTTTATTATTTATTTAAAGTAATTTAATGATCTTCGTTGATTGGTTGTTTGGCGCCGACTCATAATTAGTTATTTTTCGCTTTTCAGTTTCTGTTTTCGTCGGTTCAATTTTTTGTTAAAAAGTTTTATTTTTCATTTTTTTGTGGTTTTGATCTAACTCCAGGTCTCCATTATGTCTAGAACTATATTTATGTGTGTCAATTTTCAACAGAATCGGTTAACAGGTAAGAATTCAGTGGGTGAACAAACACTCATCCCCTGTTTTACTACCCTTAGGGGTGGATTTTGATTTTGAAATTTAAATGGGACCAACTTCGAGATATACCCTATCCATTAAAAAAAGAATCATCAAAATCGGACCACTCTGTAAAAAGTTACGCGTGGCCATACATAAAAAAAAAAAAAAAAAAATATAAACGCGTCGAATTGAGAACCTCCTCCTTTTTTTCGTCGGTTAAAAAAGGCTCACTAAGCATACGGAACTCAGATCACCGAATCTCGCTGAGATCTGTCTGAATTTGAAAGCTGCGCAGTGTCACGCGAATCAGCAGGAACACGCGGATCACATCGGTATGCGCGCGCGCATCTTTGTCGAATGCACCGCTGTATATTTACGGTGTGACAAAACGATCGCAACTCATCTTCATTCTCGAAATAATTCAATTAAATTGGGTTAATGTGACGAGAAACACGAAAAAATAAATGGTATGCAGTGATTTTTATGTTCAAAATGATTATGTGACGAAGAATGGCGCCATCTTTGATTTTAATATTGATTACACATGTATTTTAATCCGAAAGGCTCTAAACAAAAGTATCCGTACTAACATATCTTTCACCAAACTAAAACAGATTACCCAACGTAGCACTCGCCGAGCTAGTTTCTTGGTTTTACCAAAAATTAGAACCAACTATGGCAAAAAAACTATAACTTATGAAGGAGCACAAATCTATAATAAAATACCCTCACGTATTAAAAATCTAAGCGCATTTAATGCATTCAAAACTGAGCTAGCACTATATGTAATTACAGACAACTCTTTTGTAAAATAATGAATGCACTGAATGGGTACACCACAAATCTTTGAAAAAAAAAAAACATTTTTAAATTCGACGAACTAAACCATCATAGCTTAAGTTAATATTGTTCTCAAGTAAGTGACTTTTTGTTTTTATTGAGAATAAATTTCTTTAAACCTGTTAAAAGTGGAAAGTAAACTAAAATACCGTTTGGCTTAGTAATGAATAGGCCCCCCGCTCTCCACCACGTGTCGTATCTAAAGACGACTGAAAAAAGTTTCAAATTCAAATGTTTTTTTATTATTTCAAATAAACCTAATTACAGGCACTTTTGAAACGTCAGGCTCTAGTTGCACGGTTCCAAATTGTGGATCTTATGCAGAAGAACCGGCAAGAAACTCCATGGATATACTCTTTTTAAAATAGGTTATTGATTATTACATCAAATTTATTCAAATTATGAGAGAATAGTGTAGGTTAATGTCAGAAATAAACAAGAATTTAAAAGTGAGAATATTGCCTTTAGAAATAAACGTAAAAAGAGATGACGTAGTCAGAAGTTTTTTTTTTTTTTTTAATATTTTGGAAATTTTAACACAGCACTATTTAGTCCCAAACTAAGCAGAGCTTGTGCTATGGGTACTAGACAATGGATATAATACTTATATACTTTATTTTTTTGTAAATACATACTTATAATACATGAGAATTACAGGGCCGATCGATTTCTAGTTTATATTCTTCAATTGTGTAGTAGCTATTCTTTAATAACAGAGATTTTAATATGTATGTGAACTTAGCAGAGCATTTCCCAACAGATCAAAAATAAAAGGGAGTTCTCTTCGCATGCAGCTGAGTTCCTGTTCCTGATACTTTTCAGAAATAGTTCTGGCATTTTACCTGAAAAAAATTCACTTTCACTTTTTTTTGTAAATACATACTTACAAGAAACACCCAGACCAACACAAACACTTACGTGGGACACTCAGAAAGTTTTGCGAAACTAAAAAAAATTGTTCTATACGTACATATATTTTTATCAAATCTTTTCAAAGTACTTTCCACCAGCCTCTATACAAAGATTCATGCGCCTAAACCAGTTTTCAAAACACTTTTTCCAGTCCGCCGCAGACACCTCGTTTACAGCCTGCTCGAACGCAGCCAGCGCATCTTCCGGCGACGAAAATTGTATCCCTTTGAGCTGATTTTTTATTTTTGGGAATAAAAAGAAGTCACACGGTGCTAGATCATGGCTGTAAGGAGGGTGACCCAGGAGTTTGACTGGCGTGCTGTCCAGGAAGTCCCTCGTTTTGAGTGCGGTGTGCGCAGGTGCATTGTCGTGGTGGAGCAGTAGCCCGCGGAGCCCTGTGTTTGGTCGCTTGTTGCTTATAACAGAGAAAACTTCTGGCAAACATTTGGTAGTATACCATTCGGCATTAATGCTTCTTTGATCCCGTAAGGGAATTGATACCAAGTGGCCAGTCAAATTAAAAAAGCTAGCGATCAAAATCTTACCCCCGCTTCTAGATCGCTTCACTTTGGTAGGCGTTGGCTCATTTTGAAACACCCAAACAGTCGACTGGCGCTTGGTTTCTGGGTCGTATTGATAAATCCAGGACTCATCACCTGTAACGATGTCGTAAACACGCCGAGACGAGCCTGCTTCAAATTTGTTAAGCATATCACGGCACCATTCCACCCGGGCCTGCTTCTGAGCATCGGTGAGGTTGTGCGGCACCCAGCGTGATACTATCCTCCTCACGCGAAGATGGCTGTGTAGAATCTCGTGAACGCTTCCCGATCCAATCTTCAATATGTGTTGAATCTCCTGATATGTAATTCGCCTATTGTCTTGGATTAAATTTTTCACTGCTAGCACGTTTTCTTCGGTAACAGCCGTCAAAGGGCGACCGCTTCTTTCGTCATCCCCCAAAGTTGGTCGACCGCGCTTGAATTCGTTATACCAACGATACACGGTTGCCTTGGAAGGGCCTTCATCCATGAATGCCATTTGAAGTCTATCGTACGATTCATCCGGTTTCAGGCGACACTTGAAATCGTATAAAATCATAGCTCTAAAATGTTCCCGGCGCAGATCCATATTTCAGTGAGACACAATACTTTGAATTAACTCGCAAAAAATGTGGAGGGAAATTTTGAAATTAGAACTTACTTATTTTTACTTATAAATAATCATATTTTCGAAAAACATTATAACTGGCCAGTCTCCCATATATAAAAACTTTTTTTCGCAATACTTTCTGAGGGGCCTGGTATGTTCATCACACAAATATTTGTGTCCTGTGCGAATCGAACCCGTGCACAGCAGTCCGACACTCGAACCACTAGATCACAGACGTCAAAGACAGTTTGTCAGGAGGATATGCACTATAACGGCCAAAATTAATATCCAATCTATCCACGATTTACCCTACTAGAGATGGGAATTTGACATAAGCTCCATACAAAATATGTCAAATTTCTATCTCCAGTAGGGTAAATCGTGGATAGATTGGATATTAATTTTGGCCGTAAGTGGACTACTCAAAGCACTGCCAGCAGGGCCTAGGCCTAATTGTATAGTGTGTATCATATTTTCACGGCCAACATTTTCTATCTGCGCCGCAGGGCCCTGCTTGGAGTGCTTTGAGGACGCCGCTATAGGCAGCAGTATCTTCTTATGCACCAATCTGATTTCCACTCATAGTTTTCATAGTCTCACCCAATCGGTTATTGATCAAAAGTTCCCTCGGGAACATAAGGTATCCGAAGTACATACGTCAGCCGCATATCAATAGTATAAAATCCATTACAACATGTTATTGAAATAACTGAAAACTTCTTAAGGGGTCATTGTACTCATATAACAACAACAACAGTATTCATCATTTCAGCCGAAAAACGTCCACTGCTGGACAAAGGCCTCCCCCAAATAGGAGGGATATGCCATAATCGCCACGCTTGGCAGGCGAGTTGGCGATCGCAGTTGGTTGTTTAAATACTCAGAGAACGCTGCTGCCGCCTTGGTCGCCTTTTACGACACCCATGAGAAGAGAGGGGGTGGTGCAATTTTTTACGTCCGGCACCACACGGAACAACAACAACACAACAACGACAACAACAGTATGAACAACTTTTATTATGGGACCAACCCTGAAATCACAAAAAAACATCAGCTGATCTTTACATTTGTGTTCACATAAATCATCAAAATGTAGAAACCAGCTGATATTGTTTAGAAACCAGCTGATATTTTTTATGCAATTTCAGGGTTGGCTCCATAGTAAACGTTGTTCATAGTGATGTGTACTCTTTGAGAGGTTTTCAGTTATTTCAATATCACGTTGTATAAGGGATCTGCCCTCCATACCAAGTTAGCAATCTACAGTCGTCAACGCTATAGAAAACAATCAAAATGTATGGGAATGGCATATCTCAACGAATGACTTTTTCGTTGAGATATGTCATTCCCATACATTTTGATTGATTTCTATAGCGTTGACGATTGTAGATTGTCAACTTGGCTAGGGGGGCTGGCTTACTATGCAGGTAAGATTCATAAAACAGGCTCTATTTATACTGTAATTGTTACCATCTATATGCGGTAGGTACCATTGTTAAAGCAATGTTATAATTATTATTTTTAAATACTATTGCCACATTAAGTTCACACTCTCTTATAATTTATGACCCAGTAAACCGTTTTGCATTCAAAATTATGACCGAAATAGTTACCAAACGAAACTAATTTGTCTTCGAATACATCATAGCGAAGTATTCGTATAATTGTAACTTGTTATGTATATTTATGAGAAGATAAATCTGGCCAAACACCAACTATGGTCCCGGGGCCCTTATCGGGACAGGTTGTAAATTTTATAGACCTTAAAACAAACTTAGAATAAAGTGGTCGAATAAAATTGATAGGTGGGATTTAGAGGGGACGACTGTTGTCGTGTCGGAAGGTGGTCGTTGTCTATTATATGTGACAGGTGTATTCTTTAACTTTTATGATGTTTAATTAGAAATAAACTCATAAAACCACAGTCAGGACGCAAGGTTCATCTTTTATGAACACAAAGTCTTCATCAACTCAAAGTTCCTGCGACCACGAACGCTGCAAACAGAAATAGATAGATATAATGGAAAAGTGAGCGCGGCGCGCGTGCCAACACTATGCACCACAGTGCAGGGCATTTCAAAACATTTCTCAGTACGCCTTGACTTGTTTCTGTAAATACTGAAACAAAAACCAACAAAAATGCCTTATTGCGCTGTTTCTAACAGCAGAAACAAAAGCTGTAAAGTAAATTAAATTAATGTTAATTTTTAAAAATTTATGACGTCTACAATACGCCTAATAAAAATAAAATAAAATAAAAAAACACGGGATGCGTAGTTTGTCCAAAAGTTGCCACGCATGAATCGCAAATAAAATGTGATGACAACCATTCTATCTAAGCTTTCGTAACGTCAGGAAAACAAATTTTAATAATATACGTACCTACGCGATGTAATCCGATTAAAATTGTTTCATAATAATACAAAGTTAATACTTTTTAGGGATCCAGCCCTCAAAAAAATTAAACGGAACAGTTATAAGATTACTTTGTTGTCCGTACGTCTGGCTGTCTGTCCTTTCGACTTTTAATTCCAGTTTTTATCAAGAACGGCTAAAGGTATCGAACTGAAATTAATACCAAACACTAATGTCTATAGCATCACTTCACTTGTTTTACTAGCAATAAGAACCAAAAAAACCGGCCAAGTGTGAGTCGGACTCACGCAGCAAGGGTTCCGTACCACCCATCGACCTGATATCCCATAGAAACTGATTTAATTTCGAGAGTTTATCAAAAGACATCAACGAACGTACGTGAAATGTGAATTTTTTCATCTATTTCTTTCGTAGGTACTACCACATATGTCTATGTTTGTCCTGTTTTTAGTATTTGTTGCTAAACTAGATAGTATGCACTATAATCAAACCAAGTTTGACGCTGGTATGTATTACCGTTTTGAAGATAGAACAGGAACAAAAACGTTGAAAAAAATGCATGTTTTTCGAGGTTTCTTGTATGGGGACCCCCTTTGGTTTTAGACTTTTTTTTGTTTTTAGTATTTGTCGTGATACACCTCATAGCAACACATTTTCTGTGAAAATTTCAACTGGTTATCTATTACCGTTACAAAGATACAGCCCTGTGACAGACAGACGGACGGACGGACGGACGGACAGTGTAGCGAGTGTAATAGGGTCCCGTTTGTACCCTTTGGGTACGGAACCCTAATAAAAACGAGCGCTAATTCCGCCGACAAACTGTTACACAGTTTGGCGGGTTTATACAATGTGTAAAAATGTTTTGGTCCTGAATAAATGTTTTTTTTGTTTTTTTAGCCCAATAGTCGAGTAAAAAAAAATTCAATTTGCCGTAGACATTAATCACTGAAATTCATAATTTAATTTATCCTGCTGCCGAATTGCATAACTCACTCGCGATCGCAATCATCTGAATTTCAATGTTCATTGCTCTGTTTGTTCAACAATCTCAATGACAATCCGTCTTATCGGCAACTACGTTCCACGCAATGAGTATTACTGTAATTACAAAATGAATGCTAATGTCAAAATGAATGCATTACACAATTGCCCCACTGATCTGTAAGTCAGTTTACCTATGTTTCCAAAAGGGGCATCATTCGTCTCGTCGAATATAAATGTATTCCAACAAAACTAGGTGTGATGCTGATTGAGTTTTTACTGCTCCAACAACCGTCTACCCGTGAGTCTCGTTATCACACGAACACGTCCAATTACAGATACCTCTGAGATACCTCAGATTTGAACCAGATTCCTCTACAAGTGAATCAGTTTCCATCTTATTATGGCTTATAGCAAAGACGAAGACATAACCTGTTATCAGGATAATGCACGGTTGACCAGTGTCCCGTGGAGTTATTATCCTGGGAACGGATCGAAAAGATACAAAAACAGTAGAACATGCGAACAAGTCTTCTACCAAAATAATATATAATAATAATCATCATCATCATCATTTCAGCCGAAAGACGTCCACTGCTGGACATAGGCTTTCCGGATCCAGCGCATTTATTCTCATGCCTTATTTATTAATAAACATTTTCAATTTATTTTTATATTATTTTTAAAGAGCTTGTATTTATTTAAACACATTTTTTTACCCTAGACCGATATATGTACTTACTTATTATTATCTATAAAGTGTATAAACACAGTTCCTTCATCCGTGTGTCACTGCAGGGTGCCAACTGAATATCAGCGCTGGATGTTCCACGCCAGCACATGCGGAGTTGGTGACCCTTTTGGCATGGGCATGCCCGGCAACAACTTCATGTTTTTTTCTTTAATATTTTTATTAATAATAACTTCTTAGGTTTTCGCGATCACTACACATTATAATAAAACAAAGTTTTATGTTAATGTTATTTAATGATCTTCGTTGATCGTTTGTTTGGCGCGGACTCATAATTAGTTATTTAAATTAGTTTATAGTTAGGAAAAGACTAAAAGCTTCATTTTATTTTTCCCTTTTCAGTTCCTGTTTTGTCGGTTCAATTTTTTGTTAAAAAGTTTTATTTAGAATTTTTTGTGGCTAAAATCTAACTCCAGGTCTCCATTATGTTGTAGTGTCTAGAACTACATTTATGTGTGCCAAGTTTCAACAGAATAGATTAACATGTATGAATTCAGTGGGTGAACAAAAACTCATCCCCTGTTTTCCTACCCTTAGGGGTGGATTTTGATTTTCTGGATTTTTTTGGGACCAACTTCGAGATATACCCTTTTACCCTATCTATTAAAAAAAGAATTATCAAAATCGGACTACTCTGTAAAAAGTTATGCGTTGTCATAAAAAAAAATAAAAAAACAAATATACGCGTCAAATTGAGAACCTCCTCCTTTTTATCGTCGGTTAAAAATAGACCTGTTATTGCTGAATTAATCTTCCTACTTACATAAAAAAATCAATAACTTACACCACAATTAAATTAAAGTGAAGTAGGCCAATGAACGCCACTTCTGGCTGGGAATACTGGCCAAAAGGAATAGGTCACATTGAAATCACATACAAGACTTAATATGTGCCTAGTGCCACAGATAATATAATACTATACTAGTAGTGCATAAAAAGTTGTAAAATCAATAAGGAATTGAGCGGCTATTAGTTATAGACCTCTTTAGAGCTTTTTTTTGCCTTCTATTAGACAAAATACTTAAATTGCAAGCTCATAATTCCCTAAAAAAGTTTACTATTGCAAACCCACAACCTCAGCCCACAACATAGTCTAGTATGCCGTTCGTGTTTGGCTGGCCTATTCTTGCTGCTTATAAACTGAGAATTTTACTACTTACTTCATGTACTTATGAGAATCTAAATCTAACGAATTGTTGTTTTACGTAGCTTAGGTTTAAGTTTTACGAGTGTTATACGAATTATTAATAGTATTGTTGCTGCAGGCTGAAGTGGTATCAAATGATCCTTTACACGCAACTCTTGGAATAGTACACGTACACCGTTATAAATACTGTAGGAGGTTCATTATTGGACTTATAAGTAAACACTAACATAACACACACCTACCTCGTCCCTCATGAGACTGAAAAGCGTTTTGAGGGCTTACAACTTTACTGATTTTGTGCTGAGGATTGCCACCTTGTAGGATTCTGATAATGTCCCCAGACGACTCTTCATCTAAGGAATTAAGGATACCCTATCCTTGAGGACTTCCACTCTTAAAAAGTGCACACCCCTGCTATAGTATTATATGGGATAAAAAATTGGCCGATCCGGGAATCGAACCCGGACCTCATGATCTGCGGCATAACACGTTAACACCAAATCAATCAAATGTTATTGGGATTTATCTGTCAAGTTTTCTGAGTAACAGCTATGGTTCCTAACTTTTTTTACAAGAAATAAATGTCAAAAAAAAAGTATGTCCATTAAGATCGGAGAAATAAAATGGACAGTATTTTAGAAAAGTAAACAGTATTTAATTTTATTTGACGTTATTAAAAACATATTTTAGAGTTTCTTGCCCAATTTAACAATTTACTATCATTTTTGACGACCTCTGTGTTCTGGTGATTCAAGTATCGGACTGCTGATCACGAGGTCCTGGGTTCGATTCCCACAGGACACAAATATTTGTGTGATGTGACATGAGTGTTTGTGTTGGACTGGGTGTTTCTTATAAGAATGTATTTACAAAAAAAAAAGTATATAAGTATCATATCCATTGTCAATATGCTTATATTACCCATATTATAAGCTCTGCTTAGTTTGGGACTAGATAGTGCTGTGTAAAAATGTCCCAAAAATATTTATTAATTTATTTTTAAAATAGTCATAAGCGTCTCTACATTCATTATAGCTCCTAATACCAGCGGTCATGAAAACAGTATTTTGTATACTTTTTTTGATAGAACAGTAAAAAGTATTAACGAACGAAAAAAAGTACAAGTAAAACTATTTTTAACACTATGGTTGGGAACCCTAGTAACAGCCCGGAGTCGTGGCGGTGCGGTGCTACACCCCCGAGCCTCGGAGACCACGTAAAGCCGTCGGTCCTGCGCCTGATCTCTCTCCGGTCGTGTCGAATTGCTGTCCCATCGGATTATGAGAGTGAGGGAATAGAGAGTGCACCTGTGTTTGCGCGCACAGATGATTAGTCTCCGTTGAGATTGGCCGCCGTGACCGAAATTCTGCCGGGAAGACATTATTACTATATGTGATCTGAGCATGTTTCATGAGCCTATTTTGCCTGTGTTTTCATTCGTTCTCTTCTCCATCATAGATCCCGAGTTTCTGATTATTCGTGAAGTATTTCCTCATCAGTAAAATTCGAGTAATAATAATAATTAATAGTTTTTTGCTGCGAGTTTCCCAATGACCATACAACCCAATAGACGCCTAATATTGAATATAATGCGTAGGTACAATAAATTCTGCCAGTAGCTGAGGAGTACTGCAATCCGATTGGCCCTACCAAGGCGCTATTGGCTAATCACTAACGCGTCAGTTTTGACGGCTCATGTAAGTGGTATAACTGATTTGAAGATTTCAAGTGGCGAATAGTGGCGACCTACATTAGTGAAATTTCATAGATGTGTGGTAGACATCGGTCGCCTGTGATATGAGGCGTCTATGGCTGTATGGTCGTTGGAGTTTTTAGTCTAACCGGCAGCGATTCCCTTTATGCTCCTCAAATCTTCGTGAAATCAGACTTGCATAGGTACCTACTCTCTTTCGGCATCTACGGATGTTGAATCCGTTCCTCTTCTACAACGTGAAGCAACAATGATTGGCATTCTAAAGCCGTTTATAAATAAACACTAGGTTACAGACAGATGACCTTGAACTATTTATAGCCAGACATAGACAGACGTGTCTAAGATCTAAATCATTATTTATTTTAAACAATCTATTGTTCTTGGAAACGATGTGTGTTGTATTAAAAGCAGTTTGTAAGCAAAACGTATGTATTGCGGATGCACCAAAGGACTAAAATGATATTTTTTGTTCGTTTTAGGTCTATGTTGACAAACATATCTCACATGCATTTAATAAGCACCCAGAAGTTGAACGGAACAACTAATCAATTTGGATCTCACAAACATCGGTTGGGAATCGAACCTGCCACTGTTACAATAAGCCGAAGCTGATCGCTCATGAGCGAGCCACTACACCAATCGTATCATGGGCATCGAAACTGTGGGTTCGTCTTGGGCAGAGTTTCAAGAAGGATGAGTAGGTACCTAATAGAATTATTTATTATTTTTATTATAAGCCTGAAGTGTCCCACTGCAGGGCAAAGGCCTCCCTACTCTCCTTCCACTTCTCCCTGTCTATTGCTACAAGCGTCCAGTCCTTTTGGAAGGAGTCCAGCTCATCCCGCCATCTCCGTCTGGGCCTACCGCGTTGACGTCTGCCATGTAAAGGGACCCATTGAGTTTTTAGTTTGGCCCAGTGGTCGTCTGAAATGCGGCAGATATGTCCAGCCCAGTTCCAGTTTAGAGTGGCAGCCTTACGGGTGACGTCAGCTATTTTTGTTCTGGAACGGATCGTTGTGTTTCTTATCCGGTCTACAAGTTTTATACCCAGAACACTCCGTTCCATAGCTCTTTGGCAAACCTCAAGCGTGGACCTCAGTTGATTTGTCAAAGATCATGTTTGGGATCCATATGTGAGGATGGGAAGAATGCACACGTCCATGAGTCTTCTTTTAAGGGATAGAGGTAGATCACCCTTCATTAGATCTTTCATAGCCCAATAGCTCCTCCAGGCATTTTCGGTGCGTCTTGCAACTTCTTTGTTTTGTCTTTTTTTTAGGAAACTATTTGACCCAAATAGAGATACTCATCGACGTATGCAATCTCTACACCCCCAAGCATGATCCTACGATGCGCACTGTTCATCAGTTTGGTCTTTGACATGTTCATCCGGAGTCCAACCTCGAGGCTTGCCATGCTAAGTTCGTCTAGCATTTGAGTCAACTCGGAGGCTGAAGACGAGAAAAGGACTATATCGTCGGCGAAACGGAGATTTGAAAGTTTCTTGAGTCCGACCATGATACCTTTCTCCGCCCAGCCAGCTGCCAGCTTCCTGAAAACCTCTTCCAATACGGCCGTGAACAGTTTCGGAGACAGTGGGTCTCCTTGCTTAACTCCTTTATTAATGGGAAAAGACGGACCCGTCATGGAACTGATTTTGATGGCTGCGGTGCTGTTAATGTATATATTTTGTAAAAGGTGAATGTATGTGCTGTCTATTTCTTGATTTTGTAAAGCATTGAATATTGCACTATGGCTGATACTGTCGAAGGCTTTTGAATAGTCCACGAATGCTAAATAAAGTGGCAGCTGAAATTCCAAATGTTTCTCTATAACTTGATTGATGGAATGAAGGTGGTCGTTGGTAGAAAGGCCACGGCGGAAACCGGCCTGTTCGGGAGGTTGATGTATAATATCGAGAGACCCGTGGGGTAATTGTGTAATGCATTCACATTGACATCAGCTTTCATTTTGAAATTACAGCAATATTCATTGCGTGGTACGTAGTTGTCAATATGACGGATTGTCAAAACACACGGAGCAATGAACATTGAAATCCAGATGAATGCGATCGCGAGTGAGTTACGCAATTAGGCAGCCGGATATGCGGTTCTCGATTATTTTAATAAAAGCTTTATAAAGGTGCGAGACAAGACTGATAGGACGGTAATTACTGATGTCTGTTTTGTCACCCTTTTTATGGAGAAGAATAATAAGTGAGTGACAAAATGATTTTGGTAGAATTCCTGTTTTTAGAATACTATTGAAAAGGTTAGTTATGTATAGTGTGTGTACCTAATAGAATATGAAAAAAAAAACATGGAACATTTTTACACAGCACCATCTAGTCTCTAACTAAAGAGCTTGTAATATGGGTACTAGACAGTAGATATAATACTAATATAATGAGGGTTAGTGGTAGCTGCTTCTTCTTCCTCCCCATGCAATTAAGATATTACTCAGCACTGATACCTAGGTGGACACCCCCCATCTTCCTTTGTGATTTATGATTCCCATGGGATTCACTTTAGGTGAATCGAGCAGTATCGGAGATGGCACTAAAAAAAAATGAAGGAATGAGTTTTTAGGGTTCCGTAGTCCTACAAGGGACCCTTATAGTTTCGTCATGTCCGTCCGTCTGTCCGTCTGTCCGTCTGTCCTAATCCTTTACCGCTTTATAACTTCTACAGTTATAAACATAAGTAAATGAAATTTTGAGAAAAAATGGAATAGATATAGATCTCAATTTTAAAAGAATAAAAAAATCTTGATTACGTATTTTAGGGGTGGCGCCCATACATGTGAAATGGGGATGAAAATATTTTTTTCGCTGCACCCCCTCGTGTGGGGTATCGTTGAATAGGTCTACTATAAAACTTTTTAACAAAAAATTGAACCGACGAAAACAGAAACTGAAAAGCGAAAAATAACTAATTATGAGTCGGCGCCAAACGAACTTTTAACAAGCATAGTGCGTGTAAGTTGGAAGTGGCCGAGCGGAGAACGCATTTTTGGAAAGTTATTGTTTATCGTTGAAAATCTCACGTTGTATTTGATGTGACGTTGTTTTTATTATTTATTTAAAGTAATTTAAGATCTTCGTTGATTGGTTGTTTGGCGCCGACTCATAATTAGTTATTTTTCGCTTTTCAGTTTCTGTTTTCGTCGGTTCAATTTTTTGTTAAAAAGTTTTATTTTTCATTTTTTTGTAGTTAAACTCTAAATCCAGGTCTCCATTATGTCGTAGTGTCTAGAACTATATTTATGTATGTCAAGTTTCAACAGAATCGGTTAACAGGTAAGAATTCAGTGGGTGAACAAACACTCATCCCCTGTTTTACTACCCTTAGGGGTGGATTTTGATTTTGAAATTTAAATGGGACCAACTTCAAGATATACCCTATCCAATAAAAAAAGAATCATCAAAATCGGACCACTCTGTAAAAAGTTATGCGTGGTCATACATAAAAAAAAAAAAAAAAAAAAAAAAAAAAAAAAAAAAAAAAAATATACGCGTCGAATTGAGAACCTCCTCCTTTTTTTCGTCGGTTAAAAATGAAGGTAATGTTTCATACACAACTTTTTTATCAGGTATACCATCTGCGAAATACAGTTCGCCAAAGTGGCTTGCAATGTGTCCCCCCCCGGCCATTTCTAAAATATGCAACGTAGAAACTTATAGTCTTCAACATTGATAGACCTTTATAAAAACACTCTTTTAAAATTATTTCGAGTATAATGTGATTATAAATTTTCGAGTTATAGTGAGAAAACTGAAAAATACTTAAGACGTCCTAGTTCATAGGTCATTGACCTTAGAGAAATATGATCATAGCAAATAATGCACCTTTAGTTACTTTCTATTTAAAAAAATCACAAAAAGAACCACACTTCTTAAATTTAGCTTCATAAATTCAGCGCTAGGTGGCGCTGTTTGCAAAAACTAAAATAGCAATGATTAATATTCGATTTGATTCGTTTGTAATTAGACCTACTTAAGGAACCTTATAATACTGAGCATGGCCCGACATGCTCTTGGCCGGTTTTTTTATTTCTGCTGCCGATTTGTGATTCATTAGGAGTATTTGCAGATAAAACGGATTGATAAAACATGCGGAGGTATTTTTTGACAACACATAAGTGTAGTGTCATAAGTTTATAACACCTTTTTACACCATGTTTTATGCAAATAAATATATTCTATTCTATTCTATCTTATCAGCAACTATGCACCACGCATGAATATTGCTGTAATGTCAGAATAAAAGCTATTTTCATTGAGTGCGCATATAATACTCCACTGGACAGAACAGCAAATATCAAGATATTAAACATGCTGAAATTGTAATGGCTTCTTTCCCAAAAAAGGGTTTTACTCATCAAAGAAAGAAGCCATTAAAATTGCAGCATGTATATCTATCATAATTTGTGCTCAAGTGTTTGTTCTGCATGTAATCTATAATAAAATGTGTTGTGTGTACATAAATAAATAAATAAATAATTATAATTATAATTTAATTGGAGTGAGCACCTAATCACACTAATCACAAAATATAGAAAAAACCGGCCAAGTGCGAGTCGGACTCACGCAGTAAGGGTTCCGTACTACCCATCGACCTGATACCCTATAGAAATTGATTTAATTTACGAGAGTTTATCAAAAGACATGACGTAGGTACCACCATATATGTCAATGTTTGTCCTACTTTTAGTATTTTTTGCTAAACTACATAGTATGCACTATAATCAGACCGAGTTTGACGCTGGTATGTATTACCGTTTTGAAAATAGAGCATGAACAAAACCGTTGAACAAAATACATGTTTTTCGAGGTTTCTTGTATGAGGACCTCCTTTAGTCTTAAACTTTTTTTAAATTTTATTATTTGTCGTGATAGGAGTCATTAGCAACACATAGTCTAGGAAAATTTCAACCAGCTACCTATTACCGTTCAAAAGATACAGCCCTGTGACAGATAGACGGACGGACAGACGGACAGCGTAGCGAGAGTAATAGGGTCCCGTTTGGCACCCTTTGAGTACGGAACCCTAAAAAGTGTCAACGAAAAACTGTTCAAACTACCCCAGCCTCTTTACAACTCCGGACCACTGAAACACCCCTTTTCACCTCATTTGTTTAACCTACTCTAACCTTTTTATTGAGCCTCTGTTCGCAATAAATACAATATCAAACACCGTGACAAATTGTGAAGGATTACCCCTCACACCCCTTCCACCCCCTGCCGCCCCCTCCTGCCCATTGAAAACATTTAATTAACAGAGGGTGGCTACCCCTTTATACGCACAATTTTACGTTCTTTACTGTACCATAGCTATTTGTATAGGAGTTTTCTAATTAATTTGTTTTGTGACTGCCTAAGTTATCTAGATAATTAACATAGTTCTTAAGCTGATCTACAAAATTGATGACAGAATCCCTTCTTTTCCTTTCCTTCTTCATCTTTATCGCATTTTGGTAGTCTACCTAATTTCAGATCATCAGACCATTAGGATTCAGAGTTTAGGAGCTACATTGCTTCCAGACTTTGAAACTAGTGGTGCAACGAATTCGAATATTCGTATTCGGCAAATCATCATCATCATCATCATTTCAGCCGAAAGACGTCCACTGCTGGACATAGGCCTCCCCCAAGTATCGCCACAACGACCGGTCCTGCGCCTTCCGCATCCAGCGGATTCCCGCGACCTTCACCAGGTCGTCGGTCCACCTTGTGGGGGGCCTACCCACGCTGCGCCTTCCAGTACGCGGTCGCCACTCCAGAACTTTAAGGCCCCATCGGCCATCCGTTCTGCGAGCAATGTGCCCCGCCCACAGCCACTTAAGTTTGGCAATTCTTCGGGCTATGTCGGTCAATTTCGTTCTCCTGCGAATCTCCTCATTTCTGATTCGATCACGCAAGGACACTCCGAGCATAGCCCTATCCATTGCCCTTTGAGTGACTATATTTTATTTATTTTTATTCGGCAATTCTCTTGTTCACAAACTAAACATATTTTTAATTATCGCTCTCTTTTACTAAAAGAGATACAAGAAAAGGATGGCAACAATTTTAGTCCTGTCAAATTAGACCGAATTAAAATTTCCATACAAGTTTAGTCGTGATCTCGGAAAGTGCGCACTAACAATACGAAGAAGTGTGACATGTAAACCAAATTGACAGTTCTAAAATTGTTCATCAACTTGTGTTAAAAAATTGAGCTGAGTTCTGAGTTTGAATTGAGTTGAAATTGTTCTTCTTTGTAAATGTTAAAAAACATTTAAAAAAAAATATTTACCCATAACATCACGCCTGTATTTCCCCGAAGGGGTAGGAGAGGTGTATAGCACACCCACATTTCGCCAGTTATGTTATATGTATTAGGGGGAGAGCCTATTGCCATTAACCGGGCACAAATCCAGACTCTGGGCTGCTACTGAGAATTTCCTAATGAAAAAACCCAATAACACTTTGCCCGACCCGGGAATCGAACCCAGGACCCCACGCTCAGCAGTCGCGCTTGAAACTACTAGACCAACGAGGCAATCGAGACAAAATGTTATTTAGTGTGTGAAATTGTTAACATAATGTCATTTAATAATTATTATTGACGAATTGCATTAAAAAGACATAGACAAAGATTGTTTACTACATAAGACAAGAAAAAACAGATTAGAATATGTCGCATATTATTGCGTGACTTTTAGAATTTATCCTTTCTTCCCTTCCTTGTAGTGTTAGGTATTAGGTAGGTACCCATCTTATTATCCTTAACACAGAAGCCTTCACCTCCACCCCATCACTTGTAATAACAGTCTCGAAATTCTATATTAATAGTTTAATTCAGAGGGCGCTGTGAGCGACGGCCGGAAATTGCAAACCGTTGCACTTCCGCTTGCACTGGAGCCTAAGTTCGGCATAGCAAAGTGGAGTACAGTTATGCCTGCAAGTTGCTAGGTGCTGCCCCCGGCTGCTTTCAACTTTGATTAGATATTTGCAAGGAAGGCAAATTAATGTTGATCTAAACGAATTTAGAAAGGTGCCTGCCTGTGTGGCTTTGAACAAACCTGGTGCCGGGTGCTAGACTATAATAATAAGAATATTATCCTCAAATGATATATGGACACGATATGGCATCTACACAGCTTTTTACAAAACTTATAGTTCATAGTTCATAGTTATTTATTGATAATAGTAATTATTATAAGTCACATTAAGTATATAAATTACATTTTCATTTATCATTATTACATTATTAAAATTTACTATAATAATAAACCTTTATCCATCTTTATCCTCCAAAAGTAATGATTCGTGTTACAACGCAACTGACCAAAGGGAAGAATATTGCCAATTTGATTAATATAAGTCCTCCCAGACTCTGCACTTGTATCAAAATTTAAAACTGACTTATTCGGTGAAAAAAAAAAAAAAAAAAAAAAAAAAAATCTAATGTTTATATTTCAAATAAACCTAATTACACAAACAAATAAAAACAAACTAACAAAAAACAAAACAAGTCATGAACAATTTAATCTATAGATTATATATAATGTGCTGTTCGTATGTACAACGCTTGTCTTCCTCAGTATAATTACATAGTGTTTATAGTATTACTTCTGGGTACACTAAACATACACAGAACCGAATGTTTATGAATTATGATTTGTGATATTACATGAATTTTACATACACCCTGTACCTATATACAAAAACTGAAAACCTCTAAAGGCTCACCAACCCTGATCGCGAAAAGTAAAGATTTTCAGTTTTTGTCTATACAGCTTGTATATTTATTAAAACTGATTTACAGTCAGTCAGTCAGTTTTTTTTTGTCTGACCACGCTACAGACCAGTATGACCAGTGAGGCTTACTGGTCTGTGGACCACGCTAACTCTGCAGACCAGTTAGGCTTACTGGTCTGTGGACCAGGCTAACTCTGCAGTGGAATATGGCAACCACGTAAACAATCACTATCAAAATCTCTATATGATCGTATTATTCCAATACAGAGTTAATACTGGTCTGAACCATTCAGGTACCAGTATGCACTAGTATAACTACATAAAAATCAAAAGGCAATTCATTTGGAGTTAAATCACATACAATTTTCGAACCTTAAACCCCGAAAGGCATAGTTCCAAGTTAACTACTTACAGAAGAGACCGATAAACTAAACGTCCCTAATTGTTAACCCTTTCAATTTCCGTCCCGAACCTGCTGCCACATCATTGCGAAGTCTTCACAAATGGACCGCAGCACCATCGGCAGACGAGGGTTGAATAATTCATGGCCAATAGAACATCTGCTGCGATTCACTTTACATAATGTTCCTTGTTTATATCATAAGAAAGAAATGTGCTTTTCGAAATGCGTTTTTGATTCGGTGGTCTTTTGGCAGTTTCTGTCTTGAGTGGTAGAAATACAGCCAATTATTTAGCAGTAATAGAGCTCCTTTGTGAACGAGCTCGTCCGGGGAAGTACTACCACCGTGCCTATTTCTCCGCCAAATAGTGATGCTTGCATTGCTGTGTTTCGGTCTGAAGGGTACGGGTGCCGATGAAATTACAATCACATGAGACTTTCCATCTTCATGTCTCAGTTTGGCGAACCGACTTGCGGTACCATTTAGGCAACAGCCTAGGTGGTATTGTAGTTGTTATGAGCAAAGGTAACCGCTTAACATCAGGTGGGCCTTTAGCAGTGGCGTGCAGTGGCCTACTTCACTTGAATTTAATTTTGGTGTAACTTATTGATTTTTTTATGTAGGAAGATTAATTTAGCATTAATAGGTCTATTTTAAGATAAATAATCATTATACTCAGAAAAAAAGATAATAACTTACACCACTATTGAATTTGAATGAGGAAGGCACTGGGTATTGCCTAATTGCCTATATGCAATGCACGCCACTGGCCTTTAGCTCGTTTAGCCAACCTATACCATAATTTTTTTTTTAAAAAAACAACGGCTAGATAGGCAACATCGTTCTAGTGTACCTACTAGGTATAACATAATGTTATTACGCATCTAATTCTCCTTCTAAACTCGTTCGTAAATCTTCTTTCTCTAAGCCTGTTCTCAATTATGTTGGGGTCGGCTTCGTCTAACCTAGATGCGGCTGAACATCAGTATTTTACACGGAGCGACTGCCATCAGACCCCCGCAACCCAGTTACTGGGTAATATCGAAATTCTAAGGTTAGACCAGTTGTCAAATTACGCATCTATTATTCTATTATTGAACCACAGAAATAGATAGAATGGTTGTAATCACAATTTTACTTGCGATTCATGCGTGGCAACTACGAACAAACCACGCCTCCCATTTTGACGTCATTTATTTTTTTAAATTATCTTTAATCAAATTTACTTTACAGCTTTTGTTGCTGCAGTTAGAAATAGTGCAATAAGGCATTTCTGCGGGTTTTTGTTTCAGTATTTAACGGAAAGAAAGGTTTTGAAATGCCCTGCACTCTGGTGCAGAGTGTTGACACGCGCGCCCCGCCCACTTTTTCGTTCCATCTATCTAGGTATTTCTGTAATTGTAACGTTATTATGTGGGTACCTTACCAGGCGATCAGGTGACTATCGCTCCATGAAAAACCAAATTCCCAACATTCGTAAAGTTTCCTTTTCATCATCATCATCATTTCAGCCAAAAGACGTCCACTGCTGGACATAGGCCTACCCCAAAAAGGGGGGATATGCCATCATCGCCACGCTTGGCAGGCGGATTGGCGATCGCAGTTGGTTGGTTAAATACTAGAGAACGCTGCTACCCATCCTCTAGTGAATCCCTCGCCTTTTACGACACCCATGAGAAGATATAGGGTGGTGCAATTCTTTACGTCCGGCACCACACGGAACGGAAGACCACACCACACGGAAGTTTCCTTTTGTATCAGCAGAACTTAAAATGTCACTTTTTTCCTGATGTGAATTATAGACGATCGTCTCTTTTAGATGTGGCTGCAATAATTTCTGCTTATAAAATTAAATATGATAACAAATATGTACATCAAAGAACGGATATAAACTGCAAAGCAATTCACCCACTCCCATTTTTGCCATACATCTTAGAAACACGCTCATCTTTTCCACCCTCCTACACATGTAGCCATTACGACTATGGCTATGTCTCTGTGCGGTAAACACGCCGGATCCAGTGCCGGAGCAGTCGTTCCGAGTGCATTACCGGCACGTGACCGGCATGCCCAACACCGGCCATTGGCGGTTTTATGTTTAGTCTAGACCAATGCTGAAGAGTGAGTTTATTTTGTTGAAGATTATTGATGCTGTAGGAGTGGGGTGGGTAAGAGATATTTATACTGGTATTCAAGTGGTATTTACAAGAATGGATTTTCTACGAAGCATAGGTACAGTCATTCAGACAGTATAAAAGTTGTTTATACTGATGAGTACAACGACCCCTTAAGAAGTTTACAGTTATTTCAATAACACGTTGTATTCGTATACCTGTATATCCTACACAGCAAATCTGATTCCTAGTTATCATAGTCCTTATTTGATTGTTTTTTAATTTTTACATTTTAGTTGGTGACGCATCGCCGTGCGTCAGGCGTGCGTATTTCCTATTACCTCTTAGCTGTTTTTCGAATCACATACATAATATTTATGGTTATTAGTGTAGTCTTGCGGTCTCGCATTAGTCTTGCGAAAATGCAAGACCGCACGAGTGCAATACTTAGATTTGGGCAACACTATGATGACTAATAAAATTTTAATACTGCAAATTGAGGGAACATTCTTCCTTTATGCTGTAATTATGTAGTAAGTGATCACACGTGACACCGCAGCTCCTCGGCTGCCGGAACGCATCCGACTAATGGGTGCTGTGCTGACACGCCTCACGTCTTACGACCTATTAAGGATCATTATAGGCACTGACGACGGCTTTATTATAGGGACTGCAAACTATAAATACAGGGTCCAGATTTACATAAATGTTTGTACTCGGTACTTAAAAAAATAAACGACATTATCCACAACTGTACTTTTTTCCTGCGTTTCACAACTGGATAACTGGATGGGACTATAAAAATTTACCTTTTTACTCGCTACTAGCTGTAAGTGCGTTATCAATATAACTAGCAGCAGAGCTGGCTCTAGCCTACGTAGCGCCCAGGTGCAATCAATACCCTGGCGCCCTTTAGTAGACGCACGATCAAAATAGAATACTTATCTACAGTTATATTTTCCCCATTTATCGGAAATTTGGGTGCAAATGGAGCACCCAACTGCCTCCGGCGTCGGCCTTAACACGGGCGCATGGTCTTTAAGAGCGCCGCGAGTCACGAGCCCCTTTGGAGGAGTCGCGAGCACTGGCAGTACTGGCACTCGGCACCCCCTAAGACCCTGCGCCCGTGTGCGCCGCACACCCTGCACCATAGGTACAGCCAGCCCTGACTAGCAGCTAGCTCGTCTAGCCTATAGTACTGAAAGTCTATCGAGTAAAATTATCAGGAGACCGAAGAAATCTCTGGCAGAGTCCTAATGTATTGTAATCATAAGCTCAAAACAATCGGCAGCATCCTATCAAACTGGACTAGGATGGGTGGAAATGTACATACATACATACATATTATCACGCCTGTTTCCCATTGGGGTAGGCAGAGACTATGGATTTCCACCTGCTACGATCCTGACACACCTCTTTCGCTTCATCTACGTCCATTAACAAAAAAAATGGAAAAAAAATGAAAAATGAAAAAAATGAAAAAAAAATGAAATGAATGAAATGAATGAATGGAAATGTATGAGGTACTTTATCCTTTTTTTTTTTTTTTTTTTGGGACAAGCGCGCCACACTTTCCCAACCACTGCAGCTCCTGTAAGCCAGGATCTACAATGGCGACCAACCAAAAGAACGCCGAATCAATGAAACTCGGCGCGTCCCGGGGAAATGATCGAACTGTCTTGAAACCCTCAACGAAATTAATCATTCATTAAGAATTACTTTTATGGTATGTGGTATGGTAGTGGTAAACGTGGTCGCTCACAATGGGCCTGAAATTGAGAGGGACAATGGAGAGGGCTATGCTCGGAGTGTCCCTGCGTGATCGAATCAGAAATGAGGAGATTCGCAGGAGAACGAAAGTAACCGACATAGCCCGAAGAATTGCCAAACTTAAGTGGCAGGGGGCGGGGCACATTGCTCGCAGAACGGATGGCCGATGGGGCAGTAAAGTTCTGGAGTGGCGACCGCGTACTGGAAGGCGCAGCGTGGGTAGGCCCCCCACAAGGAGGACCGACGACCTGGTGAAGGTCGCGGGAATCCGCTGGATACGGAAAGCACAAGACCGGTCGTTGTGGCGATGCTTGGGGGAGGCCTATGTCCAGCAGTGGACGTCTTTCGGCTGAAATGATGAATGATGATGATGAGAAGTGGTAAAGGCACGTGAACTTGTCGCCGCGTGCAGGTGTCTCGTAGGACACCAGTACGCGAACCGTTTACTTGATCATCAGTGCTGTTTTGGACGCGGAGTCACTAAAATTGTATTTAAAAGCGGATTTTTTGAGGCTTACTTTATTTCGCGTTTAATGCCAGAAACATGGTGGGCGTAATTTCGTATTTATTTAGCGGCAAACCGGTGACACGCGTTTCGGTATTAAAAGACAGTACAACATTTCAACAATAGCAGTGATAGCCTAGTGGTTGAGCGCTTGCCTTCCATGCAGGAGGGTGTGAGTTCGATCCCGGCCCGCACCTCTGACTTTTCGAATTCATGTGCGGATTTATATTCGATTATCACTTGCTTTAACTGGTAAGGAAAACATCGTGAGGAAACCTGGACACCTGAGAGTGCTCCATACAGTTCTCATGATGTGTGTAGTCCGCCAACCCGCACTAGGCCTAGGCCAGCGTGGTGAACTAAGGCCTTAGCCTTCTCGTACTGAGAAGAGGCCCGTGCCCAGCAGTGGGACAGTAATGGGCTGGTTATGTTTTATCAATCAATCAACCAAATACTTTATTTCGGACAACTAAAAGATAATTTTTTTTTTTAATGTAGACAACATTTCTATTACCTTATATTTAGATTTCTATGCTTGAACCTTTAGTATTAATTAAATCATTCACAGGTGTTGATATGAAAGTGTAATGAATACAGAAATCTAAAATAACTAACCGTAAGTCAATCCATCGCGTTATTATTAAGCTCTGTACGTGGAACATGGTCAGGTTTCTTCAAACACCAGTTTATTATTACAACTAAATCTGAATGTCGCCATTGTTTTCAGAATATATTTTATTGTCAAACTTTTCCGCTAAATACTAAAACGTAGATCTTCGAAATAAGGGAGATTTGATGAGGATGTAAAGCAATTGTCGTTTCGGTGTCCTCAAAACAAAACACTGTATCATCGAGAAATCTTACATACATGATCATTTTCTCTTCCACCTTGATACAGGCCTTCTCAAGTTCTCACGACGCGCCGTCACTATCATGTATCGCGCTCTCCTTCACCATTTTTTTTTTCAGAATAATTTGGCAATGTTGTCGGTCCATGCAGGAGGCATTCAACCAAGTCTTCCGCTCTCTGCTACCCTTGTAATCAATAATTATGTCGTTTGTCACTTGGTAAAAATTGGTTCATCTACATTTTCATAACATTATTGGGAACTCTCCGCAAGGTGGACCGATGACCTGAAGAAGGTGGCTTAGGGGGACTGGATGCGGAAGGCAGAGGAACGAGTGCTGTGGCGCAATTTGGGAGAGGCCCATGTCCAGCACTGGACTGCAATAGGTGGAGTTGATTGGGAATTCGGATATCCTGTCATAATTTGCAGTAAAAACCACATCTCCTTTGCTTATATGATCAATGAAGTAAACAGATTTGGCGTGCAAGGTTAGTTAATAAAATGAACCGGTTTCCAAATAAGGAGCTGTATTTGTATATTGTTCTAACTTGATTTGTTTCCGAGAACAGTAGCGTGATCCGGGCGATAAGTAGGAGAATGGAACCTAATGCTATTTAGAAGGTATAGTAAGTTTGAATCCAAGCAACAATCAATATGTTTGGCAGTTTGAAGTAAAATTATGTATAGATGATCTTTTTACACCCAGTGTGTCAAACCGGGCCTATTATTTTGTAGCAGGGTTTGATTTAGTCAGGTGGAGTGATGATATGAGTGATTCTAAAGGTGATACTGGTGGTAGCTGCGGATTACTGCGGATGGCAGAGAATTGTTACCTATAGGATGATGTTAGTCAGACAGTGTTTGGGTTTTTCTGTTCAGGAACTTTCTGGACCTATGGGTGAAGGGGCATCTAACGAATAATATTGGCATTATTAATGTATGTGATAGTATTTCCCTTACCTTTGACCATTTTAAGAGTTTTGTAACAAAATTATTTACCTAAAAATCAAGAGAGTTTAATAACGTTACCGAAATTGTGTTTCTGAAATTCAAGAGTTCTAAATTCGTACGAATTCAATTTGGTGAAATGTACGATATGGTTGTGGAAATAAAAATGTAAGTAGGTACTGCGCATGTGCGATTAGATGGAAGTTTTCATGTAAAATTCTGTAGCATTCCTCGGAGTGCTGAACTTCGTACTCAAAATGTTTGTAATAAGTAAGTAAATAGTTATATTGTAGACCTAATGGAAAATGGAATAGGTTCTTCTAATACAGTTTAAAGGAACTTGAACCAAATCAAAAGTACCTAACTCAAATTAACCGTGCCGGACAAATTTATAGGAGCTAATAAATTAAAAGAATGAATAGAACTACTGCCGACTGTCCAGCTCCAAAGTCGTGGTCGTAATGAATTTATAGAGCTGCTGCCGAGATTTATATGGTCACGCGGAGCCTGTACATCATAAGCGCTATTGTTCAACTAATTTATATTTGTTGTTCACAAATACCCGAGATCCGATCCTGAGCTTGATTTGGAAAGAGTTTCAATTCATCAGTATTGCTCTCGATAAAAATTATTTAAACCAGGTATTATAATGCCAATACTAAAAGCTTACCACAGTATCTCAAGAGAAAAGTCGTTGACCAGTGTGTGTTGCCAGTATTACTTACGGCACTGAAACGTGGTCGCTCACAATGGGCCTGATAAGAAGGCTCAAGTCACTCAAAGGGCAATGGAAAGGCTCGGAGTGTCCCTGCGTGATCGAATCAGAAATGAGAAGATTCGCAGGAGAACGAAAGTAACCGACATAGCCCGAAGAATTGCCAAACTTAAGTGGCAGTGGGCGGGGCACATTGCTCGCAGAACGGATGGCCGATGGCGCAGTAAAGTTCTGGAGTGGCGACCGCGTACTGGAAGGTGCAGCGTGGGTAGGCCCCCCACAAGGTGGACCGACGACCTGGTGAAGGTCGTGGGAATCCGCTGTATGCGGAAAGCGCAGGACCGGTCGTTGTCGCGATGCTAGGGGAGGGCTATTTCCAGCAGTGGACGTCTTTCGGCTGAAATGATGATGATGATGATGACTTAAAGCTTCTGGAAATCCTTAAAAGTTCAAGGGAATGTCGTAGATTACGTGATACAAAAATCTGTGTAATAAGAACTACAGAATGGAAGACAATCTTTTGGTATCATCAACTCAGCCTATCGCAGTCTACTGCTGGACAAAGGCCTCTCCCAAGCATTACAACACTCGGGCCTCTGCCTTCATCGACCATATACCCCATAGACGCCTCATAACAGGCGACCAACGTCTGCAACACATCTATGAAATTTCACTAATGTATGTCACCACTATTCGCCACTTAAAATCTTCAAATCAGTTTCGACCACTTACATGAGCCGTCAAAAATACCGCGTTAGTTATTAGCCAATAGCCGCCTTGGTAGGGCCAATCGGATTGCAGTACCCCGCCACAGCTAGTGGCAGAATTTATTGTACGCATTATATTCAACATTAGGTGTCTATTGACGACCTCTGTGGTCTAATGGTTCGAGTGTCGGACTGCTGATCACGAGGTCGTGGGTTCGATTCCCACAGGACACAAATATTTGTGTGATGAACATGAGTGTTTGTGTTGGTCTGGTTGTTTCTTATGTATTATAAGTATGTGTTTACAAAAAAAAAAATATATATATATATAAGTATTATATCCATTGTCTAGTACCCATACCACAAGCTCTGCTTAGTTTGGGACTAGATAGTGATGTGTAAAAATGTCCCAAAAATATTTATTTATTTATCGGGCTGTATGGTCGATGTCTGCCTTCCACATCCAATCCCCCCTAGTTACCTTCTTCAGGTCTTCGGTCCACTTGGCTGGGTGGCACCCTACGCTATATTTCTGTACAAAAAGGTTTATTTTATGAATCCTTAAAAACTTATCAATGCCATGGAGTCTACCCCAAAAGCACATAATAAATAATAGCAAGCCACAAGTAATAGATACGTCAAGTACAATGCACTTACAAGTTATAGCTCGTATTAACACTATTAGGAATATTAGGAGCCGTCTGAAGACTTAATTACAACAGCGTGATGTGACGAGAAGTAGTTAAAGCTATACTGTAGTGAAAGCTTAGTTTTAATGTATGCACTTGCCTATATTATGTAATTGTGTAACATGTAATTCAAATTTTTACTTCTCTTTGGCGAATTATGTAGCCTATAGCCAAATAATTATAAGTGTTATGTACGCCGTTATTGTCATGTACATCAGACCAGTTACAGATTAGTTAAGAGTATAGTGATTATTTTAATGTACGTGATGTGGCTGTACTTCTATAAATAAATAAATAAAAGCTAAGTCATAATGGGCAACCAGCCCTACTATCAAACAATGTCCTCCCCGCCGAATTTTGGTTCCAGCGGCCAATCTCAAAGGTGACTATAGCGATCTGCGCGGGATATATTATATTGCACAAACACAGGTGCACTCTCTATTCCCTCACTCTCATAATCCGATGGGACGGCAATCCGAGACAACCGGAGAGGGATCAGGTGCAGGACCAGACGGCTTTACGTGTTCTCCGAGGCTCGGGGGTGGGGTGTAGTACCGCCAACTTCTTAACTCCGGGCTTCTGGTCTCCACCAGTTCTCTGTGGAAAGCTAAAAGAAAAAGTGGTTTTATTGTCATTGTTGGAAAGTGCATCAGAATACGGTACTTAGCCATTTGTTAACCTGCTGTAACAGTTATTTGTTTTACGATCGTGAGGATCTGTTCTGCGCTGGTCAAGATGAACGCCACGTACCGACACTTTCACTTGCAGGTCCTAGTCCTTTGGCATCAGATTCTTCCTCTTTTTTAGTCCAGAGTGCTGTACTCTGTTCTTCTATAGGGTTAATTTAATTGGAATTCCCTGCAAGATGGTCTGCATTTTTCAGATCTGAAAACACAAACAAGTGTAATGTATCTTCTTATTTTCAATATGGCGTCTAAAGCATTGCTCTATCGGTGTAGCACAAGCTCACGCTCGCGGTGCGATGTTCATTGTACGGGGAGATTGGGGAGCAGCGAGCACAGTGTGTGGTAACGCTACTCACTAGTACAGGCTAACAAAGCAATTACTATCCGGGTCACCACATATAAATGAAGTTTTCTCAGAGGATTATGGATGTTTTCAGGTGAAATATCATTTTAAAACGGACAAAGTTAAACTGTAATTATACAAAACCCTAATCAAAACGATCTAAAATAATTTGCCAGAAAAAAAAAAACAAAAAAAAAACTTTATTTCAGGCAAGGTATAAGGCATATATCTGGCGACCCTGTACATTAATTGCTTACTGTACTCACTGCCAAGTAGCGATAATATCTACATGTAGGATATGTATAGACTTTTAGCTGGTTGTGTAGAAAAATAGTTCATTTATAAGTACATTAAAGGTCGTCTAATGGTTTAAATTCGACCGTAATTCATAAAAAAAATATGATTGAACTATGCCGAAAAAAAGACTATTTCCAACTTTTTTTTTATACATACACATTATCGCGCCTGTTTCCCAACGGGGTAGGCAGAGACTATGGATTTCCACCTACTACGATCCTGACACACCTCTTTCGCTTCATCTACGTCCATTAACCTCGTCGGTTTAGAATACTCTTAACCTGGCATTTTTTGAAAATGTCCGCAATTTGATCGCGATACGTTCGCCGAGGTCGTCCCCTTCCAACTCTTCCATCCACACTCGCTTCGTATACTTGTTTCGTCAATCTCCACTCGTCCATCCTCTCTATATGTCCAAACCATCTTAACATACGTTTCTCAGTCTTTGTCACTACATCTTCTTTCACTCCACAACGCTCCCTTATCACGTTATTCCTTACTTTATCTCTCAAAGTTACACCACACATACTTCTCAAAGCTCTCATTTCTACTGCATTTATTCTGCTTTCATTTTTCTTTTGCCATACCCAACCAACCATATTTTTTTATTGGTAACATTAAAGCTGGTCAATAGTTACAAACAAAAAAACCGGCCAAGAGCATGTCGGGCCATGCTCAGTATTATAGGGTTCCTTAAGTAGGTGTTACAAACAAATCAAATCGAATATTAATCATGGCTATTTTAGTTTTTGCAATAGACGGCACCATTGGCGACTCAGATAGTGTTGTTAGTAGCCGCTAGATGGCGCTGTACAGCGCCAAATATAAGAAGTTTGTCATTTCAATATAACACAAAGGTACTTTTTGTGATTTTTTTAAATAGAAAGTAGCTAAAGGAGCATTATTTGCTAGAATCATTGTTCTCTAAGGTCAATGACCTTTGAACTAGGACGTTTTAAGTATGTTTCAGTTTTCTCTCTATAACTCTAAAATTTATAGTCAAATTATGCTCAAAATAATTTTAAAAGAGAGTTTTTACAAAGGTCTATCAATGTGGAAGATTACAAGTTTCTATGTTGCATAGTTTAGAAATGGCTGGGGGGGGGACACATTGCAAGCCACTTTGGTGGGCTATATTTCGCAGATGGTACACCTGATAAAAAAGTCATGTATGAAACATTACCTTCATTTTAGTAGACCAATTCAATGATACCCAACACGAGGGGGTGCAGCGAAAAAAAAATTACATCTCCATTTCACATGGCGCCCAGCCACCCCTAAAATACGTAATCACGATTTTTTTATTCCTTTAAAATTGAGATCTATATCTAGACTATTTTTTGACAAAATTTCATTTACTTATGTTTATAACTGTAGAAGTTACCTCTGGTTTTCCCAATTGCGGCTGGTGACTGGTTACTTGGGCCTGGGCCCTTTTAAGGAGACTGGAATACCTCTTCAGCGTCATCTGATCCAACTTTCTCTCAATTTGCTTTGCATGACATCGTTTGTACAATTTATATATAACCACCAATATTCCAATTGCCAATATTGTGCATATAATTACAAGAATCGTGTTAGTCGTCTCGTGCAGCTGTTCTGTTCGAGCAAGGTTCGAACCGACTCCGGCAGTCTGGGCTATGATAACCTCTTCTTTAGAACTTCGGGCACCCATTTTGTTGCTCAAAACAATTATAAGAAAATGACAAACTGAAACGGGTCAAATGCGTAATACATATGACTTGCAATTAAATATTCCATCTGTACCCAAAGTCCGCACACAGTATCGACTTGCTATTACACGTTACGAGTCCATTTATGGAACACGCGCGCACCTACAGGCGCTCCTGTTACCTGCACGGTCGCCATGTAAGGTGGTGTATTTGGGAGACAAGTGAAACGCGTGTTAGCTGCTGATAGACTGCATATATTGTCTTAATAATACAGATTAAATATAGCTTACAACTACTACACCACAATTAAGCTGTAAAGGATTAGGATAGACGGACAGACGGACAGACGGATAGACGGACAGACGGACAGACGGACAGACGGACAGACGGACAGACGGACGGACATGACGAAACTATAAGGGTTCCTTGTAGGACTACGGAACCCTAAAAAGAGAGTCGGTTTACAAACAGAGGAGAAAATGGTACTGAGCCGTACTGTTCTTGCCATTCTTACCTACCAACTTCACATAAATTATCACTTCTGTCTTTAGTTTTCCACAAAAGGTTTGTAAAGAGATAATTTTGTCAGTGCTGGGTTCGGTGTAGCCGCTAACCGTTATCATACGTCGAACCCTCAGCACCCTGACAGACGTAGGGTTAAACGAAGGGCTTTTCTTGTTAAGAAAGTACGTAGCTATCATGTATAGGTTCAAAATAATGTTCGTTTTGTTGAGCCATAATATAAGAAAATAAACGTAGTATTTGATAAATGAGAATGTATTTTTTTCGTAGTATTTTGAGGCGTGCTGAGAAAGGCTTTGAAATATCCTGCATTATGGTGCATGGTGCTGCCACGCGTACCCTGCCCGCATGGCCATTCTATCTACATATTTATGTGGTCGACACATACAATATACACTTGACTCGTACTATGACTCTGCATGTATGTATATTCTACACTTATCGACAGATGTCCTGACTGACTCCTTTATCAACGCAGAGCCGAAACTACTCAAGTTAGAAACATGAAATTTGGACAGTAGGTTCCTTTTGTAACGTAAACACTCACTAAGAAAGGATTTTTGGAAATTTTATCCCTAAAGGGCTAAAATAGGGTATTAGAGTTTGTATGAAAAATCTTTTCTCCTGGATCGAGATACTCAAAACTTGGGAAAACTTATCTTTAAAGTAAATAATGAAACACTTATCTTTTATTTTTCCAAAATTATTCCCAAAAGCGGATGCAATAGGGTAATACATTTTGTATGAGAAAATATTATTGCGTAGCTGGATTGAATCGAAAGGCAATTAATGAATTACGTGTTTTTCAATTTTTCAAAAGTTCAACTCAACGATGGTAAAAAGGTGTTAAAGTTTCTATTAAAAATATACCTGGGGTCACGCTTGACACAAATACTCTACAATTTGAACAATAATAAAGAAATATGTATTTTTCTTTTCCCAAAACTACGACGGGGAACATTATACGGGGCAAATTAAAACTTTACGCGGGCAATGCCGCAAGAACACTGCTAATATATGTATAAACTAGTCAAAATCACAACAGGATCGATCGGTGCTCTGAAACATTTTGTGCAGAACAAAACATAATAGGATAGGTAGGAGTGTTCTCTCATATGGCAATATTTTATCGGAAAAAGAACGTATTTTACAAATATTTTAATTCCTTGGTTTTGTATCTGTAACATAATAAAACAAGAGGTTTTCCAATTTTCCCCATATTACGTGGGTCTTCGATGCTTTTCTCTTCACATTTCAATTTCATGTCACTTCATTCCATAGGAAATCAATGATATCTTGACAGGTGATGTGGTTATTTCAATGTTAGACGTTTTCACGAAATTGACTTCAAACAGATAATTGTAACAGAAAATTATTTATTGCCACAACAAGACGATATACGGTAGGTGAACATAAAAAATAACTTCATAATAATAACTTTAATAATTTGTCTTTTACCTCTCAATAGGCGCAAAGCCAGTATCAGCGAAACAACAGAAAATATAATGTTTGATGAACTAATCTCGTTTTGATGTATCCTTTGCAAATATAAAAAATGTTTTATTCGCGGTGTTATAGACGTTCAGGGGGCCTAGTACGAGTTTGACCCTTACGAATACTTTCATAGTTTTGTCGACTTTCATTCATAAATCAGTAGTTCCTCCTCGATTCCGCCAGGGGCGCTACTAATTTATGAATGAAAGTTGTCGAAAACTATGAGAGTATTCGTAAGTGTCAAACTCGTACTAGGCCCCCAGGATAACTAAAACCACTTTTACATAATTTTAAATAGGTAGGTACTTCATGTAAAGGATAGCACACACATAACATAACATCACGCCTTTATTTCCCCGCAGGGGAAGGCAGAGGTGTAATGGTACACCCACATTTCGCCAGTTATGTTATGTAAAGGATAGCATTGTCTATATTTTTCTTTAGCTTGTTTCGTTGTCCGTCCATCTGCTACAAGTCTTGCAAGTAAATAAGCCATTTCCCGTCGTTCAAACAGTTGAACTTTTGCATACACGCGTAGTTTGATTTCAATATAATAGGTAATATCAACTTTAAAAGTTTTTGTTTTAAAATGTTTTATATAAGATTTCATGTTGTCAAAGATTCAAAATATTTACTTTAAAATTGATCAATTTCTAACTTCTTTGGCGTTTGAATCAAAATTATATATTGCAAAACTATTTGTAAGTAATATACATTTTCCTCGCAACTGTTTATACTTTATATTCTTTATCCTTGGCAGTATAGTCAGTAAGAACTGTGCGAAGAAACTCTTGTAACACCTTAACTTACTATTATTACTTCTCTGCTCGTCTAATAAACGACTTTCTGACTTGATCCTACTTGTTTTCCCTTCGAAATTGAGTTAGAATTGTTTTTCGACAAACATTTATGGATCTTGTGTCTATTCACAACAGACAGTAGCTTTTCTACTTAAATCAATATTATCGCAGTAGAGATTTAAAAATTATCCTCAGCTCCTTACTTTTAATTTGCGGTTTTGAGAGAGGTAAAGAAACTTAAATAAAACATGTAATTCCTGTCAACGGTTCGTTTAAAATTAAAATCCAAAATAATAGCTAACTCACTATGAATGGAACCAATAAACATATTGTGCCTTTGTATAGAAGAGACAGCCCTAATAGGGCTGCCCAATGCATTGATTTATCTATACTAACATTATAGAGAGGAAAGATTTCTTTTGTAATCGATAAACTCAACTACTGAACTGATCTTAATAATTCTTTCATCGTTACTGTGAGTTTGCACTGACGAAACATTCACATGAAAACATGGTGAAAAGTAAATAAATAAATAAATAAATATCTTCGGGACATTTTTACACAGCACCATCTAGTCCCAAACTAAGCAGAACTTGTGATATGGGTACTAGACAATGGATATAATACTTATATACTTTTTTTTTTGTAAATACATACTTATAATACATAAGAAACACCCAGACCAACACAAACACTTATGTTCATCACACAAATATTTGTGTCCTGTGGGAATCGAACCCACGACCTCGTGATCAGCAGTCCGACCCTCGAACCACTAGACCACAGACGTCGTCAAAGTCAAAGTCAGTTTTCTGTCAATGTATCGAATCGCGTTCGCATTATCACACAACTTGTTAAAACGAAACTTGTTTGCCATTTCATAGTCTATTGACATGTTTCACAATTAATTTCGATATACTTCAAAGTATCTGCTTTCGGCCATACATGTTTACCAACCTCATTGGATAACACAAAAAACGAGATTTATACAAGTTTTGACACATGATTATACATCAGTGCGATCGTCAGTCGTGACAAATCTATAGACAAACATGTCAATGTATAATTTTTAGTCAGTGCAAACACAGCCAACGACAAATCTTGAAATCTGTCAAAGAATTTACCCAGTTTTCTGCAGTGCGAACGTAACAATCAACAAAACAAGTTGTGACATTAGTTTCATATGACAAGTTTCGAGACATTACATGTTAAATGTTTTTTGGTGCAAACCCACAGTTAGAAAAAATATAAATAATCAAAGGTCATATATTTATTCTTGGGTCTTCGTGAGACAGATATTATCGGCGGTTGATAGGGAGATATTATTGCTTCTGACTTTACTTATTACTCTATTATTTAAACTACAATTTAACTGCCAATAAAGACATCAGTTATGCGTGTCATGCAATTCGAGACAATTATAATTGACAAGGAGAAATCGTATTACATTCTGAAATAGGTTCCTACTGTTCCTAGACACTTACAGACGTCTAACTGAGCGGTGACCGAGTTCTGCACAATTATCACAAATATGCATATGAATTGGTGCACGTGCATAATTGTGCATAATTCTAGGTGTCCATTTTCATCTGATAAGAAAATAAATAGTATTTGTTTAGGCCGATCCATTCCTAGACTTTTGCTAGCAATTCTTACTTGTTTCTAGGCGCAGAATGAATTATTATAAGGATTAGGAATCCTCGTTGAAATGAACTGCCTCGTTGGTCTAGTGGTTGCAAGCGCGACTGCTGAGCGTGGGGTCCTGGGTTCGATTCCCGGGTCGGGCAAAGTGTTATTGGGTTTTATCATTTGGAAATTCTCAGTAGCAGCCCGGAGTCTGGATTTGTGCCCGGTCAATGGCAATAGGCTCGCCCCCTATTACATGGGACTATAAATAATATAACTGGCGAAATGTTCGTGTACTATTATATACACCTCTGCCTACCCCTTCGGGGAAATACAAGCGTGATGTTATGTTATGTAGGAATCCTATGTTCAGTGGAATACACGTAACGTAACATAACACGTTGTATACATATTGAATACTTCTACAAGCAGATATGACTTTGATGGACAGCTTTTGGTTCTGAAGCAAGGAATATACTACTCTATAACGAGAAGTCTGGAGATTACGTTTGGGTATGTATATGTATAAAAAACAAATAAAAATCAACAAATTAATTATTGCTGTGTAGTACACAACTGATACACTTTTAAGACACCCACGAAAAGAAATAAACCCTATTATTAGCAGAGAAAAATACTCTACTGAGTCATCCCTCTCCAAATAATATTACTGAAGCTTGTAATAAAAACTTATTTCGTGAAATCAGTGACAAACCGATCGTAAACATGACACAGACTAACATACAAATAAATTGCTCGTTCTATATAACGTCTCTAATCAGTAATTTTTTCAAGATTTCATTGGGAAAAATAACTTTGTACACCCTTATGTCGAAATTATTTACCAAAATAATTTAATGTACGAATTTTAGGTACTAGAACATAAACTAGCTTTACTAAATCAACTTGAAACTAAATCAATAATATAGATAAGGCCGGCCGGCTATAGGCAGGTAGGAACTTAGTTCAAGAAAATTGCATTACCTATATTATCTGGCGTTTGAATAAGAAATTAAATTGTTATAACGCCCAAATTATTTAGTCCGCATCGATTCAACCAAGTCTAACCAACCTAGGTAAAGGAGTTAAATTACATTATACCTTAAGTAGTTGCTTGTTTCTTATTGGCTTGTGTTTTTGGATTTTGCTTCTCTTCATCGTCATCGAACTTTATTTTCATTAATTATGACGTAGCACTGTTACACAGGTGGATCATACAAGACAGGTCACAGGACCAGCTACAGGATATTAGTAAATGCTGGAGTAGGAGTTAAGAGCTGTTGCCCGGAGTAGCAGAGGCACGGCGACACGGAGCCACGGAGTGTCAGAGGCACGGAGGGTCAGAGTAGATAACGTAAACGACGGAGCAGCACTGCAGGTCAATGGGTAATGGCAGGCCAGCCACTACCCAAGACGACTGCGGCTGCTAGGCTCTCAGGAACAGGAAGCAAGAAAGGTGGTCGCAAGCACTCAGGAAGATGTAGGTAGGTAAATTCCTTTCTTTTTAACCGACTTCAAAAAAAGGAGGAGATTATGTATGTGTTTTTTTCATGTATGTATGTACACCGATTACTCTGAGATTTCTGAGCCTATTTACGTGGTTGTTTTTTATTTGGTAGAAAATAGAAGAAAGCCCGCGAGGTGGTCCCATATAAATTTTAATGATTTAGGTTGAGTAGTTTTTTAACCAGCTTCAATAAATCAGTTTATTTTAGCTTCGCCTACCTAGATGATCTACTAATAGTTTTGTTTTTCTGAGAATTCTTGGCCGATTTGCGTGTTTTTTGTAACGATAGTGATTGGACGTTTGGAAGAACATGAGCGAGACCTTTGCCCAGCAGTGGGACAGCATAGGTTAGTAAAAAATATATTCTCAAATTGGTTCTATAAACATTTATGAATCAACCCTCGCAATTATCAACTAAAAAGTGATGATATAAAAACTTTTTAACAAAAAATAAAACCAACTTCAAAAACCATTATTTATTTATTCATAATTTATTTGTAATTTATTTGTCATGAAATTGTAAAGTATTATGTATAAGTTTTGTAGTGTGTGCGTCAAATGGAGCGCAAGAATAAAATCTATTTCTTTCTTTCTTTTCTTTCTACATACAATAACAAAAAAATAAAAATAATTAAAATTATTTAGTACAAAGGTACTGCTTATTTCAAAGAAATTTCAACCAGCAGACCTGCGAGAGGAGCAATAAGTAAGAAATGTAGACAACAGTGTGTAAAAAGATAGGAAACTTAAAATTAGATCTAATAAAGCAATAGATACTTAAATAAATACATAACCAAAACCATAACCATAACCTTTACTAAAAAGTAAAAAATAATCCTTGTAGGTATGTAAAATCTTAACATAAACCAAGATTTTGAAGGCGGCGCGTAAGTCTTCAACTAATATTTCTGGTAGCATCATCACCCGTCCTTTAATGTTACTCGCTAAATTAAATTAAAAATTAAATAGAAATTTCTTTATTTCGGGCATCTGAACCCATAAACCACATAGAATAAATAAAAATGAACACACATACAAATGCCAGTCAAGCCAGATTACCACATTTCACCACAATCCCTACATGTTGGCAATAAAGCCGCCTAATAAAAGAACATTGTATGTCGATACAAGACTTACTTTAATACCAGTCCTTACTATAATGTGTACTTACTTAGGTACTCAGTACTGTGTGACAAACGCAAATTTCTGCGAAGTCCGAGGCGCTGTGCCAGTCACTCCGCGGTAATACCGATCCTATCTGATCGTGTTTTGTTCTGCCGGAACTGAATTTATCGTGTGTTTATGGATTATCGGGGCTTCAGCTGCTGGGTTGTTGGAATATCTAGAAGTCTTTATGTTACTAAGATTCAGCCATAAGTAGAAATATGCATCTTTTATACTATTGGAAAAGGGATGGATATGCAACCATAGTGCAGCGATCTACACTCAACAGCCGAAATTTAACCTATCTATCCACGATTTGCCTTACTAGACATAGAAATTTGACATAAGCTCCATACAAATTAGGTGTTTTTCTATTAAAATTCATTTTCTTTCTCTCGTAGTGTATGGTGGAAAGATACGATATTATTTTTGGCCGAAAATCACGTATACTCGTAATATATAAGTCTATGTATACTTATCAATCACACGCATTACACTTTTCACATTCTCGCAAAATAATTAAAATTTCATTCAGTCACTCATGTTCGCATACAGTCACCAACTAAACACATTTTTGTATTTTTTGTTTTATTTTTCTTTATTTCGTATAATTTGTATGTCCTGTAGGCTGTTCTTGTATTTAATTTAGACCTTTACTTGGAAGACTGGAACTCCCGAACACAAGCAAGCATTTGCTTAAAAGGTGGTTCCCAATGATGTAGGTAATGAAATAGTTTAACAAGTTGATGAAATAAACATTTTATTTATTTACTTAAACACAAACACCCAGGCTCGGAACATAATCGAATAAATATAATTAGTAGGTATCAAAAAACGAAGATCCATATGACCCGAAGCGCATTTGTCAAGTGTTCAATGAATCAGATGTTTCAGGGAATAATAGATTACACATTTTTTTTTCTATTTCCCAACCGAAGCATCTGCTAGAACCATTATAACACAAAAATAATAGTATCACTCCAAGCGTAGATCAATCTATGCAAATCACGGCTCGATCGATACCCCGTCGATCGCCAATCACTCGTGTATCGCCGATTGATTTGTCAGTCAGTCTGCGTAGAAATAAAAACATTTGCCACAGACATTTATATAGAATAGAGGAACACGATAGAATAGTATACATCTGTACAACGGTTATTGTGCAATGGGTATACATGACCATAGAACTAAGAATGTACGGTTTTCAAATACGTAATCATACTCTGAAAATTCAACAAGTCGCGAGCTCAAAAATTCTGATGTCTATTTTCATTACGTGTCTTCATTTTGTGACGATGACAAGGATTGCGCACTTCACTGCACAAGAACGGCATGAATAAGACAGCTTACCAATGATAGTAATATATAAGTCTATGCAGCTTACGTTATTAAACCTCAAACATGTTGTCCTGTTATGGCTCCTATATGAGTTTTCTTATTAGAAAATTCAATTGATGGAGTGCTGAATAATTAAAAACCGTCTCGACACCAGTTTGATCACGAAACGCTAAAGTATGGCCAACGTCCCAACGACCACCATGTTGTTAGTTCAGGAGCTATTAAAATTTTATACCCAACAACATGACTGAATCAACTATTCTACAAACGCGATAAAAACTCATTTTCAAATTAATTTCCCTTCTCCGATTACTTCCTTTAAATTCCTTTAAAAGAAAAAACCCCAGCGATACCGTCTCGGTACAAATGACCGCCGCGTCTAAGCGATTGGCAACGCTGCGCAGGCACAGATGACGGCGCAGGCGCAGCGAGACCACCCGGGCGATAGATTTGTACCGACTATTGATGTACCTACGCTTTGATTCAGTTTGATTTGATTGTAATTATATTTATGCTGGTAAAATGCGGTATCAAGGAGATAACTTGTTGGCTTGTTGGTGACAGGATACCTACCCACCTGGTAGTTTTTGTACGTCATTAATTTGTTCATTGACCAAGTACTCACCATATATTTCGGATGGTAACGTAACATAGGTAAATAGTATATAAGTACGTAAGGTAACGTAAAATTCCGTTTTTTTAAGTTCTTTAAAAATTAAAAATGATTTTTATTTATTTATTATCAATGACATTTAAAAGTATAGATATGCCATACCCTAACAAAACGAACTAAAAAAAATGTTCCTAAAAAATGTTCCGTACGCAGCGGCAGCACAATACACATAAACTAGTACAAAGTAAGTTTTGCTAGCCACTCCCAAATTCGATTTTATTTTTGTTTACGTCATGCCCTTAAGTTACTTTCGCGTCATAATTAGAACATTTTCTGTACACACACGACGGCATTTTAATTTTTTTGTCACCGGTCACGCTCGGCGGCTTGTTTGATAACAACGATGTTACCTCAGTGTTTGATAAGGATTAATAGAAAAAACCTCCTAATTGGGACGTTTTCGAGTCTTCAGTTGCGAGTGCAAGTAACATATCTGTACTTTTAAATATCATTGTTTATTATATTCTTTATTTTACAAACACCGAACGAAAACAAAGACAGTAAACCAATAAACCAATAAATAACTCAAAGTCCAATAGAATTAAGACCAAAACTGCTTACTGACGAGTTTATACACATACAGTCACGAACCAACTAATATATCACGTTAGAAATTTCAACAAAATTCATTCACCACCCCTTCGGATGGCAAACAAACGCATCTCGTTACAACTATTCCTCATCGCTGAGGGGCGGGCAGAGAACTAAGTCCCTGAAAAATGTCAGCAATATTTTAGGTCGACGTGCCGGAGGGCGGAGGGTGAAGGGTCACAAACAGAATTAAACAAGTTCCGATCTCATTTACAAATACGCATCTTTACTGTACCGGCGCGGAAAACTGCACAGCTTCAAGGGGTAAATGGTAATTAAATTGTTTTGTTAATCTTTACTCGAAAGAGCTAAATGTGATTAGCTTTGATTTCGCTTTCAAAAGTTTTTGCATTTAAGATTTAGACTCATTGTTTCGCTCTTCTTTTTCGTGTCTATGGAACAAAGTTGGTGGCACAGTAATCAGACGCAGCTGACCCAAAAATTTGCCAAGCCTCATGCTCAGTTATTTACACAAACAAAAAAATTAAAAATAAATAAAAATAAAAATAAAATGTTTTTTTTTTTACTTCTGAGCTTGTCGGTTTTAACATCGCTTTGCAATGATATGTAACTAATTTTGGACACTAATTGCTTACATTACAATCAATAACAATAGTAGGACAATCGTTAACTTAGGTACTTATCAGCACCATGTATTATAGAATTATCTCGGACTAAAATTCAATGATATTGCATTTTGGTAAATGTACCCAAAATTTTATCAAAAACAGTAGTTATTTGTTATTACAAAACGTAATCGATTCAAAATAAAATCATATCCATATAAGACTGTCCGCCACTGTACGCGATCTGTGATACAATTTTCGGCTACAAACTTCACGTTTCGGACATAATTGATATCGTTTTGGGTACAGCAGGTACTGAGGTACATTTTGCAAATGTTTATTATTGACATAAGTAGGCAGTTGTTCAATTCATTACAAATTACGATATTTCCTGTTTTAATTTTGTTTATTTTCTTGTTTTATATGAATTTTGACGAATTTCATACTTCATGCCTAAGTCTCTCCTTTTAACAGATACCTAATGCGTTAAAAAGAGAACAAAGGATATACAGCGGAAAAAAGGGCTACCGTGTAAACACAGACATGGCTTGCAATTTGTTCTATCAGAATTATCGATTTGAACGAATTTTTCAACTCGCTTTGGAAAAGCGCTCGTGTGTATCAGGCCTAAGAGCTAAACAGAACAATTATCTACCAAAGATATAAATTGTGGAAAGAAAAAATCGCTCACGAGCAGGATTCGAACCTGCGACTCCTGGCTCAGTACGCCAGTGCTTTAGCCACTAAGCTACCGTGAACACTGCTCGTGGTATCGAAATTATCCTCCACTATACGTCTTTGGGTGACGTCAGCGATATCTTATTAAGAAACATTGTTCCTTAACCGACTCGACTAACTTTACAGTTAAATCAAAGTCGTATAGATATGCCTACCCTTACTAATTATTTTATTATTTTAACGCATTTTACGCATGCGAAACGAATTCTAAAGATATAAATTGTGGAAAGAAAAAATCGCTCACGAGCAGGATTCGAACCTGCGACTCCTGGCTCAGTACGCCAGTGCTTTAGCCACTAAGCTACCGTGAACACTGCTCGTGGTATCGAAATTATCCTCCACTATACGCCTTTGGGTGACGTCAGCGATATCTTATTAAGAAACATTGTTCCTTAACCGACTCGTATAGTGGAGGATAATTTCGATACCACGAGCAGTGTTCACGGTAGCTTAGTGGCTAAAGCACTGGCGTACTGAGCCAGGAGTCGCAGGTTCGAATCCTGCTCGTGAGCGATTTTTTCTTTCCACAATTTATATCTTTAGAATTCGTTTCGCATGCGTAAAATGCGTTAAAATAATAAAATAATTAGTAAGGGTAGGCATATCTATACGACTTTGATTTAACTGTAAAGTTAGTCGAGTCGGTTAAGGAACAATGTTTCTTAATAAGATATCGCTGACGTCACCCAAAGACGTATAGTGGAGGATAATTTCGATACCACGAGCAGTGTTCACGGTAGCTTAGTGGCTAAAGCACTGGCGTACTGAGCCAGGAGTCGCAGGTTCGAATCCTGCTCGTGAGCGATTTTTTCTTTCCACAATTTATATCTTTGGTAGATAATTGTTCTGTTTAGCTCTTAGGCCTGATACACACGAGCGCTTTTCCAAAGCGAGTTGAAAAATTCGTTCAAATCGATAATTCTGATAGAACAAATTGCAAGCCATGTCTGTGTTTACACGGTAGCCCTTTTTTCCGCTGTATATCCTTTGTTCTCTTTTTAACGCATTAGGTATCTGTTAAAAGGAGAGACTTAGGCATGAAGTATGAAATTCGTCAAAATTCATATAAAACAAGAAAATAAACAAAATTAAAACAGGAAATATCGTAATTTGTAATGAATTGAACAACTGCCTACTTATGTCAATAATAAACATTTGCAAAATGTACCTCAGTACCTGCTGTACCCAAAACGATATCAATTATGTCCGAAACGTGAAGTTTGTAGCCGAAAATTGTATCACAGATCGCGTACAGTGGCGGACAGTCTTATATGGATATGATTTTATTTTGAATCGATTACGTTTTGTAATAACAAATAACTACTGTTTTTGATAAACTTTTGGGTACATTTACCAAAATGCAATATCATTGAATTTTAGTCCGAGATAATTCTATAATACATGGTGCTGATAAGTACCTAAGTTAACGATTGTCCTACTATTGTTATTGATTGTAATGTAAGCAATTAGTGTCCAAAATTAGTTACATATCATTGCAAAGCGATGTTAAAACCGACAAGCTCAGAAGTAAAAAAAAAAACATTTTATTTTTATTTTTATTTATTTTTAATTTTTTTGTTTGTGTAAATAACTGAGCATGAGGCTTGGCAAATTTTTGGGTCAGCTGCGTCTGATTACTGTGCCACCAACTTTGTTCCATAGACACGAAAAAGAAGAGCGAAACAATGAGTCTAAATCTTAAATGCAAAAACTTTTGAAAGCGAAATCAAAGCTAATCACATTTAGCTCTTTCGAGTAAAGATTAACAAAACAATTTAATTACCATTTACCCCTTGAAGCTGTGCAGTTTTCCGCGCCGGTACAGTAAAGATGCGTATTTGTAAATGAGATCGGAACTTGTTTAATTCTGTTTGTGACCCTTCACCCTCCGCCCTCCGGCACGTCGACCTAAAATATTGCTGACATTTTTCAGGGACTTAGTTCTCTGCCCGCCCCTCAGCGATGAGGAATAGTTGTAACGAGATGCGTTTGTTTGCCATCCGAAGGGGTGGTGAATGAATTTTGTTGAAATTTCTAACGTGATATATTAGTTGGTTCGTGACTGTATGTGTATAAACTCGTCAGTAAGCAGTTTTGGTCTTAATTCTATTGGACTTTGAGTTATTTATTGGTTTATTGGTTTACTGTCTTTGTTTTCGTTCGGTGTTTGTAAAATAAAGAATATAATAAACAATGATATTTAAAAGTACAGATATGTTACTTGCACTCGCAACTGAAGACTCGAAAACGTCCCAATTAGGAGGTTTTTTCTATTAATCCTTATCAAACACTGAGGTAACATCGTTGTTATCAAACAAGCCGCCGAGCGTGACCGGTGACAAAAAAATTAAAATGCCGTCGTGTGTGTACAGAAAATGTTCTAATTATGACGCGAAAGTAACTTAAGGGCATGACGTAAACAAAAATAAAATCGAATTTGGGAGTGGCTAGCAAAACTTACTTTGTACTAGTTTATGTGTATTGTGCTGCCGCTGCGTACGGAACATTTTTTAGGAACATTTTTTTTAGTTCGTTTTGTTAGGGTATGGCATATCTATACTTTTAATTTTTTCTTTCCACAATTTATATCTTTAGAATTCGTTTCGCATGCGTAAAATGCGTTAAAATAATAAAATAATTATCTACCATTTCCAAAAAAAAAAAAACATAAAACATATACCTACCTACCTAAATAAAATTCTTGTCTTCATCCTATCCCCGTGTAATAGAAAAATCAGAAAAAAAACTAAAAAAAACTTGTACCAATTTCCCAGAAAGACAATCCAGGCGCGTAATCAAAACAAAATATTTACCGATCGACAAGACTACAGAGATCTCCACTTGTGGGGTTATAGTATAATAATAATAATAATATGTGTGAGGATGAGGAGTGAGGAGACGCCGCGGGCCGAGCTATGAACAAATCCAATTTTTAATAAACTCACTCTTTTATCCGGGGAGAGAGGAACCATGTTTGTGGAGAAATTTCGGACATGTTTTAAGATACATTTTTAATAGTTTTTTAATTCTGGTAAGTAGGTAATACATAAATAAACAATTAAAACCACCACTAAATAATTTCTTATTTCCAACTATCGCCGGCGGGCGCATGGTTTTTGAGAGCGCCGCGATTGACGTACCTACTGTACCTAGGCCCTTTGGAGGAGTCGCGAGCGCCGGCGTTCGGCACCCCCTAAGACCCGGCGCCCGTGTGCGCCACATACCCTGCACGATAGGTAAAGCCAGCCCTGGATTTTAACATTCCTATTTTGATCACTTATGATGATGATGATGTCCTCCTTGACGTGTCCGTCAGCGGCGAACTTTGTTAGCTCCGGACATGAGAGCGGAGGTGGCTAGCGAAACCAAATTTGGTTTTAAAGGTCCTGTTGCAAGGCGCACAGTGCAGAAACGTACGTCGCTGCTGTAATTGGAACAAATGCAAGCGAATTCATCAAATATCTACAGGAATAGGACCCGTCACATTAAGAAAAGTATATGATTCTTCAGTCCTCACAAAATCATACGGCGTGGAAATGCGGAAAATTCCGATTAGGATTGTTCTTTTCAATCCGAACCCACAGTCACCCCAATTTCCCCTAACCAAAGAGAAGAGACACTGTTTATATTACTAGTGGATTATTCGCATCGCAGCGCGCGCCGTCCTTTTACCATAGACAACAATTTTTTCCGGCCTCCCCATAGACTCGGGACAAAAACAATAACTATTCAGCCTCAGCCCTCAGAGGTCACGGAGTTCATCATTGAGGTTGTATGGAAAAATAGGAATATGTTGATGAATCAATGACCGTAGAAAGTAGGAATTCAGTTTTGTAGGAACCTCACGATGTTTTCCGTCATCGTTTAAAAACAACTGATAAACAAATTCTAATCCACACATGTATTTGAGAAATCAGAAGTGTGGGCCGGGTTCGTAGGAAGTAGTTTTAACTCAGACCCACAGAGTACATTTTTATTGCTCAGAGTGCAGACCCACCTGCATCACAGGCAAGCGTTCAACCGCTAGGCCAGTCTTCCCCAAAGTATTGCTCGCAACCCACTGCTGTCGCGAAACCACTTGGTCGGTGGTTTGGTGGGCCCTGAAACATCTAAGACCATAGTCGCAAGTCGCAACACGTCTGCCGGGCGTTTTTTCCGTCCGGTACTGGGTTGGGTCCCGACTTAGACCATACACCCCATAGACGCCTCATAACAGGCGACCGATGTATGCCACACATCTATGAAATTTCTCTAATATAGGTCGCCACTATTTGCCACTCTTCTTCTTCGTGTCGACACGAGCTACATAATGATAATAGCTCATGTCGTGGGGAAAAGATTAGCCAGTCAGCAAGTTGGTAGCGGGGCTGACTGCCCAGGGTGCGCCGGACGATCAATTCCACTATTTGCCACTTGAAATCTTCAAATCAGTTTCGACCACTTACATAAGTCGTTAAAACTGTGCCGCATTAGTGATTAGCCAATAGCCGTCTTGGTAGGGCCAATCGGATTGCAGTACCACGCCTCAGCTAGTGGCAGAATTTATTGTAAACATTAGGCGTCTATTGGGCTGTATGGTCGTTGGGTCCCGAACTTAGATTTTTTTTATTTATTTAATTTAAGTGAACAAAAACGTAGGGACCAACTGATTTATTTTCGCGATTGTCGGGTTGGTCCCATAGTAAAATTTGTTCATAATGATGAGTACAATAACCCATTTTCGGGAAAGAAGCCATTAAAATTTCAGCATGTATTATTTAGCTGTGTACCTACCTAATTATTATTTCGTATTGTAACGTTACAACAATCACAACCAGGATTTTGCTGGCTGATAGGTAGGTGCCTATTGAACTTAAGGATCGTAAAGTACAAAACATGTAGCTAGGCAGGCCTACCCTATAATGTAGTCATGATTGTTGTCGATAAAACCATGTCATGTTTTTATCGACAACAATCAAGCACTGAAACGCCTTCAGAATTACCTAAATTCATCATAACCAAAATTAGGTATCTTAATCAATTTGAAGTAATTTCTCTTTGATATAATAATTTCCTTACAAGACAAACTGCAAAAGTTACATGTCGTGGATCAAGAAACCTTCCACAACTGTAGTTTCTTAAAAACAATTCAAAAATGTTATGTTTTATTACATCATCGTTATTGGCTAACGTGCCGTGTGTCACGGAGAAATGAAGTGAAATCAAATTCCTGCAGCAACCGCGAGACGACGGCTGACGAGGGATGAGGGTAGTATCGATATCATGGGGATGTCGATGATAAAGGTTATAGTTACGATCGGGTGCCGATCAAAATTACCTGTCAAGCATTCACGTGCTTTACATTCAAACGTTTATTAATACTGTCAAAATCCTAAGTGACTTTCATCTTCAGTGTGATTTGCGTAATGCTTGGGCCTCGAAGGTTCGTAGAATGCCATGAATATTTTGAAGGTTTCTTAAGCAGTCTTGCAAAAATCCCTACAGGGTTCGATGAATGAAGATTTTCTACCCAAAAGACAGCTTATTGTTAGTTCTCTATAGGTGGACCTTCAGACTTCTGACTTAGCAGGTTTTCTGCAGCATAGGTAGAGCAGGATCTCTGGTGAAACACGGAGGCTTATACAAACTTAGCAAACATATCGATGTTCCAATGACACATCACTAACACAGTCGTACATCGACATTAATCTCAGCACACACGAAATGCACAAGTTTTTACGTTTTATTTGCGAGAAATATTCGCGTCCTTAGAACGTAGACACGAGACAAATTTTAACGGTTTCTTTTAACTTACAACATTTTCATTCTGTCCCCGAAGTAATTACGAGACGTATAATAAATGGTACAACGACATTTTACAACGGTATTTGCATATTCTGACTGGAAATCTCCGAAACTGTGACAAGTTTATTTAATTCTGAATGTAATTAAATCCCCTGTCATGGAGGATCGATGGTGTGTTCAACGATAGCAATTAATTAAGAAGTGAGGTCCAGTCTCTGATAGGTATTATGGTGGTTATTCAAGCTTATTATTTTATCAGGAGCATCCTATTGGCGAATGCTACACGCTCGATATGTATAGCGATATTTAACGTGATATTTATCTAGTCATATTTTCGTGTACTACACATACAATACGAATCGCGTCAGTACTTTCCGTATTATATAAAGTACTCTGTGGTCAGTACGAAGCTAAATTTCATTGAGTACACTCGTACGTTTCGTATTACAATATAAATATAGCTATGAGTGATAATATAAATAAAGCTTGCGTTGCTATTATATTAGCGATAGCATTGAAAAGACGTACAAAACGAAAAAAATGGACGAAATATTGGTTTCAAGATAGAGAAAAATATACACATCTGAATTTACTAAATTTGCCAGGGGTAGTGGTAGTGTTTCTAACACTTGTATGAATTCTTTCAAATGCTTTTGGTCGTTTGTTTTAGGTACGGCGGGCGCCGCCGCCTCAATATGCGCGTCTTCTTCCATCGCTGACAGAATTAATACTGACGCGATAAATATCGATTAGAGACTAGACGCTCGATATTTATCAACGATACTTGATACAAATCGTGGATTTTTGGATTTTTAGAAATCCAGCGATCCGTATCACGAGAGGTGATACGCTATACTACAGACTCGATAAATATCGTGATCCTGGATTACGATCCAAATATCACGATAAATATCGAGCGTGTAGTATTCGCCATTGAAGAGACATGCTCAGAATCGTTATATAATTATTATTGCCAGAAGACGTTTAGCAATTCGTTTAGTTAAAACATCTGAATGTAAAAAGTAAATAATTATCTGTAAATATTTCGTGTATTGTGCCAAGAAGGCGGGAATTAAATTGATTTTAATAGGTAATTTAACAGTTCTTTATTCGGACTTAACTTTCACAAAATCCTTGCAAAAATACTTAACTAGTATATTTTTATAATAACTTCTTAGGTTTTCGCGATCACTACACATTATAATAAAACAAAGTTTAACCGGATTAGTATATTTTTTTTTTTTTTTTTTTTTTTTATTCCAAGAAATTTAGTACTATATTACAAATAATATTTTGGTAATATATTTTGCAAACAAGTGAATCTGCATCTGTAACCGAACTAGGCAAAGCCTGTATTTCGGTTATCAGCGCCAATCCCCTCGAACAATTACACAATTATATTAGCCAACATGTGAAGTTGATGGGTTGTACTATTTTATAAATTGAAGTACATAATAATATATTGAAAATTAATACATTGTTATAGCCTTAATTACCTAGAACAATATTAGACAAACAAAAACAATTATTGTAAGAGTGTGAAAAGTTCCTCATTTTTAGGGTTCCGAAGTCCTACAAGGAACCCTTATAGTTTCGTCATGTCCGTCCGTCTGTCCGTCTGTCCGTCCGTCTGTCCGTCTGTCCGTCTGTCCGTCTGTCCGTCTATCCGTCTGTCCGTCTGTCCGTCTGTCCGTCTGTCCTAATCCTTTACAGCTTAATAACTTCTACAGTTATAAACATAAGTAAATGAAATTTTGTCAAAAAATTGTCTACATATAGATCTCAATTTTAAAAGAATAAAAAAAATCGTTTTTCCGTATTTTAGGGGTGGCGTCCATACATGTGAAATGCGGAAAAAAAAATTTTTTCGCTGCACCCCCTCGTGTGGGATATCATTGAATAGGTCTACTAAAATTGTAACGAGGTCCAACTCGTTATGCTGCTCACCCTATTTGGTTTTCCTGGCCACTTTATTATACTTTAATCAATCCAAATTCAAAATTCAAAATTATTTTCAAAAATGGCTATTTTCCACTGTTTTAGCTCAGTTTCCATATTGTACGCTGAAAGACACTCATGTGTCTGTGACTGTGTCTCATAATCATTATATTATTTTATTAACAAATAGTCAATGTATCAATTTACCAGTTAGTGAGATTCAGTATACCAAAAACGTTCCTGTTGTGTTTTTATTGTTTGTGCCGACCTACCAACCTACCTACCTGAATCCAGCCCGAGCTAGCTGCATGGGCATAGCAGCAGCTCAATTGTTTTATAGTCGGAGTTGTCCTACCACTCCTCCGGCCCTCCGTACTACTGACCCTCTCTGCCCTCCATACCTCAGAGGAGTTCCATAACTCCATACCACTAGTTCCTGTACCACTAGTTCCTGTTGTTCCTGAGTTCTGTTCCTGTAGTTCCTGTTCTCCTCCTACTTCCGTGTCACCGTGTGCCAAGCCACCGAACCCTCGACCCTGCGAGTCTCCTGCCCGAGCCACCCACACCGGCCACGACGCGACAAAATGAAGGTAATGTTTGATACATCACTTTTTTATCAGAAGTACCATCTGCGAAATATAGCCCGCCAAAGTGGCTTGCAATGTGCCCCCCCCCCCTGCCATTTCTAAACTATGCAATGTAGAAACTTATAATCTTCCACATTGATAGACCTTTGTGAAAACTCTCTTTTTAAATTATTTCGAGTATAATGTGATTATAATTTTTTGAGTTATAGAGAGAAAACTGAAAAATACTTAAAACGTCCTAGTTCAAAGGTCATTGACCTTAGAGAAAAATTATCATAGCAAATAATGCTCCTTTAGCTACTTTCTATTTGAAAAAATCACAAAAAGTAACTTTGAAATGACACACTTCTCTTCTTGAATTTATCGCTAGATGGCGCTACTAACAACACGCTCTGAGTCGCGAATGCTGCCGATTATTGCAAAAACTAAAATAGCCATGATTAATATTCGATTTGATTCGTTTGTAATTACACCTACTTAAGGAACCCTATAATACTGAGCATGGCCCGACATGCTCTTGGCCGGTTTTTGTGTTTAAATATAATTATGTATCTGAGTGTGATGAGAAAGAGGGTGTGTGAAGTGCGAGTGTGATGGTTGTGTATGTGTGTGTATGTGAGCATAGTGAGTGTGCGTGAGGGTAGATACATGCATGTGGTGTTAGGTGTATGTGTGCGGTGTATGTGTGCGGTTTCATAAGATCAGTTTTAATCCAATCATTCAAATTACTGTGTTATATAAAGAAGTTGTTCAGTTTCCTCATAATTAAGTTTCTGCAAATATTGACATACCCTCAATTTGCATTTTTTTTTCGTCAGCGGGTAGACATTCAAAGTTTTGTTGATTCTGTTGTACAGAAATGGTCCAAGAAATCCAACAAACCTTTGACTGAATTTGGTTTTACAGGTGGCTTGTTTGTTACATACATCATGCTTACGGCGTTTTTGTAACAACAGAGGATCATAGTTTAGTTTTGTATGTTGTTGAAGGATGATGTTGAGTATGAACAATTGTCGAACAGTTAAGACCTCGCACATCTGGTAAAGGGCCACAGTCGGAAAATAAATGGGTTTAAAGGTACTAACCTTCAGTATAGCGCGCTGGGCGATTTCAATGGACTTCATCGTGGTTTTGCTAGTGCCTCCCCAAGAAGATATACAATAAGTTAGGAGTGACTGACAGAGGGCATAATATATTTGTTTCAGCAGTTTAGACTCGGCAACATGCCTTAAATTTTTAAAAACAAAAATAAGTTTCCGTACTCTAGCACATGTTAGCCTAATGTGTTCCTTGAAGTTGAGTCTACAATCTATGGTAACACCTAAGTACTTGATAGTTTGTACACGTTCTAGTGATAAGCATGTGCAGCCCACTTCTGAGAGACATTCATGAGAAATAATGTTGTGGTTGTTGCTAAGTCCAGCAGTTTGCCTAATACTGAAACATACATACTTAGTTTTATCTACATTCAATGTAAGTATGTTCTTCTGAAGCCAGCTTCTAGTGATACTAAAGCCCACCTGAGCAGCATCAAAAACCTCATCCCATGTATCAGCGGCAAAAACTAAGGCGGTATCATCCGCGAAAGAAATGATCTCGCCTCGGGTGAGTTTAAGATTGGTAAGCTCGTTTATGTATGTGAGAAATAGAGTAGGTCCCAGAATGCTGCCCTGCGGAACGCCGTGTGTAACTGGAAGGCATGTACCTTTATATTTATCCACTCGGACACACTGAGTTCGCCCAGATAAATAACTTTTAAAAAGTTTCAGTTGCGTGGCTCTAATTCCAAGCCTCTCGAGTTTACTTAGTAGGAGGGAAACAGAAATCGTATCAAATGCCTTTACCAGGTCAAGGAAAATAGAAAGACATTTTTTTCCTCTATCCAAGTTTGAGCTGATAATACTTGTAAGTTTATTCACAGCCTGTTCAGTAGATTTTCCGTGCCTAAACCCGTATTGGTTTGCAGATAATAATTTATTTTTCTCTAGGTAGTTAACTAGTCGACAATTCATAATTTTTTCCAAAATTTTTGATATTGCCGGTAGTATAGATATGGGTCTATAGTTGTTGATACAATTTCTGTCTCCACTCTTATAAATTGGGCATACTTCTGACCTTTTCAGGGAATCTGGGAACACCCCTAATTGAAGACAGTCATTGATAATTTTTGTTAGAGGAGGAACAAGAATATTTTTTAGTTGTTTCAAAAAAATATTGCTAATTTTATCACAGCCAGTGGCGATATATTGCAATACATTCTACTTAAACAACGTCGCTAATTGCACAACACAATTAATTTTAATATTTAAAAAGACATCCGGCGCGCCCGCCATTTCCAGTGTTGCCAGAGAGAGAACCCAAATTACCCCCATTACTGTCTTCCGCCCAGTCTGAATTTGCATAGATTTACTTAATCTGAACCATTGTGATCTCCGGTTCAACAACGGACGATTCATTTAACTGTTATTATTATCGCAACCTTTACTGCTATTTTTAATTGCCCCTTTTAATTATGAGCCTCTTGTAACGTCAAGTGTCGGAAAATTGCTTGAGATTTTCCTTTAGATGAAGATAGGCTGATGGAAGTTGGGTGCTGATTAAGGACTATCAAATTAATCTTTTAGAATTGATGTTATACCTTATACCTACAAGATTTACATTTATTAGATGTGGCATCTAGTTAACTTTGTACTTTTAACCACCCATAAAAGTATGATCATTATAGACATTATCACGGAATAACAAGTTAGTTTTTCTGTAGATATCGGACGAATTAAAAAGGCGGACGGAATCTCGCTAAACAAAGACTGAAGCACTGTTTTTTTTTCCTAAACCAACTACAATTGCGAAAACATTTTAACACACCAGATTTATACTGTTTTTTTGTGACATTACAACAATGACTACCGTCACACTAGATTTTTTGCGTAATCGCGGCTTATGGGCATGCTATGGATGTGAATGTGTACGTGCCGGCCCGTAGTTTTAAGCGAGCCGGCATACTATGGATGCTTCACTTATTGTTTATCGAGATTCCGTCCGCCTTTTTATTCGTACGAGGCTTCACACCAGGGACATAAACAAAGCTATAACAATAGCCGAATCCTAGCTTAGTCTAATTTTTATGCAAAAGCCTTTTCGTTACACAGGCTCCCTGCGATAGCGAGTTGGCATCGTTCTTAATGTGTCAGTGCAGTGGGCCAGGCCGCCAGGGGATAACTCCAGTTAGTTACGTTCTCCACTTGGCAAGGGTTGCGTTTAGGTCGTAGTCTGTTACGTAAGCGCTGAAGCTTTGTTGTAAATTAAGCTGGATGGTTTGTAATGGTTGATAGTCGTATAACATTCAAAATTTATAAAGTACTAGCCTATGCCCACGGCGTCACCCGCGTGGATGTCGTTTACCGCGCATCCCTCGGGAACTGTTCATCTTCCCGGGATAAAAAGTAGCCTATATGTTAATCCGGATTATGTTCTATCCGTATGCCAAATTTAATTAAAATCCATACAGTAGTTTTTGCGTGAAAGTGTAACAAACATCCACACATCTATACATCCTCACAAACTAGTAGGAAGTAGGATATATAGTACGCACCCATGGACGCAACATGGACGAGTAAAAAAAATAGGTACTCACCAAACTTTATGGCGGCTGAGAAAACGAGTCGTATGTGCGCGGGTGTCAATAGGGATGCGGGGCGCTACGCAGCGCTAACTTCATAGCCGCCATAAAGATAGTTGCGCATTATAGCTAATGTACTCTGTGATTATAGCAATGGAAAATTCCTATAACAAGGTACACTTGAACGCTGCTTTTGTCCAAAATACAACACCACAAAACCACAAAATTAGACATTAAAACACAATTTAGGTACCTTTCTTTACTAACGTTCCGAGAAACGTCTAAAATTACAAACAGTTAAACAGTTTACTCTCATCTTATTACCCAACTATACTGTTGCATTAAAAGAGCCTCCACGAGTTGTCCACGAGTGACGATATTTAATTGATCGTCCGGCGCACTCTGGGCAGTCAGCACCGCTATCTACCTACTGACTGGCTAATCTTTTCCCCACGACATGAGCTATTATTATTATGTAGCTCATGTCGACACGAAGAAGAAGAACCCGACTGCGTTTACCTTGAATATTTCGTCCAAATGCACACTGAACAGATACTTCTGTTGTGTAGTTGTATATTGTATATACGCGCGTGGCTAGTTCTAGGTTTTTTTTTTTGTTATTTTTTATGTTCACCTAACGCATACATGTCGTCTTTTTGTGGCAATAAATCATTTTTCTTTCTATTTTATTTTGCAAATATACAGGGTGGAAACTTTCAGCGGGGCAGTAAGGAGAAGTACCTTATCCGTTACATTTTGTATGAAAATTTTACGCAAAAGCTTTTTTAGTGACGGTTGAGACCTTTTTGTTGACTGAATAAAAAGATAAGTTTAAAAACAATTCAAATTTCGAACTCGTTATTATTAAATAAAAAACAATCTTAACAGTTTGTTGCGTCAGAAAAGCTCTGAGTGTGTTGTGGATTTTACATTAAATGCATAGTGTTTAGTGTGGACAGCTATTGTTTAGAGAAATTTACCTCCAATTTAGAACGTTTAGACTTGCTAGAAGCATATTACGTAAATAATAAAAATACATCGGCTGCGTTAGAATGGTATAGGATCAAATATCCAAATCGTCATGTGCCATCCAGAAAGGTTATTGAAATCTTGCACAAGGTGGCTCTTTCAAGAAAAAAACTGTACCTACGCTACCCATTTATACTAGATGAAAATTTGATCATTTCTGTTCTTACACTTCTTGTCGAAGCTTATCCCGAAATATCATCAAGAGCAGTCGCTGAAGAAGTAGGTGTCTCACATCGTTTTGTGCTAAAGATATGGAAGAAAAGAAGTATGGTTATAAATGTTACTGACAGGGGCGACTAGTTCAAGCCTTACATTCAGGGGATGCCGCTCGAAGACTTACTTTTTGCAGGTGGTTAAGAGGAAAATTAAGCAGATATTACCATTTTCTGAATTTTATATTATACTAGCTTTTACCCGAGGCTCCGCTCGCGTTAAATTCTGCTAACGCACGTCAGTCCAGTCCAGTCCAGTCCATTCCAGTCCAGTCCAGTCCAGTCCATTCCAGTCCAGTCCACTGTCCCACTGTCCCGCTGTCCCGCTGCCCCGCTGCCCCACTGCCCCACTGCCCCACTGCCCCGCTGTCCCACTGCCCCACTGCTCCAATGCCCCTCTACCCCACTGCCCCGCAGCCCCACTGCCCCTCTGCCCCGCTGCCCCACTATCCCACCGCCCCGCTGCCCCGATGCCCTACTGCCCCGCTACCCCACAGCCCCACTGCCCCGCTTCCCCACTGCCCCGCTGCCCCGCTGCCCCACTGCCCCGCTGACCCACTGCCCCACTGCCCGCTGCCCCACTACCCCACTGCTCCCCACTGCCCCGCTGCCCCGCTACCCCACTGCCCCACTGCCCCTCTACCCCGCCGCCCCACTGCCCCGCTGCCCAGCTGCCCGGCTACCCCACTGCCCCGCTACCACACTGCCCCGCTTCCCCACTATCCCACTGCCCCACTGCCTGCCCCGCTGCCCCCCACTGCCCCGCAACACCACTGCCCCACTACCCCGCTGCCCCGCAGCCCCGCTGCCCCACTATCCCACTAACACTCTACCCCACTGCCCCACTGCCCCGCTGCCCCACTGTCCCACAGCCCCACAGCCTGCCCAGCTGCCCCACTGCCACAATGCCCCGCTGCCCCGCAGCCCCACGGTCCCGCAGCCCCGCTGCCCCACTGCCCCGCTGCCCCACTGCCCTGCTGCACCGCTATCCCATTGCCCCGCTGCCCCGGTACCCCACTGCCCCGCTGGCACCCTGGCCCCCTGCCCCGCTGCCCCACTGCCTCGCTGCCCCACTGCCCCGCTGCCCACTGCCCCGCTGCCCCGCTGCCCCACTGCCCCGCTGCCCAGCTGCCCCGCTGACCCACTGCCCCACTGCCCGCTGACCCTCTACGCCACTGCTACCCACTGCCCCGCTGCCCCGCTACACCACTGCCCCGCTGCCGAGCTGCCCCGCTACCCCACTGCCCCGCTACCACACTGCCCCGCTGCCGCACTACCCCACTGCCCCACTGCCTGCCCCGCTGCCCCCCACTGCCCCGCTACACCACTGCCCCACTGCCCCGCCAACCCACTGCCCCGCTGCCCCGCAGCCCCGCTGCCCCACTATCCCACTAACCCGCTACCCCACTGACCCACAGCCCCGCTGCCCCACTGTCCCACAGCCCCACAGCCTGCCCAGCTGCCCCACTGCCACAATGCACCACTGCCCCACTGCCCCACCGCCCCGCTGCCCCACTATCCTACTACCCCACAGCCTGCCCAGCTGCCCAACTGCCACACTGCCCCGCTATCCCACTGCCCCGCTGCCCCGGTACCCCACTGCCCCGCTGGCACCCTGGCCCGCTGCCCCGCTTCCCCACTGCCTCGCTGCCCCGCTGCCCCACTGCCCCACAATACTACTGCCCCACTGCCCCGCTATCCCGCTACGCCACTGCCCCACTGCCACACTGGCCCACTGGCCCACTGCCCCGCTGCCCCACTGCCCCACTGCCCCACTGTCCCACCGTCCCACTGTCACTGTCCTACTATCCCACTGTCCCACGGCCCACTGTCCCACTGTCCCACTATCTCAGTATATCACTAATCACTATCGTCCCGTCCCATGTCCCATGTCCTGTCCCATGTCCCATCCTATGTCCAGTCCCATGTGCCGTCCCACTGTCCTGTCCCATGTCCCGTCTCATGTCCCGTCCCATTTCCCGTCCCATGTTCCGTCCCCTGTCCCGTCCACTGTCCCGTCCCCAGTCCCGTCCCCTGTCCCGTCCCCAGTCCCATCCCCAGTCCCATCCCCGGTCCACTCCACTCCACTCCACTCCATCGTACATTACTATCCGCTCGTGCAAATGCATAGAAGCTTCGATCTGTCGGGTGAGTACGCAACCCACGAATTAATTTTTTTCTTTCTTTCTTTCTTTCTCAAAACCCATACCAGTTTTTAAGTCAGATCATCAGCTTTCAAACAACAAAAAAATCATCAAAATCGGTCCAGTAGTTTTAGCGTGATGCTGGAACAAACAAACAAACAAACAGACGTTTACAATTTTATAATAGTTAAGATTCAGGGGGCCTAGTACGAGTTTGACACTTACGAATACTTTCATAGTTTTCGTCGACTTTCATTCATAAATCAGTAGTTCTTCCTTGTATCCGCCAGGGGCGCTACTGATTTATGAATGAAAGTCGACGAAAACTATTTAAGTATTCGTAAGTGTCAAACTCGTACTAGGCCCCCTGATGAAACAAATTTTTCTAATAATGGAATGTACAACCGGCGAAATCACCATTATTGGTGTAGAGAAAATCCTCTCAGGTTTCGCGAAACACATAATCAAGTGCAATTTTCTTTTAATTGTTCGTGTGGTATAATGTGGAACCGAGTGGTGATGGTGGAATTTTATGAATGCACCTTGAATTCCAACATTTATAACAACAGAATATTAGAGAATCTTGAAAACCTCGTCGATGATTTACCACTGTCGGAATCAAGAAGAATGTTTTTTCAACAAGATGGCGCTCCACCTCACAACAGCCGCAGTACGCGTTCGACTTTGAACCGACAGTTTGGTGATCAATGGATAGGAACACATGGTCATATTTCTTGGCCAGCCAGATCTGAAGCCTCTAGATTTATTTTTGTGGGGCTACCTGAAAACTGAGGTTTACAAAAAAAATTAATTAACAAAAACAAAAAACCCGACTGCGTCTAAAAATAACAGAAAAGATATAAACAAGACTTATCAACACGCAGTCGGAGGCTACGTATGTTTTTGGTCATGAATTACATAATAGTTCATAGGTAGCCTCCGCCTGCGTGTTGAGAAGTCTTGTTTATATCTTTTCTGTTATTTTTAGACGCAGTCGGGTTTTTTGTTTTTGTTAATGAATTTTTTTATTTGATTTTTTTTAGTTTTGTCATGTTTTATTTATCATACTACTAATGTTTTTTTTTTTGAAAAGTCAAATTCATTTTTAACGTTGAATATTTTGTTGTTTTTTAGCATTTCTCATTCCAAATTACATTTAAACATATAAGTTGTATATATTTTCGTAAACCATTTATAAAACCCTTTATTTTGATACCCCACTCGATAGGTTTTGAGCAAAAAAAAATTTTTGAAGTCACATAAAATGGCTCCAAAAAGTGGCCATTTAGATTTTTATAATTTTGATATACCCAGTGTCCCTCTCACAATTAAGACGAATCCAACGACACCTCTCAAGCTAAGATCCATCAAGCCGTTTAGGCTACAGAGCGTGCCAAAGAAATATACATACATACATACACTCGAAAAACATAACCCTCCTTCTGGTGCAGTCGGGTAAAAAGCAATACGATAGTGTTCAAGAACTTAAAGACTCACTAACCACAATTTTGTATGGAATTCATACAAATTGTCAGCAGCCACTAGGTCGGTACAGAAACGAATCAATTTATGTATTCGTCAAAATGGCGGCCATTTCGAGCACTTGATATCGTAGGGCAAGAAACAGCAATATTTTAAATAAGAATAACATCATCAAGTTGTTAGTTAATAAAAAAAGAAAATTAATACGCCTTGTTTTTGATATGTGTAAAATTCTACGTGATCATTTGTCTTTTATTTTATTTTTTGTATTTCAGATTTCAGATTCAGAAATTCTTTACAAAATGTAAGGGAAAAGTTTTTTGCAATTTGACTTTTTGAGTACTCCAACGATGGTTGGTCCCATAGAAGTTTTTGATCAGTATTAGAAACAGGATCGATTGGCATCAAAAAATGTTTTTGTGTAAAATGGCTATTTTCTTGCTAACAGTAATTTTTTTTTAAACTGTGAATGGGAATCAAAATTCCATAAAAAAATATGGATAGTCTCCTAAGACCATTTTCGCGTAGCTGCAACGGATAAGGTACTTCCCCTTACTGCCCCGCTGTAAGTTTCCACCCTGTATAGTATACTAAAAGGGGGGAATAAAATAAAACATGAAAATATTATCAAACCTTTTCTATAATTACTACTATTGTACAATAATAATAATAATCATTATCAATCAATTCACACCGCACACAGACATAATCTAACTTAAGTTTAACCGAGGTAGCCTCAGGCGTGTTAAAAACTAATAAATATCATTATAAAAGGCACTAATTCAATATTTGTATACCAAACCATACTTGTAAACATGCATAAAGTCGTGAAGGGAAGTGAGAAGCAAGAAAGTCTGATAAAGTGGGCTACTCAAATCACAGCAAGCAGTGCCCTGCCAAAATGATAAGTGATATACACACTATTGCAGGGCCTTGGACGAATAAAAAAGGCGAACGGAATCTCGCTAAACAAAAAGTGAAGCACCCGTAGTAAGACGGCTCGCTTAAAAGTACGGGTTGGCACGCACCCATTCACACCCATAGTAAGATAAAAAGCTGCTATTACGCAACAAATCTAGTGTGACGGTAGTCATTGTAGTAGTTTCACAATAGTAGTTTATGAAACTGTTGCATAATAGGGGTTATTAAAACACGAGTGTGAGTTTAAAAACCGAGCCGTAGGCGAGGTTTTTAATAGTATCACACGAGTGTTTTAATACCTAATTATGTCAGTTTCATACACTATTTTATCTACACTCATACAATTTTAAATAAAATACCAAAGTCAAAATCTTAGTAACATTGTCGTTGTTTTTCTTGATTTCTCTGGTAAAAGATTGTTCGTCATTTACGTTGCTGCATCCAGAAATTCAGGCGGGGTCATATTTTCCTCAGTTCAGTATCACTGCTGTAGTCAGATATTTTTGCCCAGAATAAAACTTTCGACATACAAAACCATAATAATAACGTAAACAATAACAATAAATTTACAAGTAACGATGTCCATATCCAGTAGGCCAGGCGCGCGGCCGCGCACGCGCGCTGGTGCGCGCCTACACAGATAATAAAATATTGTCTGGCGACAACATTATAATCGGAACTAATTTTCTATCCTTGTCAGGATTCCGTCAATCTCTGTTTTATCATACAAAAAATATGCCTGTAAACACTTAAATATAATTAAAAGCAATATGACAATCAAAAGTTCTGCCAAAAACGCGATTTTAAACGATAAAAATTTTCAATGTATGACAAGTGGCGCCACCCTGAATTTTGTGTACTCATTGGTGCCAAACTGTACGACTGCTAAAAAAAAGGTTTGAAAACTCCTTGGTTAGGTCGAAGTGGCATTAAAAACTCCTTAGTTAGGCTGAAGTGTGCGGTTATGGAAAAAAAATTAAATTACCGCATTGTTTTGTTCAGCAAACTGTATCGTAATGAAACTTTTTAAATTCATAACAGGTGCATGTGCGTAAAGTATGTCATTATGACATTACTTTCGAGTTCATAATTCGAATTTTACGATACGAGTGTAGATAATAGTAGTTTATGAAACTGTTGCATTAAAACACGAGTGTGAGTTTAAAAACCGAGCCGTAGGCGAGGTTTTTAATAGTATCACACGAGTGTTTTAATACCTAATTATGTCAGTTTCATACACTATTTTATCTACACTCATACAATTTTAAATAAAATACCAAAGTCAAAATCTTGGTAACATTGTCGTTGTTTTTCTTGATTTCTCTGGTAAAAGATTGTTCGTCATTTACGTTGCTGCATCCAGAAATTCAGGCGGGGTCATATTCTCCTCAGTTCAGTATCACTGCTGTAGTCAGATATTTTTGCCCAGATTAAAACTTTCGACACACAAAACCATAATAATAACGTAAACAATAACAATAAATTTACAAGTAACGATGACCAAATCCAGTAGGCCGCGGCTGCGGCCGTGGCGCGCGGCCGCGCACGCGCGCTGGTGCGCGCCTACACAGATAATAAAATATAGTCTGGCGAAAATATTATAATCGGAACTAATTTTCTATCCTTGTCAGGATTCCGTCAATCTCTGTTTTATCATACAAAAAATATGCCTGTAAACACTTAAATATAATTAAAAGCAATATGACAATCAAAAGTTCTGCCAAAAACGCGATTTTAAACGATAAAATTTTTCAATGTATGACAAGTGGCGCCACCCTGAATTTTGTGTACTCATTGGTGCCAAACTGTACGACTGATAAAAAAAAGGTTTGAAAACTCCTTGGTTAGGTCGAAGTGGCATTAAAAACTCCTTAGTTGGGCTGAAGTGTGCGGTTATGGAAAAAAAATTAAATTACCGCATTGTTTTGTTCAGCAAACTGTATCGTAATAAAACTTTTTAAATTCATTACAGGTGCGTGTGCGTAAAGTATGTCATTATGACATTACTTTCGAGTTCATAATTCGAATTTTACGATACGAGTGTAGATAAATAAAATAACAATATATATCTGCTGGTGTATTTAAATTATGTCGAAATTATACTGGGTTTAGGAAAAAAACTAAGTGCTTCAATATTTTCTAAGCGAAATTCCGTCCGCCTTTTTTATTCTTCCGAGTGCAGGGCCGACATATGTCAGCCCAACAAACATAAACACAATACAAATAAATATTTGAAGCAAATAAATATTTTTTCTTTCTTTCTTTCTTTCTTTTTAAAATTTGACAGGGACTCTGCATGCAGAACCCTGCTGGCAGTGGTTTGAGTAGTCCGCTTAATCTGACCTTAGGAAAAAAAGAAAATTAACGGCAGTCACTCCGTGCAATCTTGAGGGACAGGGAACTTATTAACTATGCCAAAACAATATCACAGGAATAAAAGACCACACAGAAGACAAGCTACATACAAGCGGCCTGCTGTGGTACACTGACATAGCGCGGCGATGTGTGCGTGACATGTACCGACGGGTTCACGTACAGTCGGAAATATTTCCGGTGAACCACTACTAAGGCTAAAATTGCTTACACTCAATGTTCGATGACTCGGCAGCCGTAGCTACATGTAATGTAGCAGGATTCGTTCAAGGGATTCTGTCGACAAAATGTACCACTGGGAAGAATCGTGACCGTACGCTCTACTGTGGTAATAAGAACAAGTTTGCGCCGGCTCAATTATGTAGAGAGCTTGGCTTCTGTATGGATTTTTATTCATGTGTCAATACGATGTAGCATTTTAATGTATAGGTGGAAAATAGCGTATTAATATGGAATGCACTGAATTTTATATAACATTGTTAGCTGCGGTCCCTTAAGGGGTGAATATACTCATCATAACGAAAACTTTTATCATAGAAACAACCCTGTAATCGCAAAAAAAAAACGGCTGTTCCATACCGTCAGTTTAAAGGTAAAATTCACAAAGTGTCATTTTTGATCAAAAAAATATCACTTTCAGCACTGATTATTGCCAAAAATGTCACTTATACCTGCGGCACGCTATGATGGCGTTTTTGACATTTTCCAATAGTGTTGTGACACATTTCAAATTATTAGCGATTGGGACCAGGTTTATTACTTTGAGCAACTCCAACTAGCTATTATGAATAATATCTACATAAAGTAAATAATTTATCAAACTATTCAATAAACATAACGTCTAGCCATTTTGTTTAATCGCTATTTAATCAAATTTTCTGTGACATACATAAAAAACAGTAGAAATAAATAGAATTTGTATTTGAATAATAGATACGAAATTCGAAAAATTATACTGCTGTAGCAGTGCGTCACTATTGACAATACAGTACGGCAATTTATTGTTCCTTCATACGTAGCTGTCAATATTTACGGATCTTCATGAGCAGCCAAACGTCAAGAACGCCATCATAGCGTGCCGCACCTATAGTGGATTTTACCTTTTGACCAGCACAGAACAGACAGACAGAACACAGAGTTTTGTATAGAAAAGCTTTCGCCATTTCAGGGTTGCCATTATGATAACAATTGTTCGTTATAATGAGTACATTCACCCCTAAAAACCACCTCAGCAAATAATATTACACCTTATATTTTACCACAGACCACTAAAGCCTCATTTCATAGACTTCCTTTAATTTAAGATGCTGTTTGTTAGAGATATTTGGTCCTCTTTATAAGTTATTGATATGTATCAGCAAAAGCCATAAAATGCAGGATGGTACAGTAGACAGCACGTCAGTGGTAACACTTGAATTAGAAAACCGCTCTTCATCATCATCAACTCAGTCGCAGTCCACTGTTGGACATAGGCCTCTCCCAAATTGCGCCACAACACTCGGTCCTCTGCCTTCCGCATCCAGTCCCCCCATAGACCAGTAAGCCTCGAGACGCCGATTAGCCAGACACCCCCGGTCACAACGCATATGCAGTAGTAATGCATATGCGTTGTATGTGTAATGTTTTCGGGAGGGCTACAAAAATATATATTTAATTGACTTTAGAAGCAATTCCGATGTGCTTTTTACACGTAATTTAATAATTTACATGTCAATTATGATTTCTTATGTCATTATGTAAACGCATAATTTAATTAGTCATTGAGCTTTACAATTAAATAATCCAAACCAAATAAAAATCTGCCAACACGACTTGAGCGATATTATTAGCTAAGCGATGTTATACGATATTTTACTCAGATTGTTAATTAAAATGTCTAAAACACCAGAATTGGCTTTCCTTTGAATCTTGGCAAAATCTAAAAATACTAATATTAAAATTATAGTGTTGGCCTGTAAATGAGCATTATCTTCATAAATCAAGAAGCAGGGAAACTTCTTTCACATGGCAACATTGTTAAGGGCACTTCCAATGGCGTAGCTATGTAACCAAGGGCCCCGGCGCAAAAAGTTAAAAGTCGAACATTCTTTATTCAACTAGGATATTATACATGCTGAAATTTGAGTCGCTTAGTTCCCGAAAGAGGGTCATTATACTCATCATTACGAACAACTTTTACTATGGGAACAATCCTGAAATCGCGAAAAAAATCTGTTGGTCCCTACATTTGTGTTCTCTTAAATCAATAAAATGTAGGGACCACCTGAATTTTTTTTCGCGAATTCAGTGTTGTTCCCATAGAAAAAGTTGTTCATAATGATGAGTACAATGACCCCTTTTCGGGAATTAAGCGACTCAAATTTCAGCGTGTATAACTTTTCCGAACGTCGTTCATGGGGCCGAGGGGCCCCTTGAGCTTGGGGGCCCCGGGGCACTGCCCCACCTAGCCCTACTGTAGCTACGCCACGGGGCACTTCCATCTATAGAGTCCCAGTCTTAGTCCCAAGCGTCAGTTCTGCGCTTGTACCTCACTCTTCCGTCTTCTGGTCACCCGTTTCGTCTTCTCTTCCACAACATTTTCTTCAGACTCATGCAAGACCTTCTTTCGTGACGACCTCCTTGGAGTGGCAGCATCACCTTCAAGAGTAATGTTCATACTCTTGCGTCGACTCCTCGTCATGACTGGACTCCATGGACTCGATTCTTCCGCGTCCTGTCGCACTAACTTGGCCTTTCTTTTAGAATTTTCTTTATTTTCCACTTTTTCTAAGTCCATAGAAGATATCCCGCTGTCTGTTTGTTTTTCCTCAGTTCTTGTGTAAATTTTGGTGTCGGGAGTGCCGAAGGAGACGTCTTGCAGGTCGCCGGCTGTTCGGTTAAAGAGCACTGTTTTGATAGACTTCCTGCTGGTATTTTTCTCTGTTTTGGCACTTTTGAGTATGCTGCGGCCTGGAGTCGCGTAGAGGTTGATCGGCGTCATCGGCGTCGGGGTTTGCTGTGGAAACATTGAGTTTTGTTATCATGATCAGTTTAAGAATTAAGTATTTAAAACAAGGAATTTTACTTAAGACGCTGACAACACCTAAAAAATCAGACCTCTGCGGTCATTGTCGTTTTGTACAGAACTGAAAGAGAAGCAACGAGCGGAGGGACGTCGGGTGCGCCGCTCAACTTAAATGAAAATTAACAATTTTTTTTTTTTATAATAAACTAAAAACTTATTTATTTAACTTATTTATTACTTTACTTTTTAGGGTTCCGTACCCAAAGGGTGCAAACGGGACCATATTACTCTCGCTACGCTGTCCGTCCGTCTGTCCGTCCGTCCGTCTGTCTGTCACAAGGCTGTATCTTTATAACGGTAATAGATAACCAGATAAAATTTTCACAGAATATGTGTTGCTATGAGGTGTATAACGAAAAATACTAAAAACAAAAAAAAGTCTAAAACCCAAGGGGGTCCCCATACAAGAAACCTCAAAAACATGCATTTTTTTCAACGTTTTTGTTCCTGCTCTATCTTCAAAACGGTTATACATACTGTAATGTTCGAGAAGGTTCGGTAGAGCTTAGAAAAACAACGTCTCGTCACGAGGGTTTATTTCGGACTGGCACACAAGTCATATGACAAAGGCGGGCCGCGAATGCTTCACAACCATCTCCACTTACATACTATAATATGATCTTATATTAACATTACACATACCACCGTCAAACTTGGTCAGATTATATAGTGCATATTATGTAGTATAGCAACAAATACTAAAAATAAGACAAACATAGACATATGTGGTGGTACCTGCGTAAGAAAAAGATGCAAAAATTCATATTTCGCGCACTGTACGTTGATGTCTTTTGATAAACTCTCGTAAATTAAATCAGTTTCTATGGGATTTCAGGTCAATGGGTGGTACGGAACCCTTACTGCGCGAGTCCGACTCGCACTTGGCCGGTTTTTTACTTATTTTTTACTTTTTTCATTTTTATTTTTTTTGAAAAACATAAACAACAATTTTATAGATTATTGTCTTTCTTAAATGTTTTCTTAATTTCATTTATAATACCAGGCCCCTCAGAAAGTATTGCGAAAAAAAGTTTTTATATATGGGAGACTGGCCAGTTATAATGTTTTTCGAAAATATGATTATTTATAAGTAAAAATAAGTAAGTTCCAATTTCAAAATTTCCCTCCACATTTTTTGCGAGTTAATTCAAAGTATTGTGTCTCACTGAAATATGGATCTGCGCCGGGAACATTTTAGAGCTATGATTTTATACGATTTCAAGTGTCGCCTGAAACCGGATGAATCGTACGATAGACTTCAAATGGCATTCATGGATGAAGGCCCTTCCAAGGCAACCGTGTATCGTTGGTATAACGAATTCAAGCGCGGTCGACCAACTTTGGGGGATGACGAAAGAAGCGGTCGCCCTTTGACGGCTGTTACCGAAGAAAACGTGCAAGCAGTGAAAAATTTAATCCAAGACAATAGGCGAATTACATATCAGGAGATTCAACACATATTGAAGATTGGATCGGGAAGCGTTCACGAGATTCTACACAGCCATCTTCGCGTGAGGAGGATAGTATCACGCTGGGTGCCGCACAACCTCACCGATGCTCAGAAGCAGGCCCGGGTGGAATGGTGCCGTGATATGCTTAACAAATTTGAAGCAGGCTCGTCTCGGCGTGTTTACGACATCGTTACAGGTGATGAGTCCTGGATTTATCAATACGACCCAGAAACCAAGCGCCAGTCGACTGTTTGGGTGTTTCAAAATGAGCCAACGCCTACCAAAGTGAAGCGATCTAGAAGCGGGGGTAAGATTTTGATCGCTAGCTTTTTTAATTTGACTGGCCACTTGGTATCAATTCCCTTACGGGATCAAAGAAGCATTAATGCCGAATGGTATACTACCAAATGTTTGCCAGAAGTTTTCTCTGTTATAAGCAACAAGCGACCAAACACAGGGCTCCGCGGGCTACTGCTCCACCACGACAATGCACCTGCGCACACCGCACTCAAAACGAGGGACTTCCTGGACAGCACGCCAGTCAAACTCCTGGGTCACCCTCCTTACAGCCCTGATCTAGCACCGTGTGACTTCTTTTTATTCCCAAAAATAAAAAATCAGCTCAAAGGGATACAATTTTCGTCGCCGGAAGATGCGCTGGCTGCGTTCGAGCAGGCTGTAAACGAGGTGTCTGCGGCGGACTGGAAAAAGTGTTTTGAAAACTGGTTTAGGCGCATGAATCTTTGTATAGAGGCTGGTGGAAAGTACTTTGAAAAGATTTGATAAAAATATATGTACGTATAGAACAATTTTTTTTAGTTTCGCAAAACTTTCTGAGTGTCCCACGTATTTGATAAATAAAAGAGATTGTTTGCTTTAAAGCATGTTTTAAGAGGTTAGTTTAGTTTACAATTATTTTCTATTGAGAAAACTTCAAGAAAACGTGTTTTGGGCACAATAGAGTTTTAGAAAATACGATCAAGATAAACATTTTTTTTTTCACTGCCACAAACTGAATAGATACAGCTAAAAATGTTTTTAAAAGAAGCCTATTTGGGGTATTTGGATGTTGTCAGCGTCTTAAGGTGAATGCTACAGGGTACCCCGCGAAATTCAAAATTTTTGGCGTTTTTTGTTAATTGTAGCTTTATTTCGCATTGTATATCGGTCAAAATATGATTGGCGGAAATAATAACAATATATCTACTGAATAATACTCAAGAAAAATATTAAACTAGCTCTATAAGCTGTACTAGCTCGATAATATTAATTTACGATCAAATTATCGGTTTTCGAGCTTGTAGAGCTTATAGAGCTAGGTTAATATTTTTTCTGAGTATTATTCTTTGATATATTGTTATTATTTCCGCCAATCACACACACAATTAACTTGCGAACTTCAAAAAATATGTAAATAAATGAGTTTTTATTTTATTATTTTAACGCATTTTACGCATGCGAAGCGAATTCTAAAAATATAAATTGTGGAAAGAAAAAAAAAAGAAAAAAGAATAATTAGTAAGGGTAGGCATATCTATACGACTTTGATTTAACTGCACGGTAGCTTAGTGGCTAAAGCACTGGCGTACTGAGCCAGGAGTCGCAGGTTCGAATCCTGCTCGTGAGCGATTTTTTCTTTCCACAATTTATATCTTTAGAATTCGCTTCGCATGCGTAAAATGCGTTAAAATAATAAAATAATTAGTAAGGGTAGGCATATCTATACAACTTTGATTTAACTGTAAAGTTAGTCGAGTCGGTTAAGGAACAATGTTTCTTAATAAGATATCGCTGACGACACCCAAAGACGTATAGTGGAGGATAATTTCGATACCACGAGCAGTGTTCACGGTAGCCTAGTGGCTAAAGCACTGGCGTACTGAGCCAGGAGTCGCAGGTTCGAATCCTGCTCGTGAGCGATTTTTTCTTTCCACAATTTATATCTTTAAATGAGTTTTTGTTTTGCAAATCAGTTTTATTTAACCGCCCAAAGCTAGTTATGTATGAAAAATGCAAAAAAAAAAAAAAAAAAAATTGTGGTTTCGTATCAGTAATCACCACTTATCTTCGTTTTCGGAAGCGTTTCCCTTACACCCAGTATATTAACACACACTTACCGGTAGGAGAGCGAATCCATCGCACTCCACATTCTTGCCAAACACCGACGCGCGCAACATCGCGAATGACGCCGAGTTCTGTAATGGAAATATAATATTATAAAACAAACTTTAAAAAAAGTAAAAACCGACTTCGAATAGAATAGAAATCATTTATTTGCATATGATTTTGGGTAAAGTACATAAGTTGGATTATTATTTTAAAGTTCCTTACAAAATCAGCTTACAGCAGAAAAAAAAAAAGTGTGATACAGTTTAGGAAGTAGGTGCCTTTGCTTCGGTTTGATTTAAGAAAAAAATGGCACCGACTTCCTAAAGTGTAAACGCCAAAAAAAACAGCTTATCAGTCGATTTATGTGCACACAAATGTAGAGATCAGCTGTTTTTTTTTTTTTTTCATTTCAGGTTTGGTTCCATCTCAGATGAAAAACCTCCAGATAGTTAATCACTGACATTACGGCCAGTTAGATAGAGAACGTTAAATTACGTAATACCTATGAAAGAAGGAGATGCTAGATTACTATTTTGTCCTTATCGTCCTGGCCGGTTTTTATACCGCTTTACTGTACTAAGTGTCAAATGTGACACATAGTACATAAATAAATCTTTACTTTATGTTATGTTCTGTATATTTTTGTGATTTGTGTGAGTATTTTTGTGTTCCGAGACAAAGACTCAATAAATATAAAAACGCCGTCATCAAGTGAGTGTGTGGATAATAGGATATTGCAGTATTTTGTGCTGCAAAAGTCACAACGCACAAAAAACTGCCGGCGTATCATTTCACTTGTAAGTAGACGAAATTCAATATATTTGGGTTATGGGTAACATAGTAGGTATCAATAAAGATATCGTTAATGCGGATAAAGTTCTCATTGCTGCAAATATTGGGGTTTAATGCATATTTTCTCTTAATATTCGTAACTTTATAATAGCAATTTCAGATTCGGTGTTGCTAGTAAATAATTTTATTTTCCCTATTAAGGGTGGTACGCCACCGGTCAAATTTCTTTGTTCAATGTTACTTTGATCAAAGAAATTGGATGATTATTTTATTATTTTTAACGCATTTACGCATGCGTAGCGAAATCTAACGATTTAAATTGTGGAAGCCAGGAGTCGCAGGTTCGAATCCTGCTCGTGAGCGATTTTTTCTTTCCACAATTTAAATCGTTAAATTGAATGATTTTCATCAAATGTTGTATGTATTTTAATACTGATCCTCAAAAAAATTCGATTGGATAAAGAAATTGGACGAGTGGCATACCACCCTAAGTCGAAATAATTTCTAGTGTTCAAAGGAATTTATTGTTCTTTAAATATTTCAGGTTTCCCTCTGATCCAGTAGTTTAAAAAAAAAGGGATTAATGCGAAAATTGGGAGCCAAAAAAAAAACCATGGAACTCACACAAACACACAACAGTTCTTTTTTTTTTCAACTTTTCTTTACTTAATAATCGAGATTGTATTTTTCATTATTAAAAATATATGTGTTGAATGGTGTGTTGTACCTAAGTACTTATTTCTTCATCCCTATATTTTTTGGATTATTAGGTAAACGTTTTAGACGAAGCAGAGATCTCACCTCTGACTTCGAATTTTTGTATGGATCAGAATTTTATTATCATTTAGGTGAAGAAAAACATCGTGAGGAAATCCGCATACCTGAAAGTGCTCCATACAGGCCTCGATGGTATAGGTATGCAGTCCGCCAACCCACACTAGGCGTGGCCCTTACTAAGGCCACAACACTAAGGCCTTAACATTTTCATTCTGAGAAGAGGCCCTTGCCCAGCAGTGGGACAGCAATGGGCTGATTATGTAATCTTTAGTCGTTAAAATATTTATTCTCAGAATCGATTTTATTACCCTAAAGTTAAGAGACATGTGATTTTCTGGCAACCCCTATTCTCCGAGCGAGAGCGCGTATAGTGGCCATGCGTATTGCAAGTCTAGTAGGTCTGTGGGTTCCATAGTAAAAGTTGTTCATACTGATCAGTAAAATGACCCCTTAAGAGGTTTTTTACTTATTTAATTTTTATTTATTTAATTATGGTATACCAACAGCTATACATATATATCATACAGAAAACGACACAATACAATAATAACTTTTCTTATATGTATGCCCATAACAGGTACACACAGCACTCATAATAGACAGCAAGTACAATAGTAGATTATACAACAAGTGAAAAAACAGGGAATTTAATTCGAGGGATACAGGGCCCGAGATGAATTCACGAGTTGTGTACTCTACTTTTTACCATTGACTGCGAGAAAATAAATAGTGGTAAATAGCAAGACCGGGTGAATGAGAGACATATTCAAGAAAATGGTAGAATGTGCGTACACAAAGAAAAAAAGATAAAAAATATTCTACGACAAACCACGCGAAGGTATAGTAGTAAAAATGCTCACGCAAGCTCTGACTGTTTAGGGGTCTGCTGTTTGTACAAAAGGCAAAGAGGGTGAAAATAGCCACCGATGGACACTGCCGTGCTAGGTGCATCACCTCACTGCATGAAACATTGATTTGTAAGCGCAGAATAGTGTCCACAGAAATGTATGAAATCGATTATTAAATATTTCAAAAATTAAGGTACAATTTTTAAACATATTTGGAACGAGAATCAAGTACTAAACATCCCCCTTCAATAAGTCTCTCGTTCAACCAGCCAACCTGTAGTATTTATATTTTCTTAATTTAAATTTGATAGCTCCATTCAGCCAGCAAGTACGTACATTCAGCACGATTTATTCATTTCTTGTACATAATTCGTGCTTGTTCCAAATTTAAAATGTTTTTACTCACTTGTGAGTAAAAGAGTGTTTTATTCACTGTTATCGATGAATAAAATTCCCTTTTTCGAGTGGAAATGGTAAAAAAGTAATGTGTTACTACAGTATTCTCTTCTTGACATCTCTATTCCAGATAGATTAAAGATGTCAAGAATTATTGCATATATTGTATAGCATAATGATATTTGAAACATTAATATGCGAAAATAAACAATCATTTAGATACAAGAGTATAAAATAAACTAAATTAAAATCAGTTTTTATTTCAATAACACTTTATATGTTCTATTCACACATGATGACATGAGACTTTCCATCTTCATGTCTCAGTTTGGCGAATCGACTTGCGGTACCATTTAGGCAACAGCCTAGGTGGTATTGCAGTTGTTATGGGCAAAGGTAACCGCTTAACATCAGGTGGGCCTTTAGCTTGTTTCGCCATCCTATACTGTACAGTCAACAAATCGGAATCATGACCCACTCAGCCGATAATTCGTATGAAATTGTCAAAACAGTAAAATGTTCTTCTTATTAGCATCGTGTTGCACTTAGGACATTTTGAATATTAAGGAAACTGCGTTAATACGGGTCAGAGGTCTATGCAATTTTGAGCTTTGTTATTAAATGCAATAGATTAATAATTGGATAAAAAGTTAAGTTTTTGATAAAGCTAGAATAATTTTTTGAATTTAGAATTAAAGTCGTTCCGCATAGTTTACCTATAAAAAGAAGTAAAATTTTTTTTTTTTCAAAAACCTATACTAACTCTTAAAATTCCAGAAGAATATTAATTAAATTAAAAGAAATTTGTATACTAACTGTCACTGCCCAATAAATTTGATAACAAGTTTGTTACCAGGGAAATATCTTTAAGCGAAATTCGACCTAATTGTATTAGAATGTTTGTAGAAAATTAAGCTTATGGTGGGTCATGATTCAGTTTGGTCGAGTGTACATGCTGAAATTTGAATGGCTTATTTCCCGAATAGGGGTAATTGTACTCATCATTATGAACAACTTTTACTATGGGACCAACCTTGAAATCGCGAAAGAAAATCAGTTGGTCCCTACATTTGTGTTCAGTTAAATCGATAAAATATAGGGACCAACTGATTTTTTTTCGCGATTTCAGGGTTGGTCCCATAGTTAAAGATGTTCATAATAATGAGTACAATCACCCCTTTTCGGGAAATAAGCGATTCAAATTACAGCATGTATAAAAAAAATCTGTATCACATTGTATGTTCTATTGATTTTATTGTGCATACCTTGCTGGCGGATGCTTTCTTGGCCTCGCTGGACAGCACGGCGCGCAGCAGCGTGCTGGCGGCGGGCGTGCGCGGCGCGGGGGAGGGTGCGGGGGAGGGCGCGGGGCAGGGCGCGGGGGAGCGCACGGGGGGCCGCACGGGGGACTGCACGCTGAAGAAGCCCGCCTCGAACGTCTTGCTGTCGGCGCCGGGCGGCTGCAGGCCGGACACAGGAGCATCCTCTTGCTCTTTCTTTGCTTTTCTTGCAGCTGGTGCCAAACAAAATTATCTACTTAATAAAATGTTCACTGCTACCAGTATTATATTATCTGTGCTGCTACTAACGATGTCTGTCAAGATTTAGTGTCTGATGCATTGAATGGATTCAATGCATCAGACAAAATAAAAAATGAAATGTTTGTGTTTTATTGTAACGTCTGTGTTTTATTGTAACGTCTGTGTTTTATTGTAATGTCTGTGTTTTATTGTAGGTAATTATTTTGATTGTGATATTCGTATGCATGCCGTGTTCGCACCTAGAAGGCCGTTCGACTACCATGATTTTCCGCACATATTAATTATTGAATGTAATGTCGTTAAAAAAATTAAATTTTAGGACATTCTTTTACACAGCACCATCTAGTCCCAAACTAAGCAGAGCTTGTACCTAGTACTATGGGTACTAGACAATGGATATAATACTTATTACACTTCTTTTTTGTAAAAAAAATACTTATAACATACATAAGAAACACCCAGACCAACCCAAACACACAAATATTTGTGTCTTGTGGGAATCGAACGACCTCGTGATCATCAGTCCGACACTCAAACCACTAGACCACAGACGTCGTCAAAGAAAATTAAAACTGACTCACATCGCACAGCCTAAACCAATGGGTCTAGGAGGATGAAATTTTGCACAGGAGTTCCTTAGATAAGTAGGTGAGCACTAAGAAAGGATTTCTGAAAATTCATCCCCCAAGGAGTTTAAATGGGGTTGAAAGTTTGTATGAAAATCCGTCATTTTTGAAGAAAGGTTTAGTTAATTCGTATTTAGCTTCGGTTTGAAAACAAAGAAATACGTTTTAGTGACTTTTTTAAATCAACCCTTAAGGCCCTTAAGGAGGTAAAACTGGAGGTTCACCTCTTGCTTGTATGGGAAACCTGTTACAGACAACGCATAGCCTAAGCCGGTGGGTCTAGAAGCACAACATTTTGTACAGGAGTGTAAGGAACTCCTATATGACGTAGGTGAGCACTAAGAAAGGATTTTTAAAATTTCATCGCCTAATGGGGGTAAAGTCAAACGGTTCCCGAGATGTTAATCATCATCATCATTTCACCCGAAAGACGTCCACCCATAGGGGGAGATATGCCAAAAACGCCACGCTTAGCAGGCGGGTTGGCGATCGCAGTTGGTTGGTTAAATACTCGGAGAACGCTGCTGCCCATCCTCTGATGAATCCCTTAGTCGCCTTTTACGAACCCATGAGAAGAGAGAGGGTGGTGCTTCGTGCTATTCTGTGTCCGGCACCACATGGAACAGGATGTTACCTATTAGAAATCCCATCTGGCACAGGGCTAATTGGTTATTAAGGGGCTGGTGGCTAAGTAGCAACCGTTTGGATTGTATGATCTGCAAGGTTAAGCTGCACTAGCCGCGCTCAGTCTTCTGTGGATGGGTGACCGTTTCGTTACACGTCGAGACCCCTTCGAGCCTCGGAGAGCACGTAAAGCCGTCGGTCCTGCGCCTGATCTCTCTCCGGTCGTGTCGAATTGCCGTCCCATTGGATTATGAGAGTGAGGGAATAGAGAGTGCACCTGTGTTTGCACACACACTTGTGCACTATATGTCCCACGCAGATGGCTAGTCTTCGTTGAGATTGGCCGCCGTGACCGAAATTCGGCCGGGAGGACATTATTAGTTGGTTATAAATATTCTCTCACCAGCTATCATCTCCCTTAGTCTGCTGGGCCCGGCGGCGGACTTGGCGGGCTTGGCCAGCTTCTTCACGTTAGCGTTGGCCCGCACCACCTTCTTCTCCTCGACCGGCTGCTCCTCCACCCAGCCGCGGAGACGTAACTCATCCAGCTTCTTAAACCTCAAGTCTACATTCTCGACCTATGGTGGAAAAACATGCCTTGATTTCAAAAGCAATGCTGCAGGTGTTATCTTAAAATCAATAAATTGTATCGTAAATTACAAACACGGAAACACAGACATGGACACACAAACATTTTTATATACATTGTGCATTGTATTGATATTGTATTGTATTGATTGATTATAGCAGTGATAGCCTAGTGGTTGAACGCTTGCCTTCCATGCAGGAGGGTGTGAGTTCAATCCCGGCCCGCACCTCTGTCTTTTCTAATTCATGTGCGGATTTATATTTGATTATGACTTGCTTTAACGGTGAAGGAAAACATCGTGAGGAAACACACCTGAGAGTACTCCATACAGTTTTCAATGGTGTGTGTAGTCCGCCAACCCGCGCTAGGCCAGCGTGGTGGACTAAGGCCTTAGCCTTCTCGTACTGAGAAGAGGCCCGTGCCCAGCAGTGGGACAGTAATGGGCTGGTTATGTTGTTATGTTATTGTATTGAAGAAATACAATGATGTAAAGCACGCGCAATTTAACTTGGCCATAGTGAAGTTGTCACAAAACCGTCGCAGGCTACATAAGGTTTTCCTATATTAGGTTCTCCTATATCTGGTTCTCCTAATTAGGTCCTCCTGTATTAGGTTCTCCTCTGTTAGTTTATTCTATATGACATAGGGTCTTCTATATTAGGTTCTCCTATATTAGGTTCGTCTATATTAATTCTCCTATATTAGGTTTTCCGATACTAGTTTGTCCTATATTAGGTTCTCCTACATTAGGTACTCCTACATTAGGTTCTCCTACATTAGGTTCTCCTACATTAGGTTCTCCTACATTAGGTTCTCCTACATTAGGTTCCCTACATTCATTCTCCTACATTAGGTTCTCCTATATTAGGGTATCTTCTCCTACACTAGATTATCCTACATGAAGTTCTCCTACATTAGGTTATCTTAAATTAGGTTCTCCAATATTAGGTTCTCTTATATTAGGTAAAATTAGGTTCTGTTGAAAAAGGTGGACCGAGGTCACGGGAATCCGCTGGATGTGGAAGGCGCAGGACCGCTCGTTGTTGCGATGCTTGGGGGAGGCCTATGTCTGGCAGTGGACGTCTTTCGGTTAAAATGATGAATGTGATGAGGTTCTCTTGCATTAGATTCTCCTACATTAGGTTCTCCTACATTAAGTACTCCTACATTAGGTTCTCCTACATTAGGTTCTCCTACATTAGGTTCTCCTACATTAGGTTCTTCTATGAGGGTCACTTGTCGTAGTTACCTGCATGAACACCATGTCCCAAAAGCCGTGTAGGTCGGCGGGCGTGATGAGCGCCGCGCCGGGCTCGGGGCGCGCGCACCGCTCCACCAGCGACGCGAACTGCTGCAGCTTCTGAGACATCAGCAGGCGAGCCTGGCCCACGGCAGACAGCACTGCCTCCTGGGTAACAAAAGATACACAAGTCAAAAAACTCTACAAGGTCAAATAACATAATAATATGTGAGACACTCTGAGATGATTCATCCAGCCACTATATGGATAAATTATCAATAAACAAAACATTATGAAGATTTTATGGAGATGCGTGGTCATGTTTGGGGAGCTCATTTGGGGGGTGCTATAGATCAGCTTTTGCTGAGGGGTGGGCCCTGGGGGGTGATTCTCACGTCGTAGACATTATCTCGAACTCGACATAATGTCGAAACAAGATGGCGAATGTCGATTGAAAATAAATTTTCGTATTCTCATAATGTCACGTTAGAATGTCGACGCCTAGCGCTCTAAATACACTAAATACAAAGAGTGGTTCAAAGCAGTTGACATTACCGGCGACATTTTTCGTAGAGATTTAAAATGAGAGATTATCTCGAATTAGACATTTATCTCTATAACGCGAGAATTAGGGCCCTGGAATCGCAAGGGGAGGGTCAGCTGATCCATACATTTTGTCGAGCGACATCGATGATTTAGTGGGGAGCGGCTGATATTTTTTTCACAGTTTCGGGATTGCTCCCTTAGTAGGGGTTGTTCTGTATTATACCCTGGATGGGCTCTTCAGATGTGGCCGCGCGTTTCTGATATGCGTTGTGTAGTTGTGTGGTCTTTTTCTTTCTTTTTTATGTAATTTAATCTTATTTTATTGTAATTTTAGAATAATTTGAGTTGTATTATACCAGGCCCCTCAGAAAGTATTGCGAAAAAAAGTTTTTATATATGGGAGACTGGCCAGTTATAATGTTTTTCGAAAATATGATTATTTATAAGTAAAAATAAGTAAGTTCCAATTTCAAAATTTCCCTCCACATTTTTTGCGAGTTAATTCAAAGTATTGTGTCTCACTGAAATATGGATCTGCGCCGGGAACATTTTAGAGCTATGATTTTATACGATTTCAAGTGTCGCCTGAAACCGGATGAATCGTACGATAGACTTCAAATGGCATTCATGGATGAAGGCCCTTCCAAGGCAACCGTGTATCGTTGGTATAACGAATTCAAGCGCGGTCGACCAACTTTGGGGGATGACGAAAGAAGCGGTCGCCCTTTGTCGGCTGTTACCGAAGAAAACGTGCTAGCAGTGAAAAATTTAATCCAAGACAATAGGCGAATTACATATCAGGAGATTCAACACATATTGAAGATTGGATCGGGAAGCGTTCACGAGATTCTACACAGCCATCTTCGCGTGAGGAGGATAGTATCACGCTGGGTGCCGCACAACCTCACCGATGCTCAGAAGCAGGCCCGGGTGGAATGGTGCCGTGATATGCTTAACAAATTTGAAGCAGGCTCGTCTCGGCGTGTTTACGACATCGTTACAGGTGATGAGTCCTGGATTTATCAATACGACCCAGAAACCAAGCGCCAGTCGACTGTTTGGGTGTTTCAAAATGAGCCAACGCCTACCAAAGTGAAGCGATCTAGAAGCGGGGGTAAGATTTTGATCGCTAGCTTTTTTAATTTGACTGGCCACTTGGTATCAATTCCCTTACGGGATCAAAGAAGCATTAATGCCGAATGGTATACTACCAAATGTTTGCCAGAAGTTTTCTCTGTTATAAGCAACAAGCGACCAAACACAGGGCTCCGCGGGCTACTGCTCCACCACGACAATGCACCTGCGCACACCGCACTCAAAACGAGGGACTTCCTGGACAGCACGCCAGTCAAACTCCTGGGTCACCCTCCTTACAGCCCTGATCTAGCACCGTGTGACTTCTTTTTATTCCCAAAAATAAAAAATCAGCTCAAAGGGATACAATTTTCGTCGCCGGAAGATGCGCTGGCTGCGTTCGAGCAGGCTGTAAACGAGGTGTCTGCGGCGGACTGGAAAAAGTGTTTTGAAAACTGGTTTAGGCGCATGAATCTTTGTATAGAGGCTGGTGGAAAGTACTTTGAAAAGATTTGATAAAAATATATGTACGTATAGAACAATTTTTTTTAGTTTCGCAAAACTTTCTGAGTGTCCCACGTATATAGCATTCTATAGTATATAATATATAATAACTATCGTGAGTTAAATTCATAATGATTAATATAAACGGTTTCACTCACGTTATATCATCGGGTGTGCCCGACCGGTTTCGAGCTCGAACGGAGCCCTTAATCAATTTAACTAATTAATTAATTATTTTTATTATTATTTATTTTTTATTAATTTGTCCCGTTGAGCCTGGAGTATGACACGGTCAGCAGTGTGTGTACCGGTGATAATCCACCTGAAGACTCGGACACGACGAGCGACGAAGATGCACGACCACCACCGAAACCAGGCGCTCCGTCACCGTCTTCGCGAGCGCAGCGCTACGCGGCGCGCTGTGGCCTCTAAATCCACAGTTTGGTGCGCGACGCCGCCGCGTAACCAGCTCATGATTAAGGGCTCCGTTCGAGCTCGAAACCGGTCGGGCACACCCGATGATATAACGTGAGTGAAACCGTTTATATTAATCAGTATATAATATTTTTTTTTTGATAGAATGTAATGTAATTAAATTTAATTGTTATTTTACTGGCCACCTGGTGGCAGCCACTGCTTAATTTTAACATTACCTTATACAAATTTGTTAACCCTATAATGTATGTCTTATGTTGTAGCTGTTTATTATCCCTCAATAAATAAAATAAAATATCATATTTTTTTATCATCATCATCTTCCTGCTCTTTTCCCAATTTATTTGGAGTCAGCACAGCATGAGATATTAAAAAATGTTAGGTCCTAGTTGGCATGATTTCTTACATTATTAATCTTTGTACAGGATATACGTATAAGTTTACCTGCACAGTATCTGATAACTCAGTCTGTTTATAGATCTTGTCCCAAGTGTCGCACGTTTCTGTCATGCGCTTGATCTCTGAAACCAGCTGTCGCCTGAAGTGGTCCACGCTTTCTATATCGCAGGTGTCCTCATCCAGCAGACCTGTGTCAATTGACATTCTTTGAATTCATGGAAAACTGAATAAGATTTAAAAGCAATTACTGCTTAACACAACAACAACACAACTCTAAGACGGCCGTTGCTGAAAGATAAGGAAAGCCCACCCCACCGCTACTAAGACCTACCTACGTCTAAGCGAAGCCCCACCCAGTAGCTGTGGTCAACGGTCAACAGTGGTGGATCGTCGTCGATGCTTGCGGCACCGCCCAAAATCACTGGCCAATTACGACGCAACCCTGTTCCAGAGCTACCAACAGACTACTACGCGTGAGTCACTAGAAAAAACACCTAATTACTAACTGCTAATGACCATTTCTCCCTGCGCTGAAAAACGTGCGCCTGCGCGCCTGGTACTGCTTGTCAATACAACAAGACAAACTTTATTCTGTGATTCGCGCCCAAATTGATTAACTTACAATAATAATTTCACCATGTTACGATCTCCACCATTAAATAAAGCACAATCAGCATCGGATTCGAACATCGCGATTAAAGCTTGTGGTGATGATGATCTTAACCAACCCAATATAACTACGAGAGACAAGCGTCGCCGACTTTCTGGTGACAATTATGATGAGCTTACAGCCTTTAAAATGGAGATACGAGACCTGTTGCAAGGCTTTCAACAGACACAGAATAAAAAATTTGATTTGTTAACCAAACATCTAGCAGACGTTAAATTACAGACGTCTTCGATAAATAGCACAAATCAGGAGATAGAAAAGTCCCTAGAGGCCGTGGCTGATCAGCTACGTTCTATGCAGTCTAAAATTGATGGACTGGAAGACCAACGTAAGTGCCTAACTTCTCAAATATCTAGCATTGAGGAAAAATGTGATTTCTTGGAAAAAAGTCTAAAAAAAACTAGTATCGAACTAAAGTACGTTCCAAGAGTTGAAAAGGAAAACAAAGAGATTCTCTTCAACTATATAAAAAATCTCTCAAGCAGCCTTAGCATTGTCTTACACCCAAGCGACGTGCGTGATGTTTATCGTGTACCAAATAGAAAAGACCCCGCGAAATCAACTATTATTGCGGAACTTTCCGATACACTGATCAAAAGTAAATTCTTAAGTTCAGCTAGGAAATGCAACAAAAACAGTGAACTAAAACTGAGCCATTTGGGTATAGAAAATAATACCTCCCCTCTATTTGTTTCGGAATCGCTCACTGCAAAGTCACGCCGCCTTCACTTCCTTGCAAGAGACTTCGCTAGAACTGAAAAATATAAATATTGTTGGACCTCTAACGGCAATGTATATCTTAAAAAGCAGGATGGCTCCGAATATATACTGGTCAAAAGTGAAATGCAACTTAATGGTCTAAGACAGTCAAAGTGACTTGAATTATTAAGAAAAATAACCCCTCTCTTATTTATATTTTGTAATAAATATGCTACATGCTGTAAAAATCCGAATATGTTAACTAACTTTGCCTACACACATAATACATTACAATGCAACCTTACACTTACTACCTTAACTATACATATAATAATACACATCTTTTATTACAATACACTATTCTTAAAAAATAAAACTACCTCCAACAAAACAAAAAAACAAAATTTTGGCGTGCAAAATAGAATTAAAAAACTTTATTACTGCTTGGTTTACAAGATATTTACAATAAGTTATGACATTGGATTTTATTTTGTTATATTCCTATTTATTATTTTATGTCAATATTCTGTAAACTCCATGTTAAATAAATTATTACAAACACTCCATTTAGTATTAGTGCTTACAAAGATCAGGCTAACAACAATATATTACTACGGTTTATGTAATTTGATATTTGTAGATCCTGCTTACCATCGTAATGCTTGATAATCAACAATTTCTTGAAGATATAGATAGTATACGTCTATCTAACTTTATTGAACTCGACAGCCCTGATCTTTGTAAATTACATTTTGATAATATCCAGAACAAAATTACAATCTTATCTCAAAATATACGAAGTGTAAATAAGAACTTTGATACGTTACTTGTATTTTTACATCGCTTACAATTTAAACCAGACCTTATAGTATTAACTGAATGTTTTCTTGATGATTCCTTCAATGCTACGATCTTAGAAGGTTATGAGTGCAATTATTCAAAAAAATATATTAATAAAAATGATGGGATTGTGATCTATTCAAAATCGGATCACCAAATATCTATAACAGAGCCACCTTTCGACGACGCTAACTGCTTGCAAATAGATATTGCTCAATCCTATACTATTATAGCAATTTATCGGTCACCATCTACTTACAATATCAAAACATTTTTGGTCTCTCTGGAAAATGTTTTAAGTAAATGCAATAGACAGCACTGCCTTTTAGTAGGTGATATCAACCTTGATATTAAAGAAACCTCCATAGATCCTCGTGCTGCCGAATATCTTAGCCTCACGGCCCATTATGGATTTGTGCCTGGTCATACCATCCCAACACGAGGCCCAAATTGCTTAGATCACTGTATGATTAAGTCTAAATTAGCTTCAACAACAATAGTTTGTCATTCAGATATCACTGATCATAGTACCATCTTGTGCAGCGTGGGATCACCTCATCATATAGAGAAACCAAAAAAATTATACACCAAAATCAACTATGAAAATTTGCTTAAAGATCTTAAGGAGACTAACTGGTGCGACCTATACAGAACTACTGACATCAATGAAGCAACCAATCTTTTCATCTCAAAATTTAACGCTGTCATTGAGCAAAATACAACAACACATAAATTACGTAGCTCTGATGTTATTGTCAAACAATGGATCACGCCTGGACTCTTAAAATGTATTAGACGACGTGATAAACTCCATATTGAGGCTAGGAAAAATCGTAATGACCAGTGTACACAAGAAAAATATAGATCATATAGAAATTATTGTAATAACATTCTTCAAGGACAAAAAAATAAATATGAACAAAAACTCATAGCAGACAATAAAAACAACATTAAGAAGACATGGGACTGTATTAAAACTATTTGTAATATGAAAAAGACTAAAAATAAAAGTGGTGATTTGCTCGAAATAGAATGCAGTCCAACAGAATCACTGAATGTAGTTAACAACTATTTTAGCTCTGTTGGTAATCAGTTGGCAAATGCAGTGTTGAGTAGATTGGGACTAACAGAAACAGAATTGGCAAATAACACAAATCATACTACTTTTGACTCGCCAAACTCTCTCTTTCTCACACCTACAGATCAAACTGAAATTAGTAAATTAATAGGTACACTTAAGTCTAGTTCGGCAGTTGGATATGATAACATAAGCAATGATATGTTGAAGCACACTAAATATGTTATAGCGAGTCCCATAACATACATCTGCAACTTAAGCATATCTTTAGGTTTAGTGCCTAATAATCTTAAAATAGCCAATGTGATCCCGATACTGAAAAGTGGTGATTCATGTCAGCCAGCCAATTACAGACCAATCTCACTTCTAAGTACGTTATCCAAGGTAGTTGAAAAAGTAATAAATGTTAGGTTACTCAAGTACCTTGAAAATAACAACTTGTTACCTGAAAACCAGTTTGGGTTTCGCTCAGGCAGGTCCACGGAGGATGCCGTCACGCAACTTGTTGACTTTGTGACGGGAAAAATTAATGAAGGTCAAAAGTGTGCCGGTGTCTTTCTGGACCTGGCGAAAGCCTTTGACACGGTTTCCCGGCCTATACTGCTAAAAAAGCTAGAGCAACTTGGGATTAGAGGTCTGGCTTTGCAATGGTTCCAATCTTACCTGGGGGAACGTAAACAGCGCGTTCGCATAGGGGATTATGTCAGTGACTATGCTGACATTAGTTACGGTGTGCCCCAGGGCAGTATTCTGGGACCTACGCTGTTTCTTGTATACATAGGCGACCTATGCTCCATGAAAATACCTAGTGCTAGCATCTTCACTTTTGCAGATGACACAGCCATAATTTTCCATGCTAAAACATGGGGTGATGTTGTTTGTGTGGCCCAGGAGGGGCTACAAAAAACATCCAGTTGGCTACAGAATAACCTTCTTACCGTAAACACCGGAAAAACAAAAATTGTCGCCTTTGCAATTTCCAACAGAACCGCGCCAGCCCAACCGCTCCAAATAAAACTCCATGTTTGCGACCCTGTCAATAATAGTGATTCCGTATGTCATTGCATAATAATTGAACAGGTCCCGCACATAAGGTACCTGGGAATCTTAATCGACGAGCGGCTAGCGTGGAAAACACAAATTGATGCACTCGAGAAACGGGTCAAAAAAACTCTTGCACATATTTAAAAAGCTGAAGTTTGTCGCTGATCCTGAAGTGATCCGCATAGTTTATTTCAGTCTTTGCCAGTCAATATTAAGTTACTGTATACCAGTCTGGGGATCAGCAAACAAGACATTTTTGCTAAAATTAGAACGAGCGCAACGGGCTATCTTGAAAATAGCCCATAAAAAAGCTTGGCGCTACCCCACTGATGCTCTATACACCGAGTGCAACTGTCTCCGTGTGAGGCAGTTATATATTGCATCGACGTTGCTGCGATTTCATAAAATTGCTAAAGACCTAGCTCGCACTTCACGCAGAACCCTTATGTGGGATCGGCCAAGAGTTTGCTCGTCTTTTGCGCAGAGATCTTTTTCTTTTCTTGGGCCCTATCTATATTCCAAATTTTATAAAACGAATAAAAGCATCCTTGACATGACGTACTTCCGCTGCAAAATCTCAATTTATAAATGGCTACTACCTAAAAACTATGACCAAACTGAAGATCTAATGCAGACCGGATTGTAATGGGTACACATAAAGAATATACTCGCACCATGTTACGCTCGTACAAGTTGACGTGCTCTGACACTCACACACTAAAACCACACGCACTCGCAAACTACACTCACTAACACCCGACCCACATGGAACACACTCATTTATGCTGCAAGCACGTACACCCCTATCACATACACACCCTCATACACCCATCATACACACACTTACAAACCCTTTTTTATAATCTTTTATTTTAATTTTAAAATCCTAATTACTTCAGTTATAATAATTAATCCAACCTCTAGCTAATAGTTATAATTGTTCTATTTAAAACCTAACTTGTATTTTGTACTGAGTGCTACCTACCGTACCTACCTAACTTGTTTGACCTTGGAAGAGACTGGACCTCACGACACAGGGTATCCTAGTGTGGGGCCCAGTGAAACTGTATAATTTAGTATATAAGTGAACCTATGTAATACTGAGCTATGTAAATATTGCACTTGTATTTGTAACTGAATAAATTTTATCTTATCTTTAAGGCCCTGTCCCTGCACGAAACGTCTCGGGGTGGACTGCACACTCACATTTTTTTCTGAAATGGATTACTTGGCTTGCGATAAAATATATAGTGTAAGTTTCAAAATCAAATTCTATATAAATTTTCATCATAAAATGAATTCAAAGTTTCAAAAATTGGCTATGTTTGGTTTTTTTTTCTATCAAGCGAAGTTATTTAGATCGTGTATGGATCTTTCAAAATGGATACATAAACTACTCAACTCCACCATATATTTTTTCCATTCTCCTTACTTCAAGAAATGATGACGAAAAATGGAAAGAAACAATGTACTTTTTTGGAGTTTGGCGATCAGATCGGTCCTTAAAAAGCAGCACCTAGGTACAGTTTTAACAAATTCAATACCACCAACACAAAATGTTGTTTTCAATTCAAATTCAAATACATTTTATTTTATTTTAAATAAACCTAATTAGAGGCACTTTTGAAAGGTCAGGCTTTAGTTGCACGGTTCCAAATTGTGGGTCCTATGGAGAAGAACCGGCAAGAAACTTCATGGATATACTCTTTTAAAAATAGGTTATTGTTTATTACATCAAATTAATTCAAATAATGTGAGTATAATGTAGGTTAATGTCAGAAATAGTTTAAAAATGAGAATATTGCCTTCAGAAATAAACGTAAAAAGAGGACCCGACACTTACGCCACCATCAGCATGGCATTTAAGTGAGCATGACAGACTCATACTGCTAGACAACAGATAGGCAGGAATATACATGCTGAAATTTGAATCGCTTATTTCCCGAAAAGGGGTCATTGTACTCATCATTATGAACAACTTTTACTATGGGATCAACCCTGAAATCGCGAAAAAAAACAAGTGGTCCCTACATTTTATTGATTTAAGTGAACACAAATGTAGGGACCAACTGATTTATTATTCGCGATTTCAGGGTTGGTCCCATAGTAAAAGTTGTTCATAATGACCCCTTTTCGGAAATTAAGCGACTCAAATTTCAGCATGTATAGAACTACTGTAAAATCATCCACAGCACACATCATACTTACATTTTAATCAGCTATTAATTTTTTTAAAGCATTTGATTGTTTTACTAGAACATGCTAAAAAAATAAGTGTTAGTGAATGTGATAACCACAAAAACATGTGTAATCAATAGCATTAATAAATACTACAAATACATAAATAAAGTATACCTTATACCTTTATAAAAAAAAAATAAAAAAAAAAATGAATAATTTAGTTATTTTTACCCCAATAAAATCCATGTGAGTAAAGCCATACATAAGTCTTAATATGTCAATAAGTATTCCATACCTTCATCAAGTTTCTTCCTCATCTCCTTTCTAGCATTATCCTTGCCACGAGACAAGGTGACACATGGACTTATATTCTTAGCCTCTTCCGCTATCTGCTCTGGAGTCATAAGGAAGTTTACTGAAGACTCATGAGACCACAGTTGTTCTTCAGAGCTCAATTCTTCTGAGGACTTAGGAGATCGCAGCCGTTCCTCAGAGCTGGATTCACTCTTTGGAACAGGTCTAGTAGGAGTGATGTTTTGTATAGATTTCCTTGTAGTTTTGATAGTAATCATGGTTGAATTTGGATCTGTTAAAGAAGATTTTGTTAAGACCTTACTCAACCAAATTGGTGATGATTCTTTATTCTGCTCTATTTCACTAGAAGAACTACTCTGTAATGGAGTCTCCTTTACTGGTATCCTAATCGTTTTTGGAAGTGATTTCACCACTTTTCCTTTAGTTGCTCTCTCTGCTTGCTTAAGCACAGGTTTGGTTTCTACTGCAGTTTGTTTCTCCGTTTTAGATCTTGTCTGCTTTTCGGGTTCCTTCTTTGTGGTAGGTAGGACAGGGTCAAATGTTATATTATTTTTCTTATTTTGTCTAGTCTTTGGTGGCACCAACTTTGGAAGTTTTGTCATGTTTTTTAATTCAGGAGGTCTAAATGAAGCATTATTGGGTGCAAATGACTGTGAAGCAGTCTTGGTGTCCTTGGATTTGACGTTGCTTCTAGATGACTGGGACCGTGTTACTCTTCCAGAAGTGCTCGGCATGGGCTTTGGAGGTGGAGGAGGGGGGAACTTTAATGACATGTGTGCCACTCCAGTCACAAATGGCTTCTTTTTCTTTGAAGCAGCTTCTTTTTTTTTTTTCTCTTTTTCCTCCTTCCATTTTTCCAGCTGCTGTCTTCTGTGTGCCACTTTTGACTGTATATTTGGTACAGGAGCTGGACTGACACATTTTGTCAAATCCCTCAAGTTGTCAAACACTGTTAGCCGGGTGTTTTTCCTCAACCTCACGCTTGTCTCCAGCCTCTTCTGGACCTGAAAACCAGTTTTTTTTTTAGAAAGATATGAGTATGCACACAATAATTAGGTACCTAAATAAAATATCTAGTGGGGTGGCGTGGGGTGGGGTGGAGTGGAGTGGACTGGGTGATACTCGAATGATAGGGCTCAAGGAGCTCTAGACAAATGAATGTTCAAAAATTCTGATGGCCAGATCTCCTAAGCCATATATCTTAGACCCATTGTGTTGGTATTCAAATGGAAGGGCTCGACGAACTCTATTCAAATAAATTGTTTTATGTTGCATACAAAGTAGAGGTCACGATTGTAGGTTGGTGGCAAATTCCTACAAAAAATAAACAACTAAAAATACAACTAGATGTTGTTAGTATTATAGAAAACTAGACTTTGCCTGTGGCTTCACTTTCTTCAATTCATCCTACAGGAATCATTTTCTTTTTTATAAAATGCATACCTGTCACAAGTTACAAGTCTAAACACAAAATAAAACAAAATAGGTTCCAAAGTTTTCGAGCAATGCTCAAATAAACAAACAAACAGACATTTACAGTTTTGTAATAGTTACAGGAAAACACCTAATTATGAACAGGATCCGTCACATGGGTTAACTGAATCTAACGCGAGCAGAGCCACGGGTAAAAGCTATTTAATAATAAATGCAATAAATATGTATTTTGTATCGGTGAGATGGCACAAATATTTGCGCAAATAAGCTATACCACAGATATTGTCAATATTTTGGTATTCACAATTTCCAGTTGAACGCAGAAACTTCAATATCTTTCGTTTGACCCATGTAAATGCAGAGTAACACTATACCAGTAGTGTGGTGTTGTAGTGTTGTGTTTAATTTTATGAAACTGTGTGTTGATAGTATAAGGATTATTTTACATACATATTATCACACCTGTTTCCCATTGGGGTAGGCAGAGACTGGATTTCCACCTACTACGATCCTGACACACCTCTTTCGCTTCACCTACGTCCATTAACCTCGTCATGCATGCTCGTCGGTTTAGAGTACTCTTAAACTGGCATTTTTTGAGAATGTCTGCAATTTGATCGCAATACATTCACCGAGGTTGTCCCCTCCAACTCTTCCATCCAGGATTATTTTATCAGTGAGATATAGATTTTAATTTAAAACAATTGGTCAGTATTGGTACAGTCGACTGCATGACTGTGTTAACACGTCAATTCGAAAACCGCCCTTATTGCTTACAAAATAAAGATTGATTTGTCAGTGTTACCACAGAAGTGCGGTTGACCATACTAGCCGGGTCTGGCTTGAGGTGCGGGAAGGGAAAACAGCATTCTCACAGCAGACAGCTAGTAAACATCAAATGGATTTGATGCATTGATGTTTATAACTATCCCTAATCATAAGATGTTCAAATTGATGAGTACAATCATCTCTGGTAGTTAAAGAATTACAGATAACCTTGTATACCTTCATCAATACATATGGTATACCTTTCTCTTCTTTTGAAGGATATGTTTTTCCACATCTCTTACCTTCTGAGCCTCATGCATGATGATCTATAAACTCTAAGATTATTTTTATATAAAAGTAAGGTAGAAATATACCCCGCCAGCTACACTGCTTAACTGCAAGGGTCTGCTCTTGTGCTTCTTCTCATGATTCTTCAAAAGCCTCCCGAAGTCGAAACTCTTATCTGCAATTATTAAAATAACGCTACAAATTCAAATCAATCAACTGAACGCAACGTAAATATGTATTTCGGAAAGCTTCGGTACACTGTCACACATTTTAAGTAGTTTGTTTTCCCAAATAGTTTAACTCTAAATAATACACAGACATAATATTAAATTACAATAGGAATAACTTACCCATAACACCTGAAAAAAACAAAAACTTATTTTCACAAAAAGCAAGATTTGAAAATTATTATAACTGTCATCTGATTTATATTCTCTTTGCTGTCATGCATCAAATTTTTTTAATTTTGTAAAATTTATTTATGACCATGGATACATGTCCTTCAGTCGTAATCATTGAACAATACTTGTACTTTCAAAAAGACTGGTCCTTATTAGCCACAGACAGAGAGAGGTGGAAGGAGAGTAGGGAGGCCTTTGCCCTGCAGTGGGACTGTACAGGCTCTTAATAATAATAATAGATTCAGAAGGCGGTTCTCCTCGACACGGCACGTATTGTGAGGAGGTTCCTTTCTCTCGGGCCCTGACCGCCGGTAGCTTGGACCTTGTTCCCGATGCCGGTGGCTTACTATTTTTAGGGTTCCGAAGTCCTACAAGGAACCCTTATAGTTTCGTCATGTCCGTCCGTCTGTCCGTCTGTCCGTCTGTCCGTCTGTCCGTCTGTCCTAATCCTTTACAGCTTAATAACTTCTACAGTTATAAACATAAGTAAATGAAATTTTGTTAAAAAATAGTCTACATATAGATCTCAATTTTAAAAGAATAAAAGATTCGTTTTTGCGTATTTTAGGGGTGGCGTCCATACATGTGAAATGGAGAAAAAAAAATTTTTTCGCTGCACCCCCTCGTGTGGGATATCATTGAATAGGTCTACTAAAATGAAGGTAATGTTTGATACACCACTTTTTTATCAGGTGTACCATCTGCGAAATATAGCCCGCCAAAGTGGCTTGCAATGTGTCCCCCCCCTTGCCATTTCTAAACTATGCAATGTAGAAACTTATAATCTTCCACATTGATAGACCTTTGTAAAAACTCTCTTTTAAAATTATTTCGAGTATAATGTGATTATAATTTTTTGAGTTATAGAGAGAAAACTGAAAAATACTTAAAACGTCCTAGTTCAAAGGTCATTGACCTTAGAGAAAAATTATCATAGCAAATAATGCTCCTTTAGCTACTTTATATTTGAAAAAATCACAAAAAGTAACTTTGAAATGACAAACGTCTTAAATTTGGCTTCTTGAATTTATCGCTAGATGGCGCTACTAACAACACGCTCTGAGTCGCGAATGCTGCCGATTATTGCAAAAACTAAAATAGCCATGATTAATATTCGATTTGATTCGTTTGTAATTACACCTACTTAAGGAACCCTATAATACTGAGCATGGCCCGACATGCTCTTGGCCGGTTTTTTTTATATTTTTAAATGTTTTTTCCTTTTTATACAAAAATATTTAAAAATGTAAATTTATATGTTATTTTATGAATAAAGGAAATAATAATAATTGTATCCTAGTAAAGTGATGGAAACTTTACTAGGTTTCTGAGGGGATGGTGAGATAATACGAAAGTCATGGGTTTCTGAGGGGATGATGAGATAATACGAAAGTCATGTTTTTCAACTTTGTACCATTTATCCCAATTTATCCACAGTTAAATTGGGATAAATGGTACAAAGTTGAAAAACATGACTTTCGTATTATCTTATCATCCCCACAAGGTGGACCGACGACCTGGTGAAGGTCGCGGGAATCCGCTGGATGCGGAAGGCACAGGACCGGTCGTTGTGGCGATGTTGGGGGAGGCCTTTGTCCAGCAGTGGACGTCTTTCGGCTGAAATGATGATGATGATGATGATGATGATGATCCACAGTTGTACACGTTAACGAACACTTAACATTTAATAATCCACCATTATTACACATTAACACTCGAAGAAACACAAATTTTGGAAAATAATAAAAATTCCACAACACGATCTTTACGAATTTTCCCGCCAACCTCATCCATCAAATCAAAGCCAGTGTTGCCAACAAAACAAAGATAATATAATTACTACGTTTTACAACAAACTATTTCCTAGTCTTCAGTTTTGCCAACTCAAATTTTGAAAGATAGCCATCAGCAGTAAAAAGTAGCTAAAAAATAGCTAGATAACGATTATTGTGGAATGAAAAAATCGCCTACGAGCAGGATTTGAACCTACGACTCCTGACTCGATATGCCAGTGCTTTAGCCACTAAGCTACCGTGAACACTGCTCGCGGTATCGAAATTAACCTCCACTTTTTGTGGTAACGTCTTTGGGTAACTCAACACAACTACAAAAACTCCAAGTAGGCAACACTGCTAGTCTACTCCGGTCCACTAGTTAGTAGTAAACGTAGTGGTTATATTCTCTTTGGTTAGTAGTTGGAACCAAACCACCAGAACCACCAGCTTTTTAGGGTACATTAAATTATGAAACTATTAAAAACAAACGCTAAATTATAATTTTGACAAAAAACCGCGTTACGATTTTTTACCTTCTGGCAAATTTATACCTTTTTGCTAAGCGTGCCGTACTTTTATGGGAATTCATACCAGCAACACTGACCGGAACAAGTGCAGTGACGGTTGGCGGGAAAATTCGTAAAGATCATGTTGTGGATTTTTTATTATTTTCCAAAATTTGTGTTTCTTCGAGTGTTAATGTGTAATAATGGTGGATTATTAAATGTTAAGTGCTCGTTAACGTGTACAAGTGTGGATAAATGATACAAAGTTGAAAAACATGACTTTCGTATTATCTCATCATCCCCTCAGAAACCTAGTAAAGATTCCATCACTTTACTAGGATACAAGTATAATATGTTCAATGATTACGACTGAAGGACACGTATCCATGGTCATGAATAAATTAAAAAAAAAAAAAAAAACAAGTGCAGTGACGTAGTTTGACGATAATGTCACGTGACGTAGCGTTTTGGTGCGAAATAAAAAATGAGAATTAAAAATCTTGATTATTTAATTTTACAAGCATATTTTAATAATTATTTATTAATGAATTCTTTAATTGGATGTTTCGCCATCGTTTTACGCACATTTCCAAACATTGTCAAACACCCTATTGAACGAATCAAATCGAATATTAATCATGGCTATCTTGGTTTTTGCAATAGACGCACAGACTACTTAGAAGATACTACGTATCAGACGGACGACTGCCTTGAAATTTTTTCATCGATTAAGTAATCTGTAGCAGGGGGAAAATAGAATTTGACATTTGCAAGTAGGTAGGTTTTCAGTATCTATATATCTATAGGTAGATAGGTATAAATGATACTAGTGTATAGATAGGTAGGTACTAAATGTTTTATTATATTTACGTGGGCTTATAGGTAAAATTCACTAAGTGACATTTTTAGCAAAATATACATCACTTTCGGCTGATAGGGAATTGGATGGAAAAAAAAACTGATTTTTGCCAAAAATGTCACCTAATGAATTTCACCTTTATACCCATACTGTTAGGTACGTACAGTACTGGACTGTGTCTGGGATATTAAAATTTAAACAACAGAACATTTTTTAGTTGATTTATTTTTCAGTTTTTTTATATATTTTTCATACGCCATTTTTTGAATTTGCGGCAGTACCCCCACTCGTTTTTCGAGCCGCACAATATCGGTTCCCCCTAAAATTTTATTAATTGTGTTACACCAGTTATGGATGGCAAATTTCACAACAATTAATGCAAATTGATTGTTTCGGTGTTTCGGGCAGTTTATTTCGTACGTCATTTTTGATTTAATTTCTTTTAAAATAGTTTTGGAGATATAATTTATGTGAGGGCTATTTTCCAGAAAATTATTTGTCGTTTCCATAACTGTGCCGAAACACCGAACTGCTTTCTCAGATGGGTAGCTTAGTCGCTTTTTACATTGGTTGTACTCCCTGTGACTCACCCATTCATGAATTTGAAGAGGTGATTCAGATGTCAATAAATTTTTACATTCGTCACAGGGAGTTCTTTCTAACACTTTTCTCACTACCCATCCGGCAGTGTACGCCCGAGAATGGACTTCCAGGCGTTGTTGTCTTGCCCGATTGACAACTTCATTCACATTGTCAGGATGATCAGGCAAATTTGACTTTGACCGAGTTGGTGAAGTTGGTGAGGTTGTTTCAGTCTCACATTCGGCTTCAAAAGTGGAACTTGTTTTCAGTTTTAAAATTTGAGACATGCTCAAAAGTTGGTCTGCCCGATCATCCTCACAGTTAAATGTATCATTGTGAAATTTGATCATCCGTGTTATCAGAAGTGATCTGAATGTGCAAATGAAGCTGTAGCAGTCTGGGTCATTGTGTCTGAAGTTATACGCCCTCACTTGCCCAAAAAAGTTTTCAACTGGATCAGAGTTGAAATAGCGAGGACGCATAACTTTTAGACCCTGCTCTTGAAAGAACTGCCACAGCCTCATTAAACTTTTCAAGGTAGTAACACAGCTTTTTAATGTGGGCACTGATATTGTGTTGCCTTTTTCATCCAGAAATTGAATTTTTTCTAAAATGTTAATGGCGTCCTTCCAGAATGAATGGTGCTTAGTTGTGGAAGTAACTGCCCTCCGCAGGTCCTTTCCTTTTGTATGCTTATGGTGGAGGGCAGCACCATTGATGCTGTCAAATAGGTTGTCGAAAAACTTCACTGTTTTTGCTGTGTTTGGCATGGTGTCACTCACTGGTCTTCCATCGGCATAGTGAGCTGGAAATAGAAAATGATTATATTTAAGGTTTGTAGTATATCATAGAATCATAGTCAAAATAAAGAAAAGAAGAATAGGAGCCCACCTAACCAATTACAAAATTAATATGACTTTTTACCATCTGAAAAAAAAAACAGGGTCTGTCATGTAATAATAGATTTATGAAAAAAATAAAGTGAAAACAAAAAATCTGCTGTTTTGACATGTTGTCGAGCAACATTGATGACTGTTGTAGGAAACAGTAGCCCTAGCACAAACCATAGAAAAAGTTGTTCTTTATGATAAGTACATTCACCCCTTCAAAGGTCCCCAGGCCCCAGCTTATGTTACATCTTATCAGTTTTTCAAATATATCTTTAACAAGATATGGCTCAGATAGTTTTTTAATAGTATAGAAAAAAAAACTTACAAAACTGTGAAGTATACGAAAGGGCAGCAGATACGGTGGAACTGAACACACGCGCGGCAGTTTTGACCTGCAAATTTTTCATTTCAATTAATGCTTACAAATCTGAAAAGCAATGCAGTAAACAATAAACTGGGTGTTTATTAGTAATACCGTGCACTACATCATTTTACTGTGCAGTATAAATTGGCCGTTTTTATTAGCATGGCATATACTTAATTATTGACCAAGCAACTAGGTTTCCAAATCAACAGTAGCATCACAGGAACATACTACCATTCCAAAATGAGACAGTTAGGTCAAGTGAGAAGTTCATTTATAAATAGTATTAAAGTTGTTTTGGAATGCAAAGAAAATACAAACCTTCATTTTATTTCTATTGCTCATTTTCTCAGGAATGACATGATGATCATTAAGTTTGTGAAGAAGTCTTGAGTCAGCATGGTTACAGTCTGTCAAATACACGTCTACAATATCCTGCCATTTGGAAATTTTTCCATCCAATTTAATACATTTGTTAAGGAAGTTATTTCTGAAACCCTTAATTGGATGCTGATAAGCAATAGTATGTCAACCCACACGGAAGCCATTTCGAGTAAATCGTGTTTCAAAATTACGGCACCAATTTAATTAGTTTGTTCAAGAATTTGCTGCAAATATTGATGATATGCAATCATTATATCATAATATAAGTTTAGATCAAATTTCTCCAATTAAACTTGTAAAATCTGTTATATTCATTCCAAAAACCGTTAAATTTGATATTACAAAATGCGCCAGCAAACATTTTATTTGAATATACATTTCAAGTCTTATAACACATTATTGCTAAACTGAAGACAATTAATTTAAATTCAATTTGATTAATGTCAAGTACCTTAACCCTATATTGATAAACGTATTATTAAGATAAAAATTGTAATGTTAAGGTGTTATCAATAAAAGCCATGATTTCTTACAATATTAAAATATTTATTTACCTTTTAAAAACGGAACAAATTAGGGACCATCGAGCGTTATTGGCTATTTAATCTTCAAGATTTACTTTGAATAGGTACTTACCTACCTACATCATAATCAACATTATCTAAATTAAAACAGTATTTAAAAATCAAAATCAAACTACCTACAACAAAATAATCTCGTTTCGTTCGACTGGTTAGGGTATCAACGTTAACGAGAACATCTCACATCTCCGTTTTGCCGATGACATCGTTGTATGGCTGAGTCGTTGGAACACCTGGGCGAAATGCTGCACAGCTTAAACTGAGCATCTCGGCGTGTCGGTCTCGGCATGAATCTGGACAAGACTAAAGTCATGTTCAATATGCATGCCGAGGCCAATATTCGTTGAAGGGTCGGCACTCGAAGTCGTAACGGAATACGTCTACCTAGGGCAGATAATTCAGCTTGGTAGACAAACTTCAAGTAAGAAGCAGACAGAAGGTTCTAGTTAGGCTGGGTAGTATTTGGCAAACTTCGCCGAGTCTTCTCGTCGCATATACCGCAAAGTTTGAAGACAAAGGTCTTAAACCAGTACGTCATGCCTGTCATGACTTACGGTGCCGAGACGTGGACACTGACAGTTGGGCTGGTTCACAAATTCAAAGTCGCTCAGTGAGCTATGGAGCCAGCTATGCTTGGAGTTTCTTTGAAGGATAAAATCCGTAACGAGATTATCCGGAGGAGAACCGGATTGACCGACATATCTTGTAGGATCAGTAAGTTGAAGTGGCAGTGGGCTGGCCATGTCTGTCGAAGGGCTGATGGCCGCTGGAGCAGACTAGCCCTTGAGTGGAGACCGCGAATCGGCAAACGCAGCGTAGGGCGACCCCCACCAGGTGGACCGACGACCTGAAGAACGTGGCTGAACGTTAATGGATGCGGAAGGCAGAAAACCGAGTGTTGTGGCGCAACTTGGGAGAGGCCTATGTCCAGCAGTGGACTGCGATAGGCTGGGATTATGATGAATCATACAACTCATTGGGCTCGGACTGAATAGTTGCTGTATGATGAATAAGCTCAATGATCGACGAATGAGCTAGTGTTGTATTATCAGCCACAAACAGCAATCAACAGCAGCTAGAAACTCCAATAAATCCAGAGTATTCTCAAAGTCCAGATCTTGATCAGAAATATAAATATTCGTGAGGTATGTTTCTGCTGGCCGAATTTCTGGAAACTCCTCATTGAGACTGCTATTTGACGGAACCATACGCCTCTTTTCTTCAACATCGTGGCTAATAACCTCACACTGAAACTCCTCGCCAGAAGTAGAACGCGACGCATGGCTTTCCTCGTGAGGTACTAATACCTAAGTAATGATCCGTAAACATGGCTTCTTGATCTTGGCGGTGGCATTCTGAAAATAATTATAAAAATAAGACACAACTTGCAAAATGAGGGTATGTGCCAAAATTTAATAATTTCGAGAACCTGAAGATTTGAGATAATGTCTGTCTACCCTGTTTGCGGATACTTACAGTCGTGAACCTCTTTGTTTTATTAATTCCCTCATTCCACGTTTTTCAAAAACGTTTCAAGTCATTTAACATACTATTGAAATAAACGAACGAACAAGTGAACGAGATTTTTTTGTAGCAATAACGTGTCAAGCTTTATAAAACTTTTACAAGCGCTAGTCAATAGTAGAATTTTTGTTAAGCAATAACCTGTTAATCAAAAATATTACATTTTGCTGAAATTAGGTAGTTAAGATAAGTAATATTACCACGGTTAGTATGTAAAACGTATTTGAATGTAATTTTAAACAGTATTCTGTCATAAAAAAGCGTTGTTTTAATAAATTTTACCGGTAAAATGACCTCTAAACTTGTATAGCTAAAATCCTTATATTTATGTAAAATTTTGACTTACCTTTGATGATCTTATATTCCCCAAGTCTTCTACTGCGTTTTCCATGTAGTATTCGTGGCTAGTAGTCTTGTGAGGCCCACTTTATACGTATAATTTTAGTTAAATATGGGCCGATGTTGTTTACACAGCCGAAAAAGGATAATACTAATTACGCAATAACCGATCATGTCCCATAACTTCTTTTGACTTTAAACAGATGGCGCCTAGGGTCATCAAACAATGTTTCAAGTGCCTAAACATCTTATTGCAAAATGTCTTACCCTTCGAACTGATTTCGTGTCAACCTTTTTATACTCATTTTTGGTATAAAAACCATTCAATCAGGTTAAAACCCTATTGAAAAACGTTCTTTGTCAGCCAAAGAAGCGTACTGCATCATTAACTCAATTTTCGAATTTTTGTGGGTTGACACATTATTGCTTATCAGCATCCAATTATGTGTGAGGGGTCGTAGATAATGTTTAATTTTAGTCCGCATAACTCCACAGTGTCATCTGAAAGACAATAATTATAAATTAGATTGGAATTTAAAATTCAACAAAAAATGTTTAATGTTATGATATCCTGATGTATGGTCTATGTATGTGCTATTGGCACAGATAAAGAATGGGACTGAAAATAGTAGCATTTGTATTCCCCTCTCGCTCACACATATAGTATTGTGAGAGTGAGAGGCACATAGAACAGTAAAAGTGCCGCCATTTCCAATCCCATTCTTTATTTGCATGAGTAGTATGTGTATTCTTTACCAACCTGTTGGCAGATCTGCAATGAGTTGTGCTCGCCTTGTCTCTTGTTGAAGCTCCCCAAGAGCTCTGCGAAATGTCGATCCCTGATCGCAGATTGTAGCAATGGGCCTAAGCCCAATCTCTATGGATGCAGTGACAACTTTTTTTATTATGCGTTTCAGCTCAGCTGGATTAGTTGCACCTTTACAAAAGTAAAAGGCAAATGGTTGCTGCCATTTATATACAGCTCCTCTTAACATAAAGACAAGAGCTTGGTCTGCAAACTCTTTATGTTTTTGATCGAAGTGCACAAATCCATTAATATTATCTTTGTTTTGATTGAAACTTAGCCGTTCATCAAGGTGCATCTCATCAAAAATTATGGAGCAAAATTTTTTGTTAGTGTTCCATGTGGCAACCTGAAAACAAAATAAATGTTACTTTTTCATTGTGCACTAGACACATGTGGGATATATCACACTATACACATAAGTTTGAAAATGACATACCTCTTTCTTCATTACTTCAATAAGCACAGAATTTATCCCAACTTCAATATTCAGCTGTGATATTAGCTTATTCAATGTGGATTTTGAAGGTAAGATGAATATTTTCCGTAGAAATCTGTAACACTTTGGGCTCTGTTTCATAATAGATAGTGCAATTAGTTTTTCAGAGTCTGTAAATCTGTGGGCCTGTTTCTTTTTCATACAAAGGTTTATTTGCATCTGCATTATTTGCTTAGCATATGGGTTCATCTTACAAGTAAGCTCTTCAAAAGAGTTCTCCTTAGAAAATTTCAGTGCCCTTTTTGCCCTCTTCAGATAATCAATTTGGTGCTTAGATTTATTGTATATCTTATACAGCTTTGCACAATTGGGTGTTAATTGGTTTATTTTACTTATTAGTCTTTTTCTTGATGCCTTTGGTGTTTTTAGGAGAATCAAACCTGGGCCTGCAAAAAAACTTCATCTCATTATCAATATTCATTTGAGATTATAATTTGGAGTCAGTGTTTCATAAACAGCTACCAGTTGCTGACTGCCTTGTTGGTCTAGTGGTCGCAAGCCCAACTGACGAGCGTGGGGTCCTGGGTTCGATTCCCGGGTTGGGCAGTGTTATTGGGTTTTTTCATTAGGAAATTCTCAGTAGCAGCCCGGAGTCTGGATTTGTGCCCGGTCAATGGCAATAGGCTCGCCCCCTATTACTTGGGACTATAACATAACTGGCGAAATGTGGGTGTACTATTACACCTCTGCCTACCCCTTCGGGGAAATACAGGCGTGATATTATGTGTTATGTGTGTGTGTTTCATAAACCAAGGAGTCTTCAAGTTTCAATTGATTAGGTTAAAGTAGCATTCAATAGCTAGGTAAGCATGCACTATTGTCAACCATTTCATTGCTTAATACTTTGTGAGATAGTGGTCCAACACAAGCCTATTTATACTAATATTATTAAGAAGAAAGATTTGTTTGTTTGTTTGTAATCGATAAACTCTAAAACTACTGATTTTAATAATTCTTTCACTATTAGAAAGCTACTTTATCCAGTATAACAATTATACAATATAACATAACATAACATCACGCCTGTATTTCCCCGAGGGGGTAGGCAGAGGTGTATAGTACATCCACATTTCGCCAGTTATGTTATAGTCCCATGTAATAGGAGGCGAGCCTATTGCCGTTAACCGGGCACAAATCCATACTCCGGGCTGCTACTGAGAATTTCCTAATGAAAAAACCCAATAACACTAACAAACACACACTAACACACTTTTATACAATATAAAATGTCGAAAACTTAGTACAATAATAATAAAAACTTATTTCAAGAAACCAACCTTTTGCTTGAGAACTGGTTGATGGATGAGCAATTAAAATTGATTCTGTTGGTGAATAATGACCAGAGTCCTTGCATATGGAAGCTACAGCTGTAACAATATATACATACCATACATTAAGACCACATTTACTATGTACTCAAGTGCAAAAAAATTACACATGGCAAAAATTGAAATTTACAAGTAACCAACCTTTTGCTTGAGAGCTGGTAGATGGATGAGCAATATAAGGTGATTCTTCTGCCGAGTGATGACCAGAGTCCTTGTATATGGAGGCTGAATCTGTAAAAACATAAATACCATACATTAAGACCACATTTACTACATACTCCTGTGCAAAAAATGACACATGGCAAATTGACATTTACAAGTAACCAACCTTTTGCTTGAGAGCTGGTAGATGGATGAGCACTATAAGGTGATTCTTCTGCAGAGTGATGACCAGAGTCCTTGTATATGGAGGCTGAAGCTGTAAAAACATATAAATACCATACATTAAGACCACATTTACTACATACTTCTGTGCAAAAAATGACACATGGCAAAATTGACATTTACAAGTAACCAACCTTTTGCTTGAGAGCTGGTCAATGGATGAGTAATGTAAGGTGATTCTTCTACAAAGTGATGACCAGAGTCCTTGCATGTGGAGGCTGAAGCTGTAACAACATATACATACATCATTGCCATAATTATTATACTAGTATAAGTCATAAGTATTAGTGTTTTTTTTATATTTAATCTGTATTTCTTGGTGGCTTACCACTGAATCTCGCAACCTTTGGAATTGGTTCTTCATCTTTGAAATAGGAATGGTCTGAATGTCTTTTCTTGGTTATTTCTTCACATTTGTTGGCTGAAATGGGATTAAAGACAGTTGACTTATACATTTTATATTGAATTAGCATGAACAATATTTAAAAAAAAACAGTTAATATCGTTTTAGGCTACTTACAAATATCATCAATGTGTAGTGCGGGAACCCCATTGGTAATTTCCTCAGGTGTAAACAATGATGGGTAGGCACCATACCTCAGTCGGGAATTCGGCCTGGTAAACCTTTTCTCAAAATGTATGTGACAAACCGAGAGTTTAGCAAGTTTTACTTTCGGTACATTTTTGAGATTTTCAGAGTTTATACAGTCCAACCACTTATTAAGTCTAATATCATCACTCACGGGGAAATAATGTAAAAATGCGTCCTCTCGCTTATTACTACAACCAACAACACAGCACTTTGGTGTCCGCATAATTGTTGCTCTCCGTTTATAGTTTTGCACCAAAAATAAACGACTTTAATTAAATCCTCGGAAAATCAATTACAAAAACTCGACGAAAACAACAGAATTTACGGAATTTATTTACTCACAGGAGAAAAAATAACTAACTGACGCTACTACTGACAGCTAACTACAACCAGTCAAAGATGGCGGCGACCCAGGCCACCGCGGGGGAGGAATGCGGTGCGCGGAGGACGCGGTTCTATTTTCCCCCTTCGCTCTACAGCAAAAATATTTTCTATGGAAGTGAACCGGCGGTGAATAGACGGCAGCATTGGCGACTCAGAGCAAAGAGAATATAACCACTACGTTTAACTCAGAGCGTGTTGTTAGTAGTGAAATTTAAGTGTGTCATGACGAGGTTTTTCATCTGAGGTCATAACAAAATAATAAGGAGCATTCTTTGGTAAGATTGCCAGTATATATTATCATTTCATCTTTTTTGGTATAGGTTTGTAGGTATTGCAAGTAAAGTAAGTATTCCGTTACATTATTTATTCTACAAAAAACTTGAATTCATGTTTTAGCAAAAATTACGAAAATCCTAGAACTTTATTGGTTGAATGTTTTTTTCCTAGAGGGCGGCAAAACGGACTCTGCACCCTTCTTTTAAAAATTTAGATCTAGGGCTGGATATTATATAATGTCCGCGCCGCGACGCTGACGCTTGGATCTGCCCTTGCAGAGCGATCTTATAAACCAATAGATCTGTGCACAGACTTACTAGAGATGCTACGATCTGTGTTATAATCGAACGCCCAAGGAACGCTCCGAGCGTCATCCGACGACGTCGGACGTTAATACTGAACGCAGCCCTGGTGTCGTTTTTTGTTGCCATCCGCCAGTTAAATATATCTACTATCATTAAATAACTTCTTGCCTTTCTTAGAGTGGTCTAGAATTATTCTTTCACCAAGATTCTTATTTTTGCTGCTTTTACATCAGTGTAGTTTGACGCTGGTTAGAATTATGTCGAAATGAAAAACCAACGTCCATACAAAAAGCGGACATCTCCTTAAGTGTGTAGTTTCTAACTGAAACTCAAAAATCTAATCACCTTTTAAAATAGTTATATACGGACCTGCACAAATGCACTGTGCGTCCGTTGCCACCCGCCGCCGCGCCGCGGTCGCCCAGCATGGTTGCGATAGATCCAGCTCGTAACCATATATATAAAAGTACTCTGTGCTCGTAACAAATAAATGTCAGCTGTTATCTATCAAGATTATTTGGTGGACCGCACCAGGGGTTAGATTGGATCCCTCAAGTGGGCTGTTCCATCGATAAAATTGAATGTATTTACCACTCTAGTTATATTTTTACAAACGGTAGTATTGTACAGGTATTTTCTAACTTCTGTGAATGTAATAAAAATACTTATTACAGACATGGACTAATTTATTTTATTATACTGATTATGATTACAAAGAAATAGCAACATTTGGGCAATAATTATTCTAAATTATACGGCAAGGCAATACAGCAAAGAGTAAAATAAGTTAATTGAGATTGCAATACAGTTTCCGACTTCCGGCTGTCAGCTGATAGACACCCTATTGCTTTCCAAAAACCTATTTCGATTTTCGTAAAGAAAGAATACGTCAGGCACCATTCAATATGGGCTTGAAATACGCGATCAAAAGCTAGTTAAAGCTGAAATATTGCTCTAATTGTAGCGTTATTGTTATTATAGTTTCATTTTACATGTACGTTGTGTAACTTTATTAGTAGAAAATGGATACGTTCAACATAGGATACTTCGGTTATGGCGTTTGTTGATCATTAAAAAATTACGTTCGGTTGATAGTTTTTCTTTATATTTGATGTCAGCTTTTCGTTTGTGATCGTCTGTTTAGTTCGTGTTTGCGTGTTTAATGTAAAAATGGTGAAGGAGAAGCCTAATTCGATTCGGATTTACGACGACGAGGGATTTAGACGTCGCGCGGCGTGTATCTGCGTTCGTTCTGACGCCGAAACAGAGGTTAGCGTTGTATTTCTGTTGTTGCAGTGTTGTTTGAGTTGTGGAAAGGTTATAAAGTAAATGTGTGTTGTTTAGGTGCTCCTGGTGACATCGTCGCGACGTCCTGACAACTGGATAGTTCCCGGCGGCGGCGTCGAGCCCGAAGAAGAGCCCTCGGTGACGGCTTTGCGCGAGGTGCTCGAGGAGGCTGGCGTCATCGGCAAGCTGGGCAGATGTCTCGGGGTTTTTGAGGTGAGCACACAAGCAAACTTGTAAACATGCCCCCTATCTACGCGACATTATGCCAAGCGGGACCAGAGACTTAATGGTAGTGTATTCACATGGCCCTAATCACTGTTGTGGATCTAGAAAGTAATAACATAGTCATACTTTGATATTGAGACACAGTGATGAAACATATGGTTTTCAAATGAAAGGCCACTTCGAGTTAACCACATGTATTATCAAGTGTAACAGAACCTGATCTTATGTAAACACGATAATAGACTTAGATGACTCATAAAAGTTAATAATTCAAGATGTTAAAATATTAATTATACTGACAAATCAATTTTCCATACAGTCCATAGTCCAATCCTATTTCTAGTCTATAATCTCATTTATTCCGCTTGATTATGTATTATTAGATTAGAACACTATAACAATGTGTAAATATTGGTCTTACTATCCCTGACTGATTTGCAGTGATTGGAATAGGTAGTGCGATTAAGGGTTGACAACCGTAAGCAGCATGAATACACCTACGGGATTATGTTCTATAGATTAAAAGGGCAAACTCATGAGATAACTGTTTTTTAGGGTTCCGAAGTCCTACAAGGAACCCTTATAGTTTCGTCATGTCCGTCCGTCTGTCCTAATCCTTTACAGCTTAATAACTTCTACAGTTATAAACATAACTTATGTGAAATTAAATGAAATGAAATTTTGTTAAAAAATAGTCTACATATAGATCTCAATTTTAAAAGAATAAAAAAATACTTTTTCCGTATTTTAGGGGTGGCGTCCATACATGTGAAATGGGGAAAAAAAATTTTTTTTCGCTGCACCCCCTCGTGTGTGATATCATTGAATAGGTCTACAAAATGAAGGTAATGTTTGATACACCACTTTTTTATCAGGTGTACCATCTGCGAAATATAGCCCGCCAAAGTGGCTTGCAATGTGTCCCCCCCCTGCCATTTCTAAACTATGCAACATAGAAACTTATAATCTTCCACATTGATAGACCTTTGTGAAAACTCTCTTTTAAAATTATTTCGAGTATAATGTGATTATAATTTTTTGAGTTATAGGAGAAAACTGAAAAATACTTAAAACGTCCTCGTTCAAAGGTCATTGACCTTAGAGAAAAAATATTATAGCAAATAATGCTCCTTTAGCTACTTTCTATTCGAAAAAATCACAAAAAGTAACTTTGACACTTCTTAAATTTGGCTTCTTGAATTTATCGCTAGATGGCGCTACTAACAACACGCTTTGAGTCGCGAATGCTGCCGATTATTGCAAAAACTAAAATAGCCATGATTAATATTCGATTTGATTCGTTTGTAATTACACCTACTTAAGGAACCCTATAATACTGAGCATGGCCCGACATGCTCTTGGCTGGTTTTTATAACTTTATTTGTATATTTACCTTAAAAAAACATGGAAAACATACAATGAAAACAATCAATCAATAAAAATAAGCAGATTGAAACTAATAAAATGTAACCTTAGGTTTATACAAACAATTACTGATCACAGCTGATAAGGCTGCTAATATTTTAAACCATTAAACACGTAATGTATCAAAGCATGGGTTATGAATGAGACCATCTATTTTCCATTTTTTATTTATTTAGTTTTTATTCATCAGGATAAAGGACAAACAATTGTGCAATCATGCATAACAGACAAAAAAGAATAACCTACATAAACAGGCGATCAGGCATCCAACACTGTTATCCACAAAATAATACATAAAATTTCGTATTCATTTATCTTTGTATTATTATAAAACATTATTATCTGCTCTGAATGATGCTAAATTATTGCACGTTTTACTATTTAACTTTTGAGAATGCATGCATTCACTAAATAAATAGATGCATTTGGTTGCACTCAATTCTGCGTTTGCTGTCAACTTTTTATTATATAATGAAAAGAAATACGACATGTTTTTATTACTAAACAAGATTCATACATTTATTTAAAATCATCATCCTCCGAGCCTTTTCCCAATTATATTGGGGTCGGCTTCCAGTCTAGCCAGATGCGGCTGAGCATCAGTATTTTACACGGAGCGACTGCCATCAGACCGCCGCAACCAGTTACTGGGTAATACTGACATTCGGAGGTTAGACCAGTTGTCAGACTTTCAGGCTTCTGACTACCCGTATCGACTACCATAGATATTCGTATGTCAACCGGGACCGACAGCTTAACGTGCTCTCCGAGGCACGGAGGGGTCTCGATGTGTAACGAAACGGTCACCCATCCACAGACTGACCGCGGCAAGTGCAGCTTAACCTTGCAGATCGTACAATCCGCGCAGTAGTTGCATCGCTACGAGCCCCTCATACATTTATTTAAAATGTAAAGTTAATATAAAATACTTTTCTTTTATTTCATTATGGCATTATAGTACCAATATTTGGTAAGCAAACAATATTTCACTGATAAAAAAAGCGAAAAAAATAATCAGCACCAAACAGTGCAGAGGAATTTGGAAAAAAAACTGTACATAAAAATATCGAATTTGTTTTACAGTAAGTACTCTTTCTGTGTCTAAACAGACAATAGTCTGTCTGTTTGTGTAATAACACAATTAGCCATTAGGAATAGAGCCAAAGATAATTTTCAACCCATGTGAAAGTCTATAGGGAGGGTTACTTAACATATTTCCCGAATTTAGCTGTGAAATTAAATTTTGTGCTATATCCTCTTGTCTGTGAGGGTCTCGTACCGAAGCAACGACTGCGCAGATTGTACGATCTGCAAGGTTAAGCTGCACTGAAATAAAGATGATGATGATGAAATAAAGCGAGTCTAATTATTACAATGTTTGTAGGAAGTCAACTTTGTATCCATACATTTTGACGGAGAATCATAATCTCGCAGAAACTAGGTCCAATGTATTTACTCTACACACTGCACTTGGAATAGGCATGGGCGAACCCAGCTTTTGGCGAAAAGATAGCGCGAGCGAAGCGAGCCCGAATAATAATCTGTTTACATTGTTACGCACTGCCGGCGGCGCTTCGGCCCAGGCTCAGTAAGATTCGTGCTTTCGACTTCATGCCATGAAGATGAAGTACAACATTTTTAAACCCCTAATAAGACGATACATAGGCTTACATATCACTTCCGTAACGTAAGCTCCAATGTGCAGCGTTCAAACATTATTTCATTGGAATGAGAAAAATATATTACATTGCGAATCGTAACAACCTAATCTCTATAAGAACTAATCCAAGTCCTTTCCATGACGCAGACGTTGAAGTTAGACGTCCTATGTGCTAAATTTTGTCGGAATACGTTAAGTACTCCGCCGAATCGTGATTGAGTTACTAACATACATGAATAGAAACAGCTAGTAGATACTATACGTACCTACTATATTTTTATAAATGAGAAGCAGCACCATTACTCTCTTTCTGAAGGCTGAAAGTAGTCTGTGCAATAGTAGTCTTGAATAGTGAATGGCTTCCTAATTTCGTAATTCGTAGCATCCAATCCAATCAATACACAAATTCCAACGAATCCAATCTGTAAACTCGATCAGTCAGTTCCATTCTCCTAACATAGGGAACAGCTTTCCTAACTTATCATAATAGCCCAATGCTTAGTACCTAGGTATATCCCAATATGCACGAAACGAATCACAATCGTTATAGATCCCTGAGGACTACTAGCAACCGTGATAGGTCGCTATTAGTTCCCTAGGACTCTTTAAAGCTCAATTGAACTTGCTTGAACTTGTCCCAGTCTGGGCTGGATAGCAATTGGTAGGATGAGAATTTTCATAAACAAATATGAGAATAATTTAATAATGCTATGCTATAATATAACATGACTGCCTCGTTGGTCTAGTGGTTGCAAGCGCGACTGCTGAGCGTGGGGTCCTGGGTTCGATTCCCGGGTCGGTCAAAGTGTTATTGGGTTTTTTCATTAGGAAATTCTCAGTAGCAGCCCGGAGTCTGGATTTGTGCCCGGTCAATGGCAATAGGCTCGCCCCCTATTACATGGGACTATAACATAACTGGCGAAATGTGGGTGTACTATACACCTCTGCCTACCCCTTCGGGGAAATACAGGCGTGATGTTATGTTATGTTGTTATAATATAACATTTTACACAAACTAACGCTTTATCATAATTCATAACAGAGAGTAAACAAGTTGTTGTTTATCATCATAACAAAATTAGTTTCGCAGACTGTAACTAAACATAATCAAGCAATTTTATAAGGAAATTGAAGCGGCTGGCTCAGATGCGAGGGACCTGAACCAGGAAGCGTTACTGGCTCGCGGGGCCAGTAATTACAATGGGGGGGAGAGAATTAGTGGACTGTATAGATTGTGCTGGCTATAGGTTTAGAGTATAGGTGGGGCTGGGGTATGGGAACACTTACTTGGTCTCTGGTGGTCTGGCTCCCAAACACCACAGCGCGAAGACACAACACACACAAATATGAAGCCTTCGGGCTAAATCAGCGATATTGTTAATAAGCGGGTTAGTCAATCATGTCCTGTGGCGGAGCGAGGAGCGGCGGCGGAGCGCGACTTCACTTTATGGTGGTTGAGCGAGCACTGCGCGAGCGGCGCGGTGTCCAAATATGGCGGCGGACGCGACAAGGCGGCGGCGTTGGGTTTTCGCGGGAAACCACACTGCTCGATAGCGTCTTCTTGTTCTTTGTGTTGGCAGCCATGTCGTGTAAGACCATTCAGCGTGGAGCGGGAAAGGGCAAGGAGAAGTAAAAGGGCTGTGATTGGATGGGTAGGGTATAGAAAGTAGGGAGGGAAGAAGCCAGCAAATCTACCTAGCTTGTTACTAACGATGCGGATTGCCAACCAACTAAATCGAATTTAAGGCCTAACCATGCCCCCCGCCTGGAAGGGGATGAAATAACCCTTCCAAAGATAATGCGAAAAGTGAGAAAGAATAGAGCGGTGAAAGTGATCCAACGTATGAGACGCTGAGAATCCTAAACTTAAAGCGAAAGAGTTAAACTATACTTAAATGTAAATTAGAACTAAGAGCGACTATGATGCAATACCTACTGAGTCGGGAGAGGACAGAGCCTCACCACAGGTCTACGATATGTACCGGTTTTAGTTCTGACGTCAACAACGCGGGTCGTGCCGTCAGATCCGGGATAGAGCGCGGTTACTATGCCTAAGGGCCACTGAAGCGGTGGAATGTTATCCGTTTTAATAACTACTACGGTTCCAAGTGTGATGGGACTAGCGGGCGTATTCCACTTCTGTCTAGACTGGAGAGTATTCAGATATTCAATACGCCAGCGTTTCCAGAACGATTGGACCAACTCATCAACGAGTTGCTTGCGTTGAACTAGTTTTTCGCGGGTAACGTCAGAAGCGGGTAAAGACTTGAGAGGGCTCAAAGTCAAAAAATGCGCGGGTGTAAGCGGGAGAGGATCAGAAGGATCCGAACTAAGAACAGAAAGCGGGCGAGAATTGAGCAGCGCTTCTATCTGAGCAAGCACTGTCAGCATTTCTTCAAAGGTAAGAAATTGGTTTCCTACAATTTTGTTTAGGTGAGTTTTGACGCATTTGATGTTACTCTCCCAAATTCCCCCAAAGTGGGGTGACAGTGGAGGATTTAACTTCCACTGAATGCGGTCATGCGAAAGAAAATTAGTTATTGAATCATTATAAGCGGTGGAATCAACGAGGCTGTACAAAGACTTCAAGTAAGACTTTGCACCAATAAAATTAGTGCCACAGTCAGAATACATAATACTGACAGGGCCGCGGCGAGAAAGAAAGCGTTTGAAAGCATTTAAGAATACTTCAGTGGACAGATCAGAGGCTAACTCAACGTGAATTGCATGAGTGACAAGACAAACAAACAAAACAATGTATGCCTTCTGACTGCGTACGCCTCGGCGTCTATGCGGAATGATCGGAATAGGTCCTGCGTAATCGACACCAGTGTGCAAGAAAGGCTTGGCCTCACGTACACGGCATGCTGGCAAGTCAGCCATCATGGGAAATTGCGATTTCGGATTCGTTTTGAAGCAGATGTTACATTTGTGTACACGCTGTCTTATTAAACTACGAGCTGAAAGAATCCAGTATTTTTGCCTTAAAATTGACTGAAGTAAGGACGGACCCGTATGTAGATTGCGATTATGATAGTGATCGATAATAAGGTCAAACTCTACAATAGGCCAATCTTCCTTAGGTAGCAATGCGAATGTAAGCCCAGGGAACCACAGCGGGTGATCCACCAGTTTGGATGGCATAAGGCCACGTGAAAGGCAATCAGCGGGATTGTCGATTCCTTTAATATGATAAAAATGTTTGCGGTCGAGATTCGAGTGTATCTTCGAAACTCGATTGGCAACAAAGGTTTGCCATCTAGCGGGAGTAGAATGTATCCACGTTAGAGCTACGGTGCTATCACAAAATGCGAAAATGTTACAAATTTTACAACGCGATGAATAGGTATCCAAAACGGTTCGTAACAGCTGAGCGAGTATGACGGCGCCACAGAGTTCTAAACGAGCGAGCGATACTATTTTAGCGGGAGCGACTTTCGATTTAGCGCACAATAAACTAACGATACTTTTGTTTGTATCGGGGAAATGAACGTGTAGGTATACAACACCACCGTACGCACGTTCACTAGCGTCACAAAAACCTAAAAGCGAAAGTAGGCATCGTTGTTCGAATCCTACAAATCTGGGGATTTTAATATTTTCTAATAATGGCAATTCTTTGGCAAATTGTTGCCACAAAACAACAATATTTTGCGGCGGTGTGTCGTCCCAGTCGACATTATGTTCCCATAAGGATTTAATAATTAATTTAGCGAGCAAAATAACGGGTGCGACATAGCCCATTAAATCCCAAAGGCGGGCGATATTAGATAAAATATTACGTTTTGTACAACTGCGATTTTCAACATTTACCGAAAACAAGAAATTATCACTAGCGGGCATCCAACGCATACCTAGTATTTTTAAGTTATCGTCAGAATTAAATTCGATGAGTTCAGTGACTCGACTCTCACAAGGAATAGTTGACATAAACGCGGGCGAGTTACTCGAAAACTTTACTAAATCAAAACCTCCAGCGGCGAATAAATCGATCAGCTGTTTTGATAATATAACAGCTTCGTCAACAGATAAACAACTCAATGCTAAATCATCCATATAAAGCGAGTCCTTCTCTATAACCTCTGCGGCAAGCGGAAAGCGTTGTCTCTCGTCTATGGCAAGTTGACGTACGGTGCGCATCGCGAGAAACGGACTGCAAGTCATACCAAAAGTTACACGGTTGAATTCGTACAATTGTAGTGGATCTTGAGTATTAAACCTATAAAGAATGCGTTGATACCGACGAAATGACTCCTGCACTACAATCTGGAGGTACATTTGCCTAATATCAGCGCTAATGGCGACGGCATAAAGTCGAAAATTAAGAATAATGCGGAATAAATCGGTTTGTAAATTCTTACCGCTGTGCAAAATATCGTTAAGCGAGTAACCTGAATCAGTTTTCATACTAGCGTCGAGTACCATTCGTATTTTGGTAGTAATTTTATCATCACGGACAATAATATGGTGCGGTATAATATAATGCGGAGTGTCAATATTAGAAGAATTAACCGGTGTAATATAACCTTTATCTAAATAATCGATTAAAATCTTATCGTATTCTAACTTAATTGCGGGATTTGAAAGTAAGCGGCGTTCTAGTGCTAAATACCTACGCTCGGCAGTAGCGCGCGAGTTACCGAGAACCGCGGTATCTTTACACAATGGTAGCGCAACACTATAGCGGCCAGTGACGTCACGCGTAGTCGTCTTTTCAAAAATATCTTCGCATTCTTGTTCGTCAGGAGTGAGAAACGTTTTACTGGGCAGTTCTTCTAATTCAAAAAAGCGTGACAAGCATGTGTCTTCGTTCGAAGAAAAAACACAATGAGAACTGTAGTACGAATGCGTAGAGGAACTATTATTACTAAGTACAGGAGCGTTACCTAAAATTAAATAACCGAAGCTAGTTTGAATAGCGACGGGTAGCGATTGCGAGCGGAAAACTTTATGCGGTAATAATATGCGAGCAAAAACGTCACTACCTAATATCATATCGACTTCTGCGGGATACGAATAATTTTCGTCAGCGAGTTGCAAGTGAGATAGATACGATAGTGCGGCTGTATCTACTCGGATGTTAGGTAAATTAGAAGCGATGCGGTCGACAACATAAGGTTGCAAGGCAAAAGAAACACTATTATTAAAGCGGGACAAGACATTTAACTGCGTAATTCCTTGAACTTCATTTAAAACATTACCTATTCCCGAAACGTGAGTATTTTTGGCATTATGAATAGGTAAGTTTAAACGTAAACAACAGTTGCGGGTTATAATATCCTTTTGAGAACCACTATCTATGAGAACACGGATAGCTTGCATGTTACCACTTGCGTCTTGCGCGAGGCATATAGCGGTACCTAAAAGCACCGTGGTACATTGCGGAGCGATGCGAGAAGCGTCTATCGGTGTATTTTTTACGCATACACCTATAAGCGAAGGCGGCAAGGAATTGTTACTATTTTGTGTATTTGCGGATAACACATTTTCGGGTGGAACCACGAAACCATGAGCGTTAGCGGATGCGGAAGCGGGATTATTACACAACGTCACCACAGGGTGGCTGGAGTTGTCACTAGACGAATTTAACGAAAGCGTAGTTTTAGCCGTCTGCGCGGGCGTCGGCTGAGATTGCGGCGAACTTTGTTGAAAGTGGAGTAATGAGTGATGAGATTTTGAACAGAACCTACATGTACTCTGCGAATTACAATTGCGAATAGTATGTTGAGAACTCAAACAATTAAAACAAATATTAGGTTTAGAATTTTTAACAAAGTTATAACGTTCCGGCGGCGAAAGGTTATTGAACTTGTCGCAACGGAATAAATGATGCGAGCCCACTGTGCAACAAGTACATGTTTTTTGTGACGAAGTTTGTGGTTGTACATTTAGGTAGGTTTTAAACGAATGCGCGGGAGATTTATCTTTGTGTGCGTTTTGCGTCGTGCGGGATTTATTGTCTGTATGACTGTGGGTAAGCGTGTTATCTGCCCGACTCAGAACTCTATACTGTTCGCGTACAAACTCGATCAGCTGTTTGCTTGTTGGTAAGCCTTTGGAGTCCCGAATGGATAGTTCGAAATGACGCACTGTCTCTATGTCTAAACATTTTAAACCTAAATGTACGAAGATAAAATCGCCTAAGTTATCACTATTAATAGTATTTAAAGCGGATATAGTTGTAGAAAAGAGATCAACAAAGTGTTCAAGTGACTTTGGTGTCGCTTGTGTAATGGGTTTAAGACCCAACAACTTATTTATGTATGAAGTTGCGAGCGAGCGTTCGTCGTTGTATTTTTTACACAACGCGTTCCAAACTACGTGATAATTGTCCCCGGACGGAATTATGCCTTTGCAAACTGATAAGGCTCTGCCCTGCAGTCTTCCCACCAGGTATTGCATTCGTTCGCTGTCACTAAGGGACGTGTTATTATGAATAACAGATCTAAACGTCTCATAGAACGTAGGCCACATTTCAGCGTCTCCGTTAAATACGGGAAGTTCTAGTCGCGGTAATTTTATATGTGACGCTACTTTAGAGCTACTAGCGGTGGCGGGTTCCTGCTTTAAAACGGGAGAATTATTGCGGGATAAAATACATGCCTCAGTATGTTTAATTGTGGAGAACATGTTATCAAATTCTGTTAATATAGAATAATTAGGTTCGAAATCTTGATTGATTGATAATTCTAAATCGATCTTTTGATCTAAAGCGGTTACAAATTCTGAGCGAGTAGTGTCTATTATTTTAGACTTACAAAGAAATAAATTAGCGTATTCAGCACTAATCGCGGTGTCAGCAATACTTTCAAAGAGTGATTTTACGTTTGAAAAGTACGACGCCATTTTAGCGTCGAGCTTACGGATCTCTAATATGGCGGTGCCCGAAGGCGCGACGCTAGCTCGAGTTGGCGGCATTATCGAAACCTAACTAAAACCTATATACCTACCTACTACTAAGGTAGGCGTCCGGTGAGATGGACCAAAATGAAGCGGCTGGCTCAGATGCGAGGGACCTGAACCAGGAAGCGTTACTGGCTCGCGGGGCCAGTAATTACAATGGGGGGGAGAGAATTAGTGGACTGTATAGATTGTGCTGGCTATAGGTTTAGAGTATAGGTGGGGCTGGGGTATGGGAACACTTACTTGGTCTCTGGTGGTCTGGCTCCCAAACACCACAGCGCGAAGACACAACACACACAAATATGAAGCCTTCGGGCTAAATCAGCGATATTGTTAATAAGCGGGTTAGTCAATCATGTCCTGTGGCGGAGCGAGGAGCGGCGGCGGAGCGCGACTTCACTTTATGGTGGTTGAGCGAGCACTGCGCGAGCGGCGCGGTGTCCAAATATGGCGGCGGACGCGACAAGGCGGCGGCGTTGGGTTTTCGCGGGAAACCACACTGCTCGATAGCGTCTTCTTGTTCTTTGTGTTGGCAGCCATGTCGTGTAAGACCATTCAGCGTGGAGCGGGAAAGGGCAAGGAGAAGTAAAAGGGCTGTGATTGGATGGGTAGGGTATAGAAAGTAGGGAGGGAAGAAGCCAGCAAATCTACCTAGCTTGTTACTAACGATGCGGATTGCCAACCAACTAAATCGAATTTAAGGCCTAACCAGAAATGTAATGGCTTTATTATGGTTATTATTATAGGAAATCGATGAGTTTCAAATAATGAGTCACTGCTCTAATTTATACTTTATAGAATTCTTTGATTCTGTGGCTTATTGTTCGATTTTGAATCACGAACTGATTGGATTGTTTCGTTCGAAAAGTTTTCGTTTCCGAATTGAAATTTGACCGGCAAACGAAACAAAACGACCACTTCCGTACCACGTATTTGAAACGTCAAGAAAACAATTTTAATAATAATACGCGATATAATCCGGTAAAACTTGTTTTATTACGAAACAAAACGATTTGACACACATGGCGCATGACTGTCAATGACTTTTTTCCTCGCTTTGTTACTTCTTCACTATATCTATTTCTTGTTCATGTATATTTCTTTTGTATGTGTCTCAGTTGTGTCAAATAAATATTTTTCTTTCTTCTTTCTTTCTATTTGAGAATCGAACGGATTCGGAAACGCTATTCATAGTTCTTTAATTTTACATCGAGTGCTTTGCGACAACAAAAGACTCTAGTAAGAGTTTCCGTAAATTTCGCATTGCGTTTCCGAATCCGTTCGGTTCTCAAATCGTTTTGTTTCAGATTAACCGGATTACATCGTATATTATTATTAAAATTGGTTTTCCTGACATTTCGAATGCTTTGCAGCGTTCATGGTCGCAGGAAGTGGTCGTTTTGTTTCATTTGCCAGTCAAATTTCACTTCAGAAACGGAAACTTTTCGAACATTTGTGAATCAGGCCACTGATCTATCGGAAATAATAGTTTTGTAACTTAACTTGATGAAGGTTTGTGAATGCCAAGGTTTGTCAGTAAAAGTTTGACGTTTACTAAGTTAAAAATACCCAAGTTTGCATAATTATTTGCAAAAAAATGTGAAACGGAAATGTGTTAGCGAATAACTAAATCAATAGCAAAAATAACAAAAACTAAACAGTAGGTAGGTAACTACTTAACGATCAAAGGTTTTATAATTTGTCATAATAGTCTGCATTTATTTAAATTCACTGTGATTCGGCTGAATGTATCTCAAGGACAATAATTTGGCTCGGACAAGTGAACTGATACAAAAATTAATAAGATCTAATTCATGATTTGTAGAATCAAAAATACGACAAAATCACCATGATTATATGGGACGAACCAGTTTTATATCCCTATTTCATCATCGACGTCGTATTATCCCGTAAGGCGTGGTATCCACCAAGGCGGGGAGGAAAGAAGATGTGTCGTAAACCACCTATAGGTTTGCATTGATGTAATAAGAAGAGACGTGAAAATAGTTTTTCGAGACATCTCTCCGTTTGGTGTCCTCTCTCTCTTTGGTGGATTACGTTACGGCCCTTCTTCTATCGTGTCGACATGAGCCGCATAATGTTAATAGCTCATGCCGTGGGCAAAAGATTAGTCAGTCAGCAGGTTGGTAGGGGGGCTGACTGACCAGGGTGCACCGGACGATCAATTACATATCGTCACTCGTGGAGGCTCTTTTAATGATTAATATAAACGGTTTCACTCACGTTATTACACACACCCGATGAAATAACGTGAGTGAAACCGTTTATATTAATCATTATGAATTTAACTCACGATGGCTCTTTTAATGCACCCTTTTTTGTTACGGCCCTAAAGCTTGCGTACCTAGTACCTAGTTATTCGGTAGTGAAAGATTTAGTGATGTGAATTGACGACCTTGAAGGTCGCGGGAATCCGCTGGATGCGGAAGGCGCAGGACCGGTCGTTGTGGCGATGCTTGGGGGAGGCCTATGTCCAGCAGTGGACGTCTTTCGGCTGAAAAGATGATGAAAGATTTAGTGATGTGAATTGACGACCTTGATGGTCGCGGGAAAGAGCAGGACTGGTCGTGGTGCGATGCTTGGGGGAGGCATATGTCCAGTAGTGGTCAGTGGACTTCTTTCGGCTGAAATGATGATGATGATGAAAGATTTCCGGCATAAACCTCTTCTCTTCTGATAGACCCCATTGGCGTAGCTAAGGAGGGGAGAAATGGGGGCGCTGAGTTCCACTCGTTAGGAGGTGACACGCGACAGCGATAAAAAAAAACTTAGTTTTGATTCGTGGGGCCATTTGATTTCGCCATCGCATCGATATCCGCACCATAAAGTTATTACAGTAAGGAAATGTCTTTGATCTAGCGCCACCCATGCTGGCTACGTCACTGGATAAAGACCGATGTGTGATTTTCCTATATAGTATTTCACGTTAGTTATCATCTTAACTTATGTTGTATTGTTTTGGCCTGTGTAAGACTTCCTGGAAATCAACACTACACAACACTCATCTACCTACACTGTTCATAAAATACAAAAGTAAAAAAAAAAAAAAAAAAATTATATAATAATCTTACTTATTTATTTTTTATCGTTATTTACTGTTCGCGACAACCCTAAAAATGTGCGCGGCAACCCTGTTTCAGTGTCGTTTTTTCTACTGAAAGACAGTAAAATCGCGAGTGAAAATTTCGTAAGTCAAAAGACGATTTAGAGACAATAATACAGAAATATTTAAGTGATTAGTACCGTAATACAGTAGATTCAGTGTGTTTATTAACCTAAATTCAGTGTTAGTGCTGAAACACGTAAGTTTTCATGATATTTTATGTGCTTAATAGTCAAAATAGTGAATTTCATAGTTTTTCGTAGAACGCATTTGACCCATGCAAATGGCAGGGAACAAGTTGCGCGGAGTGCGCGTCTCGAGCGAGGGCGCTGCCTCCAGTATATTTTTTAATTACTAGTACAGAATCGTAACTATGCACTTCATGAAAACTTATATCTTTATTATTTAAGTAAATATCAGTGTAATCTTTCAGGTATAGCGTTGTTTATGTTCGTTCTATATAGATTTATCCATTTATGTAGCAAATCTACCATATAGTCAAGCCTTCAAATCAAATGGAGTAAGCAGAGGCCTCAAGCTCTTCATGAACAGTCAAGTCGGTGTTTTCATTTCCTGAAAAATTCTCCCGGTGTTCCCGAAATAATCCTTCAGTTCGGCGTGGGAAGTCAACCTATAGGTACAGGGCGTCAGCGGCTCATACACACGGTATCGAGTTCCGCCCGTCCGGTACATTCGCTGGTCCTTCGCGAGCCGGATTTCATCACGTGCCTGAAGAATTATCACCTGAAGAATTACAGCTGAAAAATCAAGATGCCGATTACGCGTTCAAAAGGAAGAGCTCCCGAATCCTGGACGTTGGACGTTGAAGCAGCAGCTACCAGTACACCCGGCGTGCGACATGAACAGCCGCCGCGGTCACCGTCAACGTCAACGTCACACAGCGCCGATGCGCCGCCGCCCCCCCCGCACCCCGCGGAGGGAACAGTACCGTCTATTTCGAGGCGGGACACATCGGAAGATAGAAAAGGAACAAATTCGGATCAGACGTTGCGTCCAACCGACCGTGCTGCGCCCCACAGTATAGAAGAACAGGAAAAACAGAAAAAGGGACGCGGCGGACGCTCCGTAACTACGAATCGCTCCAATAGAAAACAGTTGAAGGCACGTGAAGAGATTCTAAGAATCAAACTACAGTTAGCAGAGATACAGTTACAGAAGGCTGAAGAGGAAGCGGACTCTGACGACTATGATGAAGACGGACAATCGAAAGCTGACTACGTTCGTTCATGGTTGGAAGAAGGACCGGAACCACAGCCCAACCCTATAGAAGCCGACACCGGGAGAAACACCGACTTGGCCGCACCCCCACCCGGGGGGAAGGAAGGGGAACAGAAAAATATTTTGGATGTCAAGCATCAAGATGAAGATCCTAAGAAGAAGGAAACTCATCAACAGGGAGGTGATTCACTGAAGCCGTTCATCACCGATCTCACCTCCGCCATAGCTGCGCTCGCCGAAAGGAAGCCGTTGGACTCGTCGTACACGTCGCCTCATCCAGCGGTTTCAAAAGTGATCATGTCACTACCGACCTTCGGCGGCGCGCATACAGAGTGGTTGTCGTTTCGTGCAATATACGACACCACAAGAAGATACTTCAACGACGTGGAAAATACAGCGAGGCTTAGAAGATGCCTCAGGGGGAGAGCGCTGGAAACAGTGAGCTCGGAACTCATCGGGCACGCAAGACCAGATGACATCATGCGAGAATTGGAACTTCAATTCGGACGACCGGACTCCATCGCTCAAGCCGAAACAGACAAGCTGCGAACCCTACCGCGCTGCAGCGAAGCTCCCAAGGACATCTGTTTCTTCGCGAGCAAGATTAGAACCAGCGTCGTCACACTTCAAGCATTGAAGAAGGAGCACTACCTCATCAATGCAGAGCTGCTGCGCGTGCTGACGGAGAAGCTGCCGAACTCCCTGCGCGTACAGTGGTATCGAACGTACACCGAAAAGTACAATTCGATGCCGGACCTTAGCAACTTCAGCAACTTCGTCACAGAACAAGCGCGCTACTGCAGTGCCTTCGCGCCAGCTGAGAACATCCGTACAGAAGAAGGTCAGCAGACTCGTCGTGCCATCCAGAGGACACACACCGCTACCGAGAAGCATGCTGCGGCCGGCGCTTCTGCCCCTGCCCCGAAGTGCAGGATATGCGAGCGCGTCGGACACTATGCAACGGACTGCACGAAGTTTCGCACAGCTGACTCAGATGGAAGATGGCAGCTCGCAAAGAAGTACGGATTGTGCTTTCGTTGTTTGCGCACACGACCGTACGGGCACTCATGCAAGGCGAAGAAATGTGGCATAGAAGGATGCCCCGCCACTCACCACCAACTCCTGCACTACGAAAGGAAGCCGAGAGAAGAGGCAAAGATTGAGAACCAAGAAACAGTAGCAAGTTCCAGTCTACACGCGAAGCCTCAAGCTTACTTAAAGATAGTTCCTGTGCAGATAGTTGGACCGGCGGGAGAAGCGAACACCTTCGCACTGCTGGATGATGGGTCAACAATTTCGCTCATAGATGAAGACGTCGCTAACGCAGTCGGAGCAGAAGGTCATCTAGATCCCTTCACCATACGAGCCATTGGGGATACGTCACTCGACATGCCCAGTTCGAGACGAGTCAACCTGTCTATGAGGAGCGCTGAGGGCAAGCAAGTGCCTTTATGCGCGCGCACCGTTCCAGGCCTGCATCTATCGCCACAGAGGGTCAGCGAAGATGACCTAAGAGACTGCAGGCACCTCCAAGACATCAAACAGAAGCTCGTCTACAACATAGGCGTCCCGAAGGTGCTGATTGGACAAGACAATTGGCATCTACTCATCGCAAGTGTCATCAGAAAAGGTCCCAGTCATCAACCGGTCGCATCGCTGACATCATTAGGATGGGTGCTGCACGGCGCACACTCACGAACACTGGGCCACAGCGTACACTGCGTCAATCAGCTGTCACCGGACGAAGAGAACATAGAAAAACAATTGAAGGAGTACTTTGCACTCGAGTCTCTCGTCATCAACCCACGTCGCCCGAATACAGATCCAGAGAAGCAAGCTGAAGATATTCTTGAGAAGAATACAAAACAGTTAGAAGATAGACATATAGAAACGGCCCTTCTCTGGAAGAAAGAAGATTTCGTCATGCCCGATAGCTACGAGAACGCAACACGAAGACTTGCGTCAACAGAAAAGAAGCTCGATCGCAATCCCGAACTGAAAGCAAAATATACAGAACAGATGAACGCTCTCATTGAAAAGGGATATGCGGAAGAAGCTCCGAAGAATAGCACGCCAGGAAAGACCTGGTATCTTCCACATTTCGATGTCCACAATCCCATGAAACCCGAGAAGATGCGCATAGTTCATGATGCTGCCGCGAAAACAGGAGGAGTGTCGCTCAACGACTTCCTCCTCACAGGACCAGACTTGCTACAGTCATTACCGGGGGTGATGATGAGGTTCCGACGTCACCGCATCGCCGTCTCAGCGGACATTGCAGAGATGTTCATGCAAGTGCAAGTCAGGCAAGAAGACAGAGACGCGCTGCGCTACCTGTGGAGAGGAGACCGGCGGGAGGGCGCCCCTCAAGAATTTCGCATGAAATCAATCATCTTTGGTGCAGCTAGCTCACCGTGCACAGCTATCTTTGCGAAGAATTGGAATGCGCGCAAGCATCTGAAGGAAAATCCAGAAGCAGTAGAAGCCATCGTAGAAAACCACTACATGGACGACTATCTCGACAGTTTCCGAGACGAGGAAGAAGCGACGCGCACAGCAACAAAGGTCCGTGATATACACAGAGAAGCGTGCTTCGAACTCACCAAGTGGATCTCCAATTCCGCGAACGTCATAGAAGAACTAGAGCCAAATCGACAACAGGCGGAAACAGTCAGTCTCGCGAGCAAAGGTCAAGAAGAGAAGATTCTCGGCCTCATGTGGAAGCCAAGTACAGACGAGCTGAGCTTCAATTTAAAGCTCGCTCGGCTCCCCGACAACCTCATCTACAAGGAATCGCCGACCAAGCGGGAAGCGCTGAAGATAGTCATGTCATTATATGACCCTCTCGGCCTCGCATCGCCGGTAACAGTTCGAGCCAAACAAATTCTTCAAGAAGCGTGGCGACTCGGTACAGATTGGGATCAAAAATTCGACGAGAATCTGTCGAAACAATGGTCGTCATGGATTCGCCACTTAGAACAATTGAAGACGATCAGCGTCCCGAGATGTTACCCCGGATTCAGTGACCCCAGCTCGCTTCAAGTACACGTCTTCACGGACGCCAGCGAGACAGCCTACGCGACAGCAGTTTACTGGCGTACGACGACAACAGACGGGCGAGTGCACGTGTCACTCGTCATGGCCAAGGCGAGAGTGGCTCCACTAAAAGTCACGTCCATCCCACGCCTCGAGCTTCAAGCCGCCGTACTTGGAAGTCGCGTAGCCGCCGCCGTCATTGAAGCACATCGCGTCAAGCCCGAGACAACAGTGTACTGGACAGACAGCAAAACCGTGCTGACATGGCTGAGAAAAGGGTCTAGAACATACAAGCCATTTGTCGCACATCGTCTGGCGGCAATAGAAGATCACAGTAAAGTCGAAGACTGGCGCTGGGTGCCCACGAAGATGAACATCGCTGACGCTGCTACTCGTGACGTTCCCGTCAATTTCAGCTCCACTCACGAGTGGTACGCCGGCCCATCGTTCCTGTACGAAGACCCGTCAATTTGGCCCGCAGAGAAACCCATCGTCAATGAGGCAACAGGGGAAGAAAGGACAACGACAGTGACAGAATCACGTCGAACACAGAAGATATCAGAAGCCGTCCCAGATCCGAACAGATTCTCAAAATGGGAACGACTCCTACGAACTACAGCGAGAGTGCTACAGTTCATAGCCTTGTGCCGAAAACCCAAGGCCCAGGTTCTATATAAAAGAACGATCAAGAATCCAGAAAAGGATCCAGATTGGCGTCACAAGAAAAAGAAGACGAAGACCACCACGACGGGAAGTGCTGCACCTCACCCTGCCGCCGACTCCCGGGACTTCGTGCTTCTCCCCGCAGAACACATCCGCGGCGCCGAGGATCTCCTTGTGAAGGCAGTACAAGGGGACTCCTTCGACGCCGACCTCCGGGAGCTTCGGCGCGGGGAAGGTGTCGCCAATGACAGCCGCCTACGATCACTGCCCGTAGAAATAAACAACGGCGTGATCACTCTACGCAGTCGCATAGCTGCAACAGAAGAAATTACCGAGAAAACAAAGAGACCGCCAATCTTGGATGGCGATCACCGCGTCACACAGCTCTATATAGACTGGACGCACAGAAACTTGCATCACAGCGGGACAGAGTTGGTCATAAACGAAGTACGCCAACACTACTGGGTTCTTCGCCTGCGGCCGACGACGAAGAAAATAGTGCATCAATGTCTGCAATGTCGCATTCGAAAATCGCAGCCTCCAGAGCCAGCCACAGGGGATCATCCGAAGGCGCGCCTAGCCCATCATCAGAGGCCCTTTACCTACACGGGCCTAGATTATTTCGGGCCGCTCTCCGTCACCGTCGGAAGACAGCACCAGAAACGGTATGTGGCGCTGTTCACATGCCTCACCAGCAGAGCGGTTCATCTCGAGGTCGCCGCTAGCCTCAGCGCTGACTCCGCAATCTTGGCGCTGCGAAGGTTCGCAGCGCGCCGAGGTTGCCCCACAGAAATCTACTCCGACAACGGTACCAACATGCACGGCGCAGACAGAGAGATGAGAGAAGCCGTGAAAGAAGAAGCAAGTCGTCGCGGCATCGTGTGGCGTTTCATCACTCCCACAGCGCCTTTCATGGGAGGCGCGTGGGAGCGCCTCGTCAGATGCGTGAAGACCACTCTCTATACGGTCCTTCACGAAAAGCATCCGCATGAAGAAGTTCTCGCAACCCTACTGTGTGAGGCCGAATACACCGTAAACAGTCGGCCCCTCACGCACGTCTCCATAGAAGCAGAAGACGACGAAGCCATCACCCCGAATCACATTATATTCGGGGGCTCAGCACGACTACCATCCCTCGGCGAGTTCAGCGAGTCCGACCTCGACAGCAAGAAGCATTGGCGGCGCGCCCAAATCCTAGCCGACATGTTTTGGCGTCGCTGGGTGCGCGAGTACCTACCCGAGCTGCAGTACCGGCGGGAGCCCCATGACACTGGGCTCATCTTTGAAGTCGGCGACCCCGTTCTCATCGCCGACGGCCAGCTCCCTCGCAATACATGGCCGCGAGGGAGAATCACCGCTGTCTACCCAGGCGCCGACGGACGAGTCAGGACCGTCGAGCTGCGCACAGCAGCGGGGGTCCTCAAACGCCCCGTCAAGAAGCTGGTGCCCCTGCCGAAGTGATGTCGCTCTCCGGGTCATCTGCAGCACGCTCCACTACGGGTCGACGCTCTGCTGCACGGCGGGAGAAATGTTCGCGACAACCCTAAAAATGTGCGCGGCAACCCTGTTTCAGTGTCGTTTTTTCTACTGAAAGACAGTAAAATCGCGAGTGAAAATTTCGTAAGTCAAAAGACGATTTAGAGACAATAATACAGAAATATTTAAGTGATTAGTACCGTAATACAGTAGATTCAGTGTGTTTATTAACCTAAATTCAGTGTTAGTGCTGAAACACGTAAGTTTTCATGATATTTTATGTGCTTAATAGTCAAAATAGTGAATTTCATAGTTTTTCGTAGAACGCATTTGACCCATGCAAATGGCAGGGAACAAGTTGCGCGGAGTGCGCGTCTCGAGCGAGGGCGCTGCCTCCAGTATATTTTTTAATTACTAGTACAGAATCGTAACTATGCACTTCATGAAAACTTATATCTTTATTATTTAAGTAAATATCAGTGTAATCTTTCAGGTATAGCGTTGTTTATGTTCGTTCTATATAGATTTATCCATTTATGTAGCAAATCTACCATATAGTCAAGCCTTCAAATCAAATGGAGTAAGCAGAGGCCTCAAGCTCTTCATGAACAGTCAAGTCGGTGTTTTCATTTCCTGAAAAATTCTCCCGGTGTTCCCGAAATAATCCTTCAGTTCGGCGTGGGAAGTCAACCTATAGGTACAGGGCGTCAGCGGCTCATACACACGGTATCGAGTTCCGCCCGTCCGGTACATTTACCAACATCACGCCTCACTGATCTACGTTATTGCATTGTGAATTTGTCGACGCCGGCTGTCGCTGAAAACCAGTGCTGTGTCTTTGCTCCGTGCATGAGGCACAGCAATATGCTGAGCGGTGGCCGTTTTGCGCGGATGTGACGCATATCTTACCACACTTCTTGGCTCTGTACCTGTATTTGTTCTGTGTTCTTGAATTTTTTGGTAATATTGTGCGTCACTTTTGAAGCAAATAATTTTTTTTTCTTTCTTTCTTTCTTTATGTGTAACATTCGCAACCCGTAATCGATTACTGACAATGACAATGCCAATGTGATTGATACCAGTGAGTGATCGCACGCAGTACATTGTTATAACCACACCATCTGGTGCCCATCGATTCCTTTGACGTTGCTAATCGTCTCTTAACCTATTCTACTATGACATTCGCTTTTCTTTGCCGCGAACCACATTGCAGTCAGCTTTTAAAGGAAATTTAGTAATTTCAACTAGACAACTTCATACATTTCGCGCATTTTGTACTATTTCTCTTGATAATAAAACTCTTCCTTCTTAAATGTAATCAGCCAAACAGTAGGTACTTAGGTAGATGCAGGTACGTCTAAATTTTGCGAAGCTGCAAGCAAATGCGTGATTGTTTGTTTTTCTTGGAGTAATTACGGAAATGGCATACAAATTGAAATGTTCCTATTATAGATTAGAATGTAAAAGTTCGCAACACAATAACATATTTGCGACATTGTCAATGCTTAACTAATTCTATCTCCTGCCTAACGTTGCGTTTCATTTCCCTGAGATAAGACTTGTTATTTTTATATTGTATCGTTCGACCGTTATTTCACCTTCGATATGTGAGCTAATAAATATCTATTTGCCCGCTTCCACATCACCTGACTTGAAAATGCTGAAAGCAAATTAATTTTCCTTCAATTCCCAAAGCATAATTTAATGAGCTGTTGAAACAAATTCCAACGATACTGACAAGCTGCTTGTGGCGGGCCAGGACCTGTTGGGGGTGGTTGTGTGAATACTCACGGGTTCCTACGCCTCCGGCTAAAGTAGTTGAAGGAACACCGTGGTGGTTTTAGTCCTACCCCGAGTGGAGTGCGCCCATGAGGATTTCCCCACGGCAAAAAAAAGGACAAGCAACATAACTAACTGGTATTACACGGCCAATAGCAATAACAGATTTGTTGTAATCGGTTCAAGCACAGTCACAGGCAGCACAACTGCTAATGAAGGAAAAACGTCCTCGTTCCACTAAGGATTATTCAAATTTACATAATAAAGCTTACGATATAGCTCATCAAAGTGAACTCCTGACTTTCCTATCACACCGTTAACTATCGTTCCTAATTACGTAAGCTATTACTAAAAATTAATTAAGATCGCTTGATTGGTATATTTACGTCATGCCTCGGTCCCATTGTTTACAAACTAGATTTTGTACGATATTCAAGTAGCAAGTGTTTATGCTACTGTTTTTGTTGCGTTGGGTTTCAAACAGGTTTCCTTACTGCATACAAAAATAAGCATCCTGACGTCATTTGATCCTGAATCTCAAATTCAAAGCGTCCTGTGTGACTGTGTGACAAATATTGCCAGCTCGAGCCGTGCGTAACGGACTGTGGGGGGTATCATGTTCTGCGGTCGTGGTTAACGCTTTTGTTCACAAAAATTATTCATTAAAGTCGGTTATCTGTATGAACTCTTTGAACTTACACGTAATAACATGTGACCTAGGTGATTTCACTATCCATTTGAAATATGCGTTTGTAAGCTTTCTCAGTTACCCCCAGTTTCTGGAAGGCTGATCAATTTGATCTATTGCCAAATCTAATGTCAGCTCCTGTGATTAGCCGGCAAAAATGTTAACAACCAATCGCATCGCTTGACCTGTGATTTGACAGCTGATTAGTTAATTTTTGTGTTGATCAGACTTTCGGAAACTGGGGGTTATAGTCTCTGGTCTCCGATCTTTCGAAATGATCATAGTTTTCAAGTGCAATTAAAGCTGAAATCAAAATTACTGACGCAATATTCAATTTCTAATTCCAGAACCGAGAGCACAAACACCGAACAGAAGTTTACGTAATGACGGTGACCCAGGAACTGGCCGAGTGGGAGGACTCGCGGCTCATGGGGCGCAAGCGGCAGTGGTTCTCGATCGACGACGCGCTGGCCCAGCTGGCGCTGCACAAGCCCATCCAGCGCCACTACATCCAGCAGCTGCGCCGCTCCAAACAGAACAAACCCGACGACCCCGGCAGCTAAGCGGCCAGCACCCCGCCTAGGTTAAGTCAGCCCGGAACTGAATCGAGCCGCGTCGCGCTGCACTCCGTCGCGTTGGGCTTCATATCGACGGCGACGCCACAACACGTATAACATCTCCTTTTTTCTATTTTTACGTATATTTTTATACTACAATGGAATAAATGTTAATTTTATTTTGTTAGCATTAAAACGAAAAGACATACAAGCTCTATTTTTATTTAAATTAATCTGATTTTTTAGTCCTGATGAAATGAGTTTTTAAAATAAAATTTTATATTGCTCTTCTGTAAAGTTTTTGTTTGGTGGACGGTGGTTGGTTACCCAAATATTTACCTTGAAAAGCGGCGTTAGAATGCTCTGGTTTTAGATATTCTGCAAAAACGTTTGACGTATTCTGTAATCCTATTCAAATAGTCTGAAGCCAAAATACGTCATCGAATTGACACAAACACTATACTACAATAGCACACTACATTTATGAAGGCTGGCACAAACAACACATTTTATGTAATAAATCAATTTATTTCATTCATCTTGCGGGCTATTTAATATTCACATTCTGGCAATACTGGCTAGAAACACCCAAACGCTGATGACATTATTAGGGTAAGCGCATACTTCGACGCCGAGTGCGAACTCCACGTTAGGGTCGTCGGTCAGATGCAGACCTGTTGACTTCACGGCAGATATTACGGACTTGCTGTTGATGTATGCCATGTTAAGAGGGAAGCCAAATATCTGGAAACATATTTGAAATGAAATAGAAAATTTTCTAAAATCGCAAAATTGGAAATGAAACTGGATGATTATAAGAACTAACGTACTCTACACTTTACATGTCCGGTTTATAATAATCGGGTTTTAAAACTGAGCTTGCTCTAGTTCGAACTTAATTACCATCATCCTCCTAGCCCAGTATCACCCACTGCTGAATATAGGCTGCCTCTGACGCTCGTTTTTACCAGCCTCTTGCGTCCCTCGTCCAGGTGTCTCCTGCGGCTTTGGTGATATCATAAAAACATCGGACGGCCCCCATTGTTCGAACTTACCCGAAATGTGATCATCAGGTGTTTCAGTTTCTGACTGAAACCTGGCTTCGGGCCTGTTGGATTGTAGACCCAATACTCCCACTGGAGTAACATGTCACGTAAGAGCGTACTGCAGTATCTGGAAAGTTAGAAAATATTTTGTTGCATCCAACTGCAGGAACAGAATCAATCGGCAAAAGAAACCAGAGTCTATCCCGTAAGAGATGTTTAAATTACGGGAGCGATAGAAAGAGAAGCCATGAGGTGTTCTCAATTTGAAGTTTTAGGAATAACAAGTCTGGTAAACTACTTGGCCAGTACCAGTCAGTCAGCTGCAGCACAGGCTGCACAGACTATCCTAAAAGAGGGACAATGCTCAACGATGAAAGATAAACGTTGCCCCACAATAGGATTTGTATCGTGGATAAAATCCAGTGGTTTCCAATGTCCACACTCGAGTTAGTGGTTATCAAAACTCACCTGTTCCATATAGTCTTCATGTGTGACCGCCACTTCTGAACTTTGCTCTTGATCTTCGTCTCCAGCGCAACTCTCAGCCCCTCCACGTTCGGTGGGGATGAGTAGAGTGTGTTGTCTGTCACCACTGGCTGTTTCATTACGAAGACAGTTTTGTCAAACACCTACAGCGAAAACAGATTTAGACTGTTATTCTGTTTTTAAAGAATAACAAAATAATGAAGTTATTTCCAAAAAACAGGTATGCCCTGTAGATCTTCGCTTTCATCCAGCAACTACAAGCAACCTTCACCTTCCGAGCCTTATCCCGCTTTTGATCGTATTTCGAGAACCTCTGCCCCATGCCTGTTGTGAAATACTTACAGCTTGCCATTCTGAAGATCTGGTAAAATCAAACGACATACTCTCGCAATCTTGAGACGCTTGCATATTGACCCAAATCTGAAAAATGTACCCAGATTTAAATATTTTTTGCCCAGGTATTTTGAAAAGAAAGAAGTTATATGAGTTTCACTCACATTTTCATTATCAAATACATAGTCAACAGTCTTCAAAGGACAGCCGACATCTCTCAGCTCATGGCGTTCCCCACTAATTGCATCGCAAACATACCATGTATATCCATCACTCTTGTTCAAGAACCCTCTACTCCTGAACAGCTGATCATTTTCCAGGACTATCCTTCGTGTGGTCAGGTCATATTTTATGAGCACGTAGCTGCTAAGACCCCGTGGAAGCCCGAGACCGATGGCCACCCAGCATTTGATGCCGAGGTAGATGAAGTAGCTGGCTAGGAGGATGGTGTGGTCTACAGAAGAGCCATGAAGGACTTTTAGCAGTTCCTGTGGAGTAAATAAAACCTGTGTTATCTGCACTCAGTATTGACGATCGAGAATGGAGTCGAGCAATACTTACGAGTCCCAATAAAGTGACAGAATGAGATTCCGTCGCTTCGTAACTCGGAATCAGGGACACATATCGCATGCATGCGTTCATCATCTTGGCCAGGCTGTCTCCATCACGAACGCTGTAGATAGAACCCCTTTCTTCCTGACTCACTCCATCTACATCTAGCTCTTTCCTTCTCCCACTGGAAGACGAGCTTTTCGAAAAACCAGAAGACTTTGAAACAGCTGAATCGCCTCTCGGGTTCTTCGGAATAAAGTCCCTCTCAGGCAAAGGAATCGGCTGTAAAAACTGCGTGACACACTTGTTTCTACCCGCACTATCTATAAAAGTCAACGAAATATTTCTCATCGGAAATTCATTTGTGTATTCTGTTACGAAATTGTTCAAATGTTTGATCAAATAATCGTCTTCTATTGTGCTTGGCAACGGCTGGTAGTAAGCGTGTAATCCTCCCAAGTGGCAGAGACTTGTGGTAACTTCTAACGTTATGAATGCGGTGTCTTTCTTCATGAGTTGGGTTATTTCTGGGATTAGCGATGTTGACTCCTTCGTTTGGAGGGTTTCGTATCCAAACAAGAGTGGCGGGGTCGTGATCTTGAATGTGCCCCGGAGCTGAAAACGTGATAGGTAGTTGTACTTACGTCAGTTAAGTCAATATTTGCGCATGTTGTATGGAGTTTATTGATTTTATTGCTGGAGCTTCTACATTCAACTTGATGTAGTTAACACTAATGGCCATAGACCATTACTACGATGATAGATAGGTATCATAGGTATGTAGTTGTTATTATGACGAAGACAGAACAAATACCAAAATATACAAGCTTGAGTCAACAAACGGATGTGTTAATTTAATCCAGCTTTCACTGTCCGATATTCCGCATAATTCGCTACGATAATTCGATATGTACCTATTACTCATAGACGTGTTAAACAATGAACATCGTGAAACTCTACTTCATGCATCAGAGCGACACGCCCATCACGCCAGTTGGCGTCATCTTCAACCGCTCGTTGCCCTGACGTTACTCTCAATTAGACAGGATTGAGTATGAATCACGCTGATTCCTCGCAACATTCTATCTCAACAATATTTTGGTGTAACTACCTAAGCAGTTAATTAGCTATATTAAAATGGACACACCTCTTTCAGAAAACTTCACGAGTTCACCATCCGGCTTTTGATTCAGTGGACTTTGTATGCCTGTTTTAATATTTTAGGTTCATAAGCTAAGTTTCGCCACTTTTTACGTATTACTGTCTGGGTTTACATCAGTGTGTATATGACAACGAGAACCTATAACTTCACGATGTGCTAAGGCTGTTTAAAATGAGCCAGAAATCTTTCGCTTTAGAATTTCCGAGTCAGAAACAACAAGCTCTTGGGAGTAAGGCTTCACTTTGTCAAATAGGATACTTACTGTGCCCAAAGTGAGTACCCCATACAAGGGTATCTGCAGCGTCCCAAGCCATTTGTTATAGTACCGGTAGTGAACAGTCTTGTTGGACTGCTCCTCCTCGGAGAAACCCTCGACTACGTTGACCTTGTACTCGTCGTAGATGTTCACGTGGATAGATGAGAGGGGGTCCAGTCTATGGATATGAAATATTTAAGAGAGAAAAATGATTTATTGCCACAACAAGACGACATGCGGTAGACCAGGTGCACATAAAAAAATATTTCATTAGGTAAAGGTTCCGCCGTGTGGTGCCGGACGTAAAGAATTGCACCACCCTCTCACGGGTTCCCACTTCCCACGCCCCCGGCTAAGGTAGTTGAAGGAACACCGTGGTGGTTTTAGTCGGTAAGAGTCCGACACTGGCTCCGCCTACCCCCGGCGGAGTGCGTCCTGAGGATTTCCCCAAGGCAAAAAAAAAAATTATCAGAATTTCGAGCCTCTATTACTCGTAACGACTGCCATAGATATTCGTATTTTAACGTGCTCTCCGAGGCACAAAGGGGTCTATATGTGTAACGTAACGGTCACCCATCCAAGGACTGACCGCGGTCCATGCGGTTACTACACTTATTAGCAGGAGCCAGTAAATAGTAGAGTTCGTGAGAATTTACTTAAGAATCAAAAGACGAACAGAACCTTACGTCAGTGGTAACAGTGTGGCCTTGACAGCGTCTTTATTTCGTAAGCAATAAGGGTAGTTCTCGTAATTCAAAAGTTACCACTGTTAAGTGAGGTCGACTGTACGTAGCTTAGTAGGTATATTTGATCAAAGTATGCAAAGCAAGAGTACTGACTTGGTGTTAAGTTTTAGCGTATGACTCCATGATGGGTGGCAGCCGATGGCAGTGACGGTTTGAGCTGAAGCCCCTCTGTAGTTTATACGAACAAACGGCCGCAGTGGACGCACCTTAAAACCTGTAACAGTTATATAACAACCATGCACTACGGCACGGATAGCGCGCATGAATTATCCAGAATAAGGAATATCTAGTCTACATGACTAGATATTCTCATATTCCTACCTACCTAACGCCATTGTTTCACTGAATCCCATCTTTACGACACTTGCGAAACTGTTTTTGATTAATGTAGGGTTAGTATTGACTCAAAAAAAAGTACCTGATTAAAAAGACAGCCGCGCTCCCGACACTAAATTACAATTTTGCAGGCTTAAGAATTTCAAGACTACACAAGGTGCTCTGTGCTGCAGTGTCGGAAAAGGCACGGCTTTGTTCTTTCGATTTTTTTAAACATTGCTCCACGCTAGGGTTTCTTCCTTGTCGAGGGTGCGTTTACAAACACATATCTCGCATACACAGACCTAGGACAACTATCTGTGGACACGAACATTTGATCCATGCGTAAATCGAACCCGCGACGGTTACGCAGCAGTCAATCGCTCAGCCACTGCGCCAATCATGTCAACGTGCTGGTGGCGCGATGGCGGCACCTGGCTGTTCATAGGGTAGTGTTGGTGCCGACATAAGTGGTATATGCGATAGATATATTCTACTATAGTCCGTGTGGTGCCGGACTTAAAGAATAGCACCACCCTTATCTCTTCTCATGGGTGTCGTAAAAGGCGACTAAGGGATTCACCAGATGGGCAGCGTTCTCTGAGTATTTAACCAACCAACTGCGATTGCCAACCCGCCTGCCAAGCGTGGCGCTTATGGCATATCCCCCCCTTAATTGGGGGAGGCCTATGTCCAGTAGTGGACGTCTTTCGGCTGTAATGATGGTGATGATATTCAAGCAGGAGCTACTATAGTATACCTACACGAATACTTAGACGATACAATAAAATACACAATGCAATAAAATAAAGGCATGGTAAATATTTAATAAAAACTATAATTTTCTAAAATTAAAAAAATCTCCTAATACATACATACATAATTATATTTCGTCGCTTCATTCTTCAGATATAATATAACCAGGTAGTCCTTTAAACCTACAAGGTAGCATGCACTTTTAAGAGATTTATGAAAATCGATACGTTAATCGAATTTTTACTCATTAAATCGATTCTTCAACGACTAGGTATCACGCCACTAGTCAGCCTGTCATTCTTTTTTCGTGCAAGGTAGCAAGCGCACGCGCGCTCTTTAATCGTTAAATAAAGTTTAAAATGTCGTAAAAACGTAGTTGTGAAGATAATATGGAGTATTATCTCCGAAAAATCAAGAAGCTGGAAGAAGAACGGAGGCGTAAACGCCGAAGGATTTTAATAGAATCTTCATCTGAATCCGGTATGTATAACTACCCTCAATGTTGGTGATACTTATTTAAAATAGTTTTTGCCCGGCGGTTAACCGAGAGTTAACACGAAGGCTATATATACATGTAACTGTAGAAGAGAATACATTCTCAAGACAAAAAAAAAAAAACATCGTGTTTAAAAAATAAAGTTTTATAATTGAAAATTCCCTCGCCTGGCGGTTGACCGAGAGTTAACACGATGGCCGTTGTACATAATTATTATAATCATATGATTTAAAATTTCCTCGCCTGGCGGTTGACCGAGAGTTAACACGATGGCCGTTTAAAAACTATTGAGTAGGGGAAGGTCGGGTAAAGTGGCCACCCTAAGCTTTGAATGACTGCCGCTTAAATAATATTAATATAATTTTATCTTATATTATCAATTTATACTCTCAAGTTATTGTAGTTTTGATATCACGTAGTTATTTTCACATAAAACAAAGAAAAAATTACAATTTTATAAGTTTTAACCAAAATGGGAAATTGACCACTTTACCTACCCAGGGTAGGTAAAGTGGCCTACATAAATCTACGAAGCCGGTAAAATGGCATAGTCTCAATAAAATACACTTTTTGTAATATTTATTCAAGTTTTATTAAGAAATAATACAATAGACGACAAGAAGACAAAGGAACTCAAATTTTCTTAATTATTAACTTTGGTGTCAACTTAGCTTAAAAAGAAATATTTTAGGAACAAAATTCACAAAGAAAGTCGTTGTCTAAATCATCGCAGCCCGAGCATGCTTCATGGGCCCACCTTTTGCAGACAGAACACCGTATCTAGCCATCATCATGTTTTGACTTAGACCAAGTTTCGCCGCAGTAAAAACATTCAGGGTCGACATCTTTATCATCGTCATCAGTTTGGGCGCATTTCTTAATTTTAGGATTCTTAGCACTTTTTTTTTGAAACAATAGCTAGTTTAGAAACTCTTTTTGGCACCTTCTTCTGTTTCTGTTGTTTTTTCTTCTAACTCATTTTTATACTTATCTAAAACAATAATAAACGTTTAAATTTATTGGAAAAATTACAATTGAGACGGGTAAAGTGGCAGGTCACTTTACCTAACTACTGAGTAGGCCACTTTACCCGAAACAGCAAAGCGACGAAAAAAAAATGGCTCAAAAGTCAAATGAGGTTATATTGTCCGCATTTGCCGTGAAATAACAAGTCCATAATAGAGACTAAACCATTAAAATATTACATTATTTATAACTTTTGTTCGACACAGTAACTTATCACAATGTTTAAACCACTTATCTTAGATCATAGACCCCAAAAATCACTTTTTTTTAAATAAAAATTTAACGCGTGAAGCAAGCGTGTCCGTGTTTACTGGAGCACTAATGACGTCGGACAATGAATTATTTACACATGCCGTTGATAGATGGCGGTAGTTGGTGGTCATAAAAACGACGGTGACCACTTTACCCGCCTGGGCCACTTTAGCGAACCTTCCCCTACATAACTATTATAATCATACGATTATAATACGCCCTACAAAATAAAATAATCCTGGCGGTTAACCGTGAGTTATCACGATGGATAAAAATATGTTATACCTGCAATGTTTCGTTCGTACGTTTCAAACGATAACGAATCCCATGTTCTTCTCCCTCGCCAAACGTTGAGGACAATATAATGACGACTAACGATACACCCACTGTGGAGGTATCAACTGCGGAGGATATTACCTGCCCGGAACTTGATCCAGAGTTGCTGATAGCTCTCGGAGAGAAAGCAGGCAACACTCTGAATTTTGGTGAAAAAATTCATCACAGCTTAGCTCAGCGTTGAGAACCCATCCCTAAGAAGGGATTATCAAAGGAGGCAAAAGAAAAATTGCTTAAAGATTATCTTGTGCCTGAAAATTGTATTCTTCTTCAAGCGCCTAAGCTTAATAGTGAAGTATCAACAGTTGGGCGTTGGCATCTCAGCTGTAAATAAAGCATTAACAATAATGCTTACGAGCGACAGTAAAATTGAAGCTATAAAGATAATGAGCGATGGATGTCGTATCCTGACTGATCTCCATTATCAGGAAACGCAATCACGAATTAGCGTCATCAATTATTCGTTAGCCAAACCCTTTCTGAATGTCGTTCAAGATTGTGAAAGGGATGAAACAACCAGGCACCTACCAGGGAAACTGGTCAGGCCCCCCACGCTTCCAACAGAACAGGGGGGGGCGGAGAGTCCCGGACAGGTCGACACTGCCACGAGTCGCCGGCCTCCACCTCATAACCAGCAGTCATCGGGTGCTGCCAGCTCGAACAAGTCGAGGGCATCTGCGCGGCGCCAATAGCTCAGTTACAACATGCTGGTAGAATATCTCATTTCTACGATTGCTGGCTCAATATAACATCTAATACTGTAATTTTAGATTAGATACGTAGAGGTTTTAGCATACCGTTTGATTCTAATATGATACAAACTCACGTACCTCACGATTCAAGGTCAGCGTCCGAAAAAGTAGACATGACTGTCTATCCAAAAACTGTTACATTTAGGTGCGGCAAGCCCTTGCAGACCCACCAAAGATCAGTTTATTTCCAAATCATTTTAGCCTTAAAGCCCAATGGAGATAAACAATTTATTTTAAACTTAAAAAACTTAAACAATTTTGTTTCTAAATTACACTTTGAAATGGAAAACTACCGAACGACATCTAGGCTATTACCAGTAAAAGGCTTTATGGCCACCATTGATTTAAAAGAAGCATATTTTCTTATACCTATTCGTAAATCAGATCGCAAATTTTTAAGATTCCAATTCGAAAATGATAATTTAGACGTACTAACCTACGAGTTTAATTGTATGCCATATGGCCTTTCGGTAGCCCCTAGGACCTTTACTAAGGTTATGAAGGAAGTAATTTCCCATTTACGCTATCAAGGCTTCAAAAATGTATTTTATCTAGATGACATTATTTGTATGGGAGATGATTACGAGGAATGTCTCAAGAGTGTTAAAGCTACTTTGAACTTATTAGAATGTCTAGGGTTCGTAGTTAACTACGAAAAGAGCTCTCTTGTGCCCAGACAAACCTGTAAATTTCTAAGATTTATGTTCGATTCAGTAAATCAAGCAATTTATAACCTAGTTGTAAAATTCTCAAATTTGTCTCAGTGCTCAGTAAGAGAATTTTCTCAATTAATTGGAGTTTTGGTAGCCGCATGTCCCGCGGTCAAATATGGTTGGTTGTATACCAAAATATTAGAAAGGCAAAAATGTATAGCCTTACAAAAATGTCCCAGCTTTGATGCACTGTTCAAACCCCATCCTGTAATTCTAGATGATTTGAATTGGTGGCATGCTAATGTGTTACATTCGAAAAACACCATGAAAACAGCTAACTTCGAATTACAGATTTATACGGACGCTTCGCGTACCGGTTGGGGCGCTGTGTGCAATAATGATCGCGCTCATGGAGCTTGGAAAAATAGTGAACTCAAATTACACATCAACTATTTAGCAGTTTTCTTGGCCCTAAAGTACTTCGCAAGCAAAAAATCTGATTGTTCTATTTTACTGCGGGTTGATAATACAACAGCCATCATCATGTGTCTTGTTTTTGTAGTAAATAAACGTTTTATCTATCTATCTATCTATCTATGTGAATCGCATGGGGGTATTCAATTCCCTCATTTAAACAATCTTTCCAGACAAATTTGTCACTGGTCCGAAGAGAGAAACATCTGGCTATTTGCCTCTTACATTAACACTAAGGCAAATTACGAAGCAGACGAAGAATCTCGAAGGTTGAATCCTGACACATAATGTGAATTATCCGATTTAGCCTTCGAACGAATATCAAAACGTCTTGGACAACCCGAAATCGATCTATTCGGTTCTCGGGCCAATGCCAAATGTCAAGATTATATGTCATGGAAAAAAGAACCTGATGCTTTATCCATAGATGCCTTCACAGTAAACTGGAACAATAAATTCTTTTATGTTTTTCCTCCCTTTCCACCCTTTCCACTTATTCTTAAGTGTCTTCAAAAAATTGAACAAAATAATGCCACCGGTATCTTGGTCTTTCCGTTTTAGCCTTCCCAAGCCTGATACCCACAATTAATGAAACTAATCATTTCCGATATTATATGGTTATATCCTAACGAACATTGCATTCAATCATGTTACAGAAACCCTCTTATCCTGGGTGCCGCAGTACTCTCAGGCAAGCGTTCTCACTACGCGGCGTTCCCGAATCAGCTCTGGACCTGATGCTGGCATCTTTATCAAAGAACACGATCCAGCAATACAATGTGTCGTTCAAATTGTGGTGGCAATATTGTACAAATAACGATTATCACTTCTTTGGTGGCTCGGTTCCTATAGTGTTATGTTTTTTGAGTGAACAGTTTAATAAGGGAAGTTCGTACGGATCTCTAAATAGTCACAGATCTGCGCTATCCCTCTTACTAGGTGGTAAAAAAAAAAAAAAAAAAAAAAAAAAAACTAATTACGAAAAAAGTGGTAATCTTGTTAGCTTCAAGTACTGCCCAAATATAAATATCGGCTCTAATGGTATTAACATAGCAATCAAAGATATAATAAAAACATCTGCGGCGGGTCGCGAACAACCGACCTTATTTCTGCCGTACTTTAAAGATAATCTTCATATCTGTCCCGCGACGGCCCTCGAGGATTAATTACCTCTACGTCACAGACAAAGACTGACCTGCTAACGTGTCCAATCTCTAAATAACTGTGAAGCGCCCCTTCAAAGGCGCGACAGCACAGTCAATAAGCAGATGGATAAAGCGGATATTGGCTAAGAGCGGTGTGGACGTGACGGCGTTTAGCGCACACAACAGCACGCGTCACGCTGCCACGTCCGCGGCCGTCGGGGTCTCTATCGAGACTATAAGGAAAGCCGCGGGATGGACAAATGCGTCAAAAGTTTTTGCCCAGTTTTATCATATCAAACAAATTTTGTTACTTACATTAAGTTCATTAAAACTATTGTTTTCCTGCAAACTGCTTGTTTTAATGTACTCAAACACAAAACTTTTCTCTAAACATCTACCTGGTTATATTATATCTGAAGAATGAAGCGACGAAATATAATATATGATCAAACGAACTTCTCAAGCGAAGTTCGATCAATATTATATGAGTCGCTTCATTCGAAGATATAATTTCCCTCCCAACCCAATCCCGAAAATAAAGTTTTGCATTTACCTCAGGCATTTACCTAATTACCTATATCTCTAAAATAATGACAGGCTGACTAGTGGCGTGATACCTAGTCGTTGAAGAATCGATTTAATGAGTAAAAATTCGATTAACGTATCGATTTTCATAAATCTCTTAAAAGTGCATGCTACCTTGTAGGTTTAAAGGACTACCTGGTTATATTATATCTTCGAATGAAGCGACTCATATAATATTGATCGAACTTCGCTTGAGAAGTTCGTTTGATCATATATAATAAATAAATAAATAAATATTTTTGGGACATTTTTTTACACAGCACCATCTAGTCCCAAACTAAGCAGAGCTTGTAATATGGGTACTAGACAATGGATATAATATCACGCCTGTTTCCCATTGGGGTAGGCAGAGACTATGGATTTCCACCTGCTACGATCCTGACACACCTCTTTCGCTTCATCTACGTCCATTAACCTCGTCATGCATGCTCGTCGGTTTAGAGAACTCTTAACCTGGCATTTTTTGAGAACATCCGCGATTTGATCGCGATACGTTCGCCGAGGTCGTCCCCTCCCAACTCTTCCATCCACACTCGCTTCGTATACTTATTTCGTCAATCTCCTCTCGTCCATCCTCTCTATATGTCCAAACCATCTTAACATACCTTTCTCAATCTTTGTCACTACATCTTCTTTCACTCCACAACGCTCCCTTATCATGTTATTCCTTACTTTATCTCTCAAAGTTACACCACACATACTTCTCAAAGCTCTCATTTCTACTGCATTTATTCTGCTTTCATGTTTCTTCTGCCATACCCAACTTTCACTACCATACATAAGTGTAGGCACTAACACTCCCCCATGAACAGCCAGCCGTGCCTTTTCCGACACTTTGCGGCTGTTCATGAAGGTGTGTAGTGCCATTCACCTGATTACCAGCACTCACTCTCCTTTCAATGTCCTTCACATGCTTGCCATCTCTCGTAAACATGGAACCCAGGTATACAAAACATCTCCTAATACAGTTACAATTAAATGACGAATGAAGTACCTACCTATTTAAATGCAGTCTTACACATGGACGCTCTTCCTCCTCTCTCCTACCAAACTGTGCTGTGCCCGTCAGGGTCCATATTTGAAACTTATTCTTAAGCCTATACCACCTGTTTATATGACCAATATGGAATGCAATAAAGAATTGAGTATTGAGTATAGTGAAAGTTGGGTATTGGCAGAATCAAAGACATTTCCATACTACGTCAGTATAATACCTTTATGGGCAGAATACAATGAAAACAAAAGAAATGAGAGCTTTGAGTAGTAATCTATGTGTGGTGTAACTTCGCGAGATAAAGTGAGGAATAGTGTGATAAGAGAGTGTTGTGAAGTGAAAGAAGTTGTAATGACAAATATTGAGAAAGGTATTTTAGGATGGTTTGGGCACGTAGAGAGGATGGACGATAGTAGACTGACGAAACGAGTGTACGCACGGCTACACATCAAGCTGTACATTTCCAGTATGAGCTGATCTCGCATTGTACGGAAAGCCTATGCAACGCGAGGTCAGCATAAACTGGAAATGTACAGCTTGATGTGTAGCCGTGTGTACCAAGCGAGAGTGAATGGAAGAGTTGGAAGGGGACGAGGACGACCTCGGCGAACGTATCGCAACCAAATCGCGGACGTTCCCAAAATAGGCCAGGCGCCTTACTCCCGACTGGTTCGAGCTCTGAACCAAATCGAGCTAATGTCAATTCCAAGAAAAAAAAAGCAGTACGATTTGACATTAACTCTAGTTCAAATTTGATTGATACAGCACTCGATCCAGTCGGCCCTCTAAGCCAGCAAGCATGCATGCAAGCATGTCGAAGCCAATGAACGTACTTAGATAAAGCGAAAGAGATCCGTCAGGATCTTAGCAGGTGGATATCCATAGTCTCTGCCTACTTCAATGGGAAACGCGCAATAATATGTAATCATTTTTACCTGCAATCTTTTCATCATCTTCAGCCGCCTCGTCGAGTATTGCAGAACTCCTGTCAAGCAGGTTAAACGCTCTAAGCACAGTCACATGGATTTCCTGATCCTTGCTGAGAGATTCTTTCAAGATCTTTTGCTTAGTGGAGTTGGGTGCCGCGGCTAACGTGCCCACATTGGACTGATTGGACAATATACTTCTGCAATCAAGGATCAAGGTGACGGAATTTTAGAATCCTATCCTACTCCTACTAATATTATAACAGAAAGTTTGTAAGGATGTATGAATAGATAGATAGATAGATAGATAGAATATACTTTATTGTACACCATGAAAATACGGATGTATGGATGTTTGTTACTCTTTCACGCAAAAACTACTGCATGGATTTTAATGAAATTTGGCATACAGATAGAACATAACCCGGATTAACATATAGGCTACTTTTATCCCGGGAAGATGAACAGTTCCCGAGGGATGCGCGATAAACGACATCCACGCGGGTGAAGCCGCAGGCACAGGCTAGTTTGTAAATAAATTGGAAAGAAGGGATCATTTAATAATGGAAGTCAGAATTGGATAAAACGAAGAAACTTTGATTCTGTGCACTCAAATTAAAACAAAGCAAGTAATTTGACGAAGTTCGAAGAGACAACATTTTAAAATTGCAATGCAAACCTTAAACTAAAGTTGAAATCTCGAACCACGTCTTTATGGGTCTTCTGCATCAAGCACTCATTCAGATTCCTCAACATATTCTTGTTTAGTTTCTGGACGTACTTCGCGGCAATAAACCTTTGCAGCTCTATCGGATCCATTTCCATTTCTCTATCATTTAAATAGTCCATATCGAATTCCGATTCATTGGTCTTTTGAAGACAATTCAATTGTTCTGTAGTTATTTGACTTGCGTGGAGAGGAACCAGTTTCTTGTCTATGTTAGTAAATCCCCCAATATTTCTCAAATGCAGCAACTTAAGCCTTGTAATATCAGGATTATTCTGGTCCAGAGGAAAGCTATTATCGTCTATAACTTCCATTTTACTTAGTTTTTGTAATGTCTCTATCATATTTTCATCAGTTACATCTTTTTCGTATACGTTACTAACTACATCTATTAACGCGCCTAAATTCGGCTTGTCAATGCCATGAAGTAGTCTTTTTATTTGTTTACCTAATTCCATGGAAGATTTGATAGCTTCAGATTGATTTTGTTCCAACTTATCATTCCAGCCAACTTTAATATTAATTTCGTATCTGGTAAATAATTTTTCTTTGAAAAGATTGCTGCTCTTAAGTCTAACTTTATTTGCGTGGGCTATTTCTTTAATACTGACACCACTTCCTACGTATTTAGAGTTTGGTTCTAGCGTTTCTTCATAAATAAGATTTATAGCAACGAAGTCAGCATTGACATTCGTTTTCCTTACCTCGGATAAGCTAATTATTAAATGGGAAACTTTTGTTTCATTTTCTTGTAATACTATTCTGATAGTCTTATTTTTTGATAGAATCTGTACAGAGAAACTCTCAGTAAATTCTACACTAAACATGTCATTGCTAGAATAATGTTCTGACTCACATACGTAAACATCGTCTACATAGATCAAAAAGTTGTAAATATTTTTCGTAAAGCGTTGACCCAATTGTCTAAAGTCAGTCAAAATACTATCGTCTTTTTTCAAAGATATTTCTAATTGATCTTTAATTATAACGGTATTCACAAACTCCTCAACTTCATGTTTTATTTCTTCTTCATCAATATGTAACTTTGGTTTAATAATTTTTCTATCAGAATTAGCTTTTTCTTCGTTCTTTGCATCCTTATATTCTAAATAACTGGTAACGTATTCATATTCAATTTTGTCGAGTTTATCTGTGTATTCTATGTTGAATGTATCATTCCATTTTTTATCGTATTCAGTTTGTTCGGAATCTCTTTTTGTTATGGTTAGAGTATATGGTGTTTCAACACATTTGCGTTTTTCTCTTACCATTTCTATATCTGACCAAAGTGATATTATTTTATGGGTAATTTCTTTTTGGGTTTTTAGTGTTTCTTTATATTTTTCTTTAAGTTGAATTAACTTTTCTGTGTATTTTCTAACAGTTTTATCAAATCGTATATCATCTTTTTTACTAGGGCTTACTTTCATTAGCTCTTTCTTAAGATTATCCTTAGTTTCTCTATTGATTTTGATGTCTCTTGTTATATCTTTTAAAAGTCTCTGAATGTAATCATATTCATTATAATTTTCAACAACTTTCACACAAAGTAATTTTTCTAAAGTGAAGGAGTGGTGATGTTTCGATGTTATATTTTTTATTGAAATATCTAGAAACTTTATGGGAACGTCATTATCTGTATCAGTGTTCTTCGCAACTATATCGTTAAATGTAGACGGAACGACATATTCGACTGGAATTATAAAGTCTTCAGTTACAGCATTTTCGAGGACTCGTGGAAATATTGGACTCAATCTAACAATCTGTAATTTTGTACTCCACCTAAAAGAAAATACGTGCCAAATTTTATCCTTTTTACTGAATCTTATAGTTCATATAAAAAAAATTTTTTTCAGTCACAAGCTTTGACTATACAAAGGTCACAAGTAGGTAGATACAATTGTATACCTCGGTATTCCAAAGTTCACGGAAGAAATTGGGTTGCGTCGGCTCTAAGCACTGAGCTACATTATAAGCCCTTAGGCATGATTTTTCTCTCTATCGATTCATACTTGGGCCCAGAATATAGGACAGACATAGAAGACTATACTTAGGTAGACGTAAAAAAGCTCAAAACTTGGTCAGAGTGTCGCTTACCCGTTTTCTGCGTCGGTAGCAAAAGGCTTCCATTTCTGTAATGTTCTATTAATTTTAGGCACAGTTCGTAAGTAACTGTTATGTTGCTCTTTACTATGAACCACTAAAGTTACAACATTTTTTGTTACAGGGGCAACGGTAGCAGCCAACTCAGAACTTATTATATCCATTATATTAGATGACTTTTCTTTCTTCTTGCCTTTTTTCTTTTTCAAATGCTTTTTAGGTTCAGTTTTAACATCATGTTGAGTAAAGAAATCATATTCATTCAAAGGTTTTGATGACTGTTTTGAAGAAAACGAAGTTTCTATATCATCAAGTGTCGTGTCTTGTTTTATCTCGTGATACTCTTGAATATCATTTTCAAACGAATCATCTGCTGTATAAGTGTGTAATTCTATATTTTCATTCATAATTAGCTTATTTTACACACTATTTCAAAGAGCTTTTACAACTGTTTATGTTTACCGCCATCTGTTGTCATGGTTACTTGAATAGACACCTTAAAAAAAAAAAAAAATGGACCGGTATAGGTCATTGACTAATAGGTAGGTACTCTTTTTCCTATGCTATCTTTGGACTTTTTGCGAGTTCACGGGTTCCTTGTTGCGAGCTTGTTGCGAGTAAGCTCATTGTACAGTCGACCGCATGTCAGTGGTCACAGTTTGACCTTGACAGTGTTTTTATTTCGTAAGCAATAAGGGCTGTTTTCGTAATTCAAGTGTTGAATGGAGGAGGATGGAGAAGTGTTCATCGTTATTGTGACTCTTTTCGGTCCAATAAAACCGAAACGAACGTTTAATAAAAAAAATTGATCGAATTCTGAAAAAAGGTCTTGAATCTGAAAAGCCAATGACCCAAGTCAACTTTAAAACTTTAATGACGTCATATCCATCTATCAAATCACAAAATTTCTTTTTTTTTAAATTTATTTATGACCATGGATACATGTCCTTCAGTCGTAATCATTGAATATATTATACTTGTATCCTAGTAAAGTGATGGAAACTTTACTAGGTTTCTGAGGGGATGATGAGATAATACGAAAGTCATGTTTTTCAACTTAGTACCATTTATCCACACTTGTACACGTTAACGAGCACTTAACATTTAATAATCCACCATTATTACACATTAACACTCGAAGAAACACAAATTTTGGAAAATGATAAAAAATCCACAACATGATCTTTACGAATTTTCCCGCCAACCCCCTCACAAAATGTCATTGGTGCGGTGTGTCCAGATGTAGCAAGACCCTGCGATTTTAGCAGGATAAGTACCCTATTTTGGGGCTTGGCAGATTTTGTCCCACAACCTTCTTGAAAAAGAAATCATGACGACCAAAGAGAATATAATCACTAGGTACGTTATAGACGCAACTACAAGCTAGCGATAGGAGATTATGTCTAAATTAATAATGTTTCATTTTATAATTTATTGGGTGCGTTCAGTTATGTCACCTGATGGCACACGGAGCGTACAGTCAACAAATCGGAATCATGACCCACGATAAGCTTAATATTCTACAGACATTCTAATACAATTAGGTTGAATTTCGCTTAAACAGATATTTCCCTGGCAACTGACTTGTTATCAATTTTGTTAGCTATTGACAGTTACAGCTAGTTTACCAATAAAATTATTTTTCTAATTTTATTCTTGATGTTTAACTCCAAATATTGTTATTTATTTATTTATCATTTATGGCGTGAAATATGGTACAGAGGATATTATAAATTAAATGAATTTTCCACACTCGGACGAATAAAAAAGGCGGACGGAATCTAGCTAAACAAAGACTGAAGCACTTAATTTTTTCCTGAACCCACTATAATTTCGAAAGCATTTTAACACACCATATTTATACTGTTATTTTATTTATGACACTACAACAATGACTACCGTCACACTAGATTTTTTGCGTAATCGCGGCTTTTTGGCATACTATACTTTTAAGCGATCCGGCTTGCTATGGATGCTTCACCTATTGAATAGCGAGATTCCGTCTGCCTTTTTTATTCGTCCAAGGTTCCACATATTAAGAGTATTGTTTGACACCTTTTCATACTTGACATTATATTTGTAATTTTTATTTTTATTTTATTAATGGTCTGTAATCGAAAAAGTTTGTATAGGTTTCTTAAAAAATATAGTTGTTTGTAGGAAAACCACGTGAAACGACAGCTAATTCGAAATTCAAAACATAATTCCTGCTTAATAAAAAACATAATTTCCAATCCAATTATAAATCTATTGCATTGATAACAAAGCTCAAAACGGCACAGACCTCTGACTCGTTTTAATGTAGTTTCTGTAATATTCAAAATGTCCTAAGTGCAGCATAGAAGAAAACCTTACTGTCTTGACGATTTCAAACGAATTATCAGCTGAGTGGGTCATGATTCCGATTTGTTGACTGTACTTTGAACGTTCAATTACTCAGCTGATTGCATAGAAACATTGAGTATGAGAAATTGATATTTTCAAAATTCAATTTAATTTTTCTAGGCTTCTATTTAAAATTCTAGTATGTAAAGATTTAAATTGTGGAAAGGAAAAATCGCTCACGAGCAGTAGGCGTAGCATGACCAATTCTATGTCTATTCTTCCAAGAGTAGACAAAGCTCTTTCTATACGTCAATATATCTCTTCTTCTCGAGCATGAGGCGACCCGTCGACTCGAGTTTCTACGTAGACAACGTGACAGATCTTTTTCCATAGCAACGAGAACGTAGCTAGTGCCGTACAAATTCTACCAAATCCTACCATATTATTACGTTTCGTTATCTAGAAAAAAGGTGAATCGAATAAGTTTTGAAACATTTTGTACGTAATTCAAAGCAACAACAATACGCATTTTGAATTCATGAATGTCAAGGTCGAAGGATTCGTTTTACAAAGTAAATTAATGTTTATTTTTATTAAAACAATGTAATTAAGTACCTAGTTCGCTTTCTTGTAAATAATTTCACTATAATGTTTTTGGATTGTTTTGTGGAAAAGCATGTTATTGATGTCAAAAAAGAAGTAAGTCATATTCCTATGTACCGATTATTAGCATTGTGATTGAGTGTTCTTCATACAGTCCCAAACCATATTTGAGGCCAATATTAACTATTGGAAGATTTTGGGATGTACAGAGTAGAGTTAACACCTACCTACCTTCACCGGTACCTCCTTGCTTTGATACCTTAGTAATTTATTATACTTTGTTTTTACTGTTGAAACATCGTCTCACTGCTCACCGTGTAAACAAAACTAATTTGTTGTTTTTTTACTGTTTTCAGAAAACTTGCAGATAGAATACAATGCAATATTCGTTAACAATACAAGACTGAAGGCTATTTACTAATTTTCATGTATAAACACTTGAAAACTAAATCAATAAAAAGTTGGTAAAACTCAAGAACTACATGACAATATGATTGGAATATTATTAAAATATAGGAAGAAGTGAAGAAAATTTACACCAACAAATGCTTTAGCCGAGAAACACTGATACTGAATATACTTATTCATCTTCACCGGAGAGTTACCATCACTAATAGTTTTCTATGATTTGCAATAATAAACTTTGTTAGTTTTGGTAAATTATTATTTTATTTGTTCCATTGTGAACATTGGATTCATTTACAGCTTGTGAAGTACAGCAAAATGTATAGAGGTATTATTGGACTACACCATTTTACGTCCACCCGTTCAAAGACCCATGATTAGGACCGAGTCCCCTGCGTACCCTGGGCAGTCAGTCCCGCTACCAACCTGCTGACTGGCTAATCTTTTGCCCACGGCATGAGCTATTATCATTATGTAGCTCATGTCGACACGATAGAAGAAGAAGGACTGAGTCAGGCTGACTGCCACAAATACTGCACCTTCTCGTTGCCAATTTGTAGTTCTTGAAAACTAGCTCGGAGATAGAGGGCTGCAATTACATCACATAAAATGTGTTCTTGTCCGTACTAAAAACTATCTCACTAATATTATAAATGTAAAAGTTTGTGAAGATATTTGGATATTGAAAAAATTGTTACTCAACCACGCTGAAACGGCTGAACGGATTTGGATGAAATTTAGCATATGTGGTAAATTTCATCTAAATCCGTTCAGCCGTTTCATTACCCGGATTATAGTATTATATTATGTGTCTGGATTAATATATAGGCTACAACATAACATATTGCTTTTAGTGATAAGACAGCCAATTGTTAGTATTGTGCTCATGTTTGTTACAACTTTATTTTTAATTTTATGGGGTGCAAACAATAAAGTATACTAACATAACATAACATCACGCCTGTATTTCCCCGAAGGGGTAGGCAGAGGTGTAATAATAGTACACCCACATTTCGCCAGTTATGTTATAGTCCCATGTAATAGGGGGCGAGCCTATTTCCATACTCTATTTACTTTTTGTACCGAGAAAATAAACAGTTCCCGAGGGATGCGCGATAAGGCTTTCTGTGATAAGCCGAAGAAGCCGCGGGCATTCAGCTAATTGTCTTATATGTAATCCTACTAATATTATAAATGCGAAATTATGGATGTTTGTTTGTTTGTCCTTCAATCATGTTCATGTTCAAACAGGGTGTGCATTAACATAAAGGAAACCTTTTTATCCCGGGAAGACACAGTTCCCGGGGGATGCATGATAGTCATTCGATATACTTATTACGAATTACACGCGGGCAAAGGCTAGTTTTTGATAATAACTAAGGAGATAGCGACGATAGGAACCCGACATGTTATTATTGTTGTTCAAAAACTCCAATGAAACCAATTTAACAAGAATCTAGTCCTAATAAAACTAAAGAATAATTTTGTCTAGGTCTCATGAGATGTAGACTAATTTCTTCTATTTGAAGAGAAACATGTCTACCCCTAACTGTCAAAAGTAGAGAAAATATATTCGCCATGCTCGACGTTGTAGACATGTGTCGATCGAAGTATAGAAACATTTCTTTTCTTCATTATTGACATCGGCATGCTACGGACGGAAGAAATCTTTCTACAATACGACATTTTGTCTATTCTTTCGTCGACATAAGCTTTGTCTACAGCGGTCATGCTACGCCTGGTGGATTCGAAACTGCGACTCCAAAAAAAAAAAAAAAAAAAAGAGCGGTGCTTAAGGGTATTAAAGATATTCATGGTGAAAAACGTCCCAGAGAGGTCCAGAGCATTAAAATACCTCATTACGGCGAAAAAATATAAAAGGTAACTTTTCTTTAGGTTACTTTTTGATCGCTCTCAGGTAATTTTTGACAAGAGTGCGCTGGCAACACTGTGTCTGTCATTTAATTTGTCAATTTGTCTTTTGTCATAATTGTCATAACAAAGACGAAAGTTTTGTGTCTAAGATTTTATAATCGCAAATATATATTAAAAACATGGCCCGATTCAGTTTAAAAGACAGTGATGAGTACTACTTGGCTCTGTCTGACCAGCCAAAACGTTTTGACGCCGACAGTCCAGTGACAAACGTATTTTTCGACGATAGCAATGGACAAGTAAATGTTCATAATTTTCCTGTGTCCTTTGACTTTGTTTCTTGTGGTTTCACTATTAAATGTTTTATTTCTATTGGGATGACTATACAGGCTTTAATGTCCAAAATAAAATCTAATAATTTCTTCAAAAATATATTTGTTACATTTCGGGGCTCACAATAACAACTATTTTTTTCTAGGTTTTCACAGTTAGATCTGGGGGCGTCACAGGCGTAACTGTGAATGGCATGGATGAATCAAAATCCACTTCTTTCCGAATGGAGGACCGAGGGACAATTATATCAATAAAATTTTCACCGGACCTCAAAATTCTGGCTATTCAAAGAAACCAAGACAATCAGAATGCTACAGTAGAGTTTGTGAACTTCAAAGACTTGGCTCCTACCAATGTGGAATACTCTCATACATGTAAATGGAAAAATGCAAAGATACTTGGGTTTGTGTGGCCCAAAGTGAATGAGATTACATTTATTACAGACCATGGTATTGAATTACTACAGGTTTTACCTGAGAAGAAACAGTTGAAGAGCTTGAAGAATACTTCATTCAGGTATTTTTACTGTTAGCCCATACACCTACAATATAATTACGCAATATTAAAATTGCACAATTATTATTGTAACATCCCAATCTTTATTTGGTCCATATCCTGCTATTGCTGGGTAGTGATCATAATGAAGATGTTTTGTAAAATGTTATTACAATTAACTATTTAAATCATGGAAAGAAAAAAAAAACACTCACAAGCAGGATTCGAACCTGCAAACACTGTTTCTTAATAAGATGTCACTGAAGTCACCCAAAGACATATCCAAGTGGAGGTTAAATTCGATACCACGAGCAGTGTTCACAGTAGTTTAGTGGCTAAAGCACAGGCATACTGGGCCAGAAGTCGCAGGTATGAATCCTGCTCTTGAGTAATTTTTTTCTTTCCACAATTTTAATAGTCAGATTTCGCTTTGCATGCGTAAATGCATTAAAAATAATAAATAAAATAATTGTTATTATAATTGTTGGAAAAAAAAAGCCAAAAAACTGAAATGTATAAAAACACCATATTATTATTATTTGTGTCGAAAAAAAATTCATTACCCTTTTGAATTGTCTAGACTATAACCTACACTAATTTTTCATCCCCAGCTGTGCGTGGTTCTCCTGGTGCTCTCAGAGCAATATTGTACTGCTTGCCGGCAACAATGGAGTGCTGCTGCAGCCATTCTCATTGAATAACTCCACCATCACCAAGCTACAGAAGTTAGAGTGTTAGTAATTGCAGTATTTGTTTAATTGTTTATACATACTGGGTGTCAGGGAACCGCTTCCGAAAACGAAGATATAAAAATTGTTTTTATTTTTTTTAATTTTTTTTTGCATTTTTCATACAGCTTTGGGCAGTTAAATATTTTTTTAAATTGGATTTTCTAAAAAACCCCATTTATTTACAATTTTTTTTAAAGTTCGCAATGTAATTCAAATAAAATATCAGCTGGCGCTAGGCGTCCGCTCGCATACGCAGTTCGTGTCGTAGCGAGCAAAGGTAGGTTAGGTACGCGCGGCATTGATCCCGAGTTTTGTACATTGCTTTACATTGCGGGTTTGCAAAATACCAAATCACTAAAACAGTGAGTATAAGGGTAATGGATATTGGTATTCAATTGTGTCCTTTCAGTTTCGGGAGCATTTCCCTGACACCCAGTATAATGAATAGCACACAACTCATCGCATGTATAAAGTGACAGTGAACCATCTTTAGAATTATTCCTTTTTTAAATTAATTTGATGATAGTTGGCACAATCATTTTTTTGGAACGAAGTTCCTTATGGGGGCTCGCGGTAGGTGTGATTCGCAAGAAAATGTAGCGTCACATCACACTAATATTGCGTTATACCCATAGAGTACATAGAATATACGGCCATACAGTTGTTAGCTGACCTTGCCTTTAAGCGCCATCTGGTAGGAAATGTAAAAGTTACAGCTAACTATTAAATAAACATACAAAAAGACTAATTTCGTTCCTGACCCCTAACACACGTGTTTTTTGTAAATTATTAATGGGCTTGTGTTGGACCTCCACCTCACCTGAAGTTAAGCGATGGTGCAGTCGACATTGGTACACGCTTGCCCATCAAAAACCGGTTCACTCGAGCCTTTAAGACCATCAGTTGATACCTGCGTGGAAAAAATATATTTATACGAGCTCAGTGGCATAGCTAGACCTAAATAGGCCCTGTATCAAAATTTGTTGGGGCCCCTTTTTACCCGACTGTGGCGATGCCGAAGGAGGGACGAGGGGGGTTATGTTTTATGCAAATGATTAATTTGTTCCAGTTGCTATAGACTAAAAACTACACTTATTTTCATTATTCATTCATTATAGGCCTCTTATCAATAAGAATTTGAGATTGTGGAAAACATCTGGGCCCCTGTAGCTCAGGGGCCCCGTATCATTGATACGGCTGATACGGTGGTAGCTACGCCCCTATATGATCTACAGATAGTTGTTTCGGGTCTGTGTGTCTGCATGTAAACACACCTACTGCCACAGGAAAAATCCTAGTGTGGGGAAATGTTTAAAAAAAAATCTACTTGATACACTTAATTAAGTCACACTAGCATATTTAAGTCATACTAGCATATTTAAGTCATACCAGCATATCATAGAGCAACACCAATAAATTGCTTAAATAAGATTGATGGAAAATGTGGTTTCTGACAGGCTAGTATTTTTTTTTTGGATGGCGAAACGAGCTAAAGGCCCACCTGATATTAAGCGGTTACCTTTGCCTGTAACAAATGCAATACCACCTAGGCTGTGGCATAAGAAAAGAGAAGACTAGAAGCGAAACTCGCGCCCCAGACTTGTTCAAATCCACGATAATAGCCTACCGTCTAGCGTACCTTTAAAGGGATCGGACAGTCGGGGCTTGCGTCGCTTGCACTCGCGTGCCGTCAGGCTGATGCGGTCATGGCGCCAAAACATTGCGATCTATTTGGGTGTAAAAGTAATTCAAAAACAACGCCAGATCTTAGTTTCTTTAGTTTGCCCAAAAATTTGGTAAAGTAAGTGATATTTTCACAATTATCATTTATTCTCCTGTTCATGAATATTTTTTTCTTATTCGTAAGTCAAAAGTAAAAATGATACCTACTGTTTTTTCTCTTTCTCGCTGTACGTGGGTCATTTACCTATAGGTACTGATATCATTTCATTTATTGCAAATTTTCTAAACATGTAAAGTAGGTAAATATTAAATTAAATAATATAAGTAAGTCAATATAAATTGTTTATTACGTAAAACTAGGATAAAATAATGATTTCCTACTTTCCTAGTAAAGAACAGTCTAAAATATTGTTTCTAACTAAACCGACAGATAACGCTTTAAATATTTATCAGCTATCAGCCCTGGCAGCACGCGCGGACGACAGAGGGATGTTAGAAGCTGAAGGGGGAAGTAGGTATTTATAAGGCGGCATTTGGGGTCGGTATAAAAGAGATTCTCTTCTATACTAGTATTATTGTCTATTCTTATGGCTGTGGCCTAAATGGTACCGAAAGTCGGTTCGCCAAACTGAGACATGAAGATGGGAAGTCTCATGTGATTGTAATTTCACCGGCACCCGTACCTTTTCAGACCAAAACACGGCAATGCAAGCATCACTATTTGGCGGAGAAGTAGGTACGGTGCGGTACGGTGGTAGTACTTCCCCAGACGAGCTCTTTCACAAAGGAGCTTCTTTCTATTACTAGTTAATTTATCTATTGTCAAAACTTCTTATTCACGTGAAAAGAATTTCATCAATCACAGCACTTGGCTTGGCTTTATGCTTATTTTTACAGCTTTTCAAGGATAGGGTGTCAGTCACTCCGTTTACTTAAGACGCTGACAACAGCCAAATACCCCAAATAGGCTTCGTTTAAAAACATTTTAGCTGTATCTATTCAGTTTGTGGCAGTGACAAAAAATATGTTAATCTTGATCGTATTTTCTAAAACTCTATTGTGCCCAAAACACGTTTTCTTGAAGTTTTCTCTATAGCAAAGAGTTGTAAACTAACCCCTTAAAACATGCTTTAAAGCAAACAATCTCTATTATTTACCAAATATTATAAATGAAATTAAGAAAACATTTAAGAAAGACAACAATCTAGAACATAGTTGTGTCTGTTTTTCAAATAAGCTTTTAGTTTTTTATTAAAATATTATATTGTTAATTTTCATTCAAGTTGAGCGGCGCACCCGACGTCCCTCCGCTCGTTGCCTCTCTTTCAGTTCTTTACAAAACGACAGTGACCGCAGAGGTCCAATTTTTTAGGTGTTGTCAGTGTCTTAAATATTGAAAAACATTAATCAGTATAGTAACACATTATAATATCTGTGTTCCAGTGGACGCAACTAAGCCGGTGGTGGAACGTGACGTGTTTATCTTACGGCTGTGTGACGCGACATGGTGCGCAGTGTTCCGACATGGACACTCAGCTACTGTCACTGCCCCAGGACCCACTGAGGTATGTACACTGTCATTTATGTGTTATTTTAACTTTTCCGATCAGTGGCGTAACTATACCGTTAGAGGCACATGGCAAATTCATCGGATGGGTCCCGGTTGTCATACGAATATCTGTGGCAGTCGTTACGGGTAGTCAGAAGCCTGAAAGTCTGACAACTGGTCTAACCTCCGAATGTCAGTATTACCCAGTAACTGGGTTGCGGAGGTCGCTCTGTGTAAAATACTGATGTTCAGCCGCATCTGGCTAGACGAAGCCGACCCCAATATAATTGGGAAAAGGCTCGGAGGATGATGGGTCCCTCCCTCAATGTAAAGAAGGTCAACCAACGTTGTAGTTTCTTTTAAATAAATCTCTAAGTAAAGTACCTATGTACAAACACAAGCTGTTGTAATTATTATTATTATTGTGTGCATTTTTCGTTGATGTTCTAATAAGAGTGTATTAGAATGAAAAACAATTTTAACTTTAGTCAAAACTTGTTGATTATCTTTTATATAATGGCTTTATGTTCATCAAAAGTGTTAAAAACTACGATATCTTTTTCTTACAAATGCTTTTAAATGTTGATACATTTTTTATTTCGTTTGTGTATGTACTTTAATAGGTAACTTAAATTATTTGAATAAGTACAAAACTAATAAATTTTGTCAGGATTCTTCTGTGCTCGCGACCCCCTCCGTCCTGGGGGCCCTGGCAATTTGCCTGTCTTGCCACCTTATTGTTACGCCACTGCTTCCGATATTATCCAATTCCAATCGTATCTGTTTATAATCCATATCAACATATCATATATCCCAAAGCTGGACCAGTTTCCTCTGAGTTATGTCTCCTCGTTTTTCCATGAAACATCCAGTTAAGACGCTGACAACAGCCAAATACCCCAAACAGGCTTCTTTTAAAAACATTTTAAGCTGTATCTATTCAGTTTGTGGGAATTAAAAAAAAATGTTAATCTTGATCATATTTTCTAAAACTCTATTGTGCCCAAAACACGGTTTCTTGAAGATTTCTCTATAGAAAAAAATTGTAAACTAACCTCTTAAAACATGCTTTAGAGCAAACAATCTCTATTATTTACAAAATATTATAAATGAAATTAAGAAGACATTTAAGAAAGACAATAATCTAAAAAAAGTTGTTTCTGTCTTTCAAATAAGCTTTTAGTATTTTATTTAAAAAAAAAATGGTAATTTTCATTCAAGTTGAGCGGCGCACCCGACGTCCCTCCTCTCGTTGCCTCTCTTTCAGTTCTGTAGAAAACGACAGTGATCGCAGAGGTCAGATTTTTTAGGTGTTGTCAAGCCTCTTAATTAATATACATGATTGATATTTGTTTCAGGTTTGGTTGATGCCGATCACAGGCCCTAATGGCTTCCACTACACACACGTATTGAAGACAGGCCTGGTCGGTAGGTTCGCTGTCAACGTCGTCGACGACCTCATCGTTGTTCATCATCAGGTGATTAGATACATACTGGGTGACAGGGAAACGCTCCCGAAACTGAAAGGCTATTATTATACTACCTAAACACAATCAAATACCAATAACCATTAGCCATATGCTAACTGTTTTAGTGATTTGGTATTTTGCTAACCCGCAATGTAAAGCGTTCAAAACTCGGGATCAATGCAGCGCGAACCTAACCTACCTACGCTCGCTACGACAATAAAATATAAGAAAAAATCTAAAAAAAGCATCGATTTTTTTTTTGTGGTTTCGTATCAGTACTCACCAGCACTATCACCTATCTTCGTTTTCGGAAGCGTTTCCCTGACACCCAGTATAGCTTGAAAAATCCGAGTCAAAAATCCTGGAAACATCCAAATCCAATCCTGTTACACTGTTTAGTTATTTAAGGTGAATGGTACAGGGTAGCCCGCGAAATTCAAAATTTCTTGCGTTTTTTGCTAATTGTAGCTCTATTTTGAGTTGTATATCAATCAAAATACGATTTGCGGTAGTAATAACAATATATCTACTGAATAATTCTTATGAAAAATATAAACCTTCCTTCATAAGCTCTACAAACTCGATAATCGATGATTTGATCGTAAATTAATATAATCGAGCTCTACGGCTTATAAAGCTAGGTTAATATTTTTTTATGAGTATTATTCAGTAGATATATTGAAATTACTACCGCGAATCATATTTCCATTTATACACAACGCGAAATACAGCTACAATTAACAAAAAACGCAAGAAATCTTGAATTTCGCGGGCTACCCTGTAGCAATGTTGCGCGCCGTTAACTGGGACAATCATAGATATCTAAATAAAGGTAATAGAAATGGCTAAGGCGCGTGAACTTGTTGCCGCGTACAGGGGCTTGACTGCCGACTGGATTGAGTGCTGCATGGTATAATAAGATGTTTCACCAGGTATTCTCTTCCCACGATGACAGCGCGATGCCTCCAAGCTACGTCACGATCAGTGTTGCCATTTATTGATATCTTCAATATAGTTACGGAGATTTTTGTTCATAATGAATATAATAGTACATTATGATACAAGTGAGCTATGTTGACTACTATAGTCGAGGCTGGATTGCAGCCCGAGCCGAAGGCGAGGGAGTAATGGAGCCGAGAGTATAATAGTCAATGCTCACGCGTGTCATACGACGTTTTTTAACACACTTGCGAGGAAAAAAACATAAATTACACATTGTAGACAAATATTGAATTTGTGAAAAATGATAAAAATGGCGCGTGGATCGCGCGGTGACATACAGCTATGCGCGCGTAGGTGGTCGAAGGAAACCGCCAAACAGCCTGCTATAAAAATATTATAAATTGATTTTTTTTATTTAATAACACAAATCAATATTAATTTGTTGACAAAAATTGCAGAATTTGAATTCGAGTTAGTGTCAAATCGTACTGCATTTTCCTGGAAATTGGCATCAGCTCGATTTGATTTAGAGCTCGAAACAGTCGGGAATAAGGACCCAGATGTCTTTAAGGATACTAGTGCGCGAACCGTTTGCTTGATTGTCAGTGCTGTTTTGGACGCAGAGTCACTAAAATTGTACGTGGGACACTCAGAAAGTTTTGCGAAACTAAAAAAAATTGTTCTATACGTACATATATTTTTATCAAATCTTTTCAAAGTACTTTCCACCAGCCTCTATACAAAGATTCATGCGCCTAAACCAGTTTTCAAAACACTTTTTCCAGTCCGCCGCAGACACCTCGTTTACAGCCTGCTCGAACGCAGCCAGCGCATCTTCCGGCGACGAAAATTGTATCCCTTTGAGCTGATTTTTTATTTTTGGGAATAAAAAGAAGTCACACGGTGCTAGATCAGGGCTGTAAGGAGGGTGACCCAGGAGTTTGACTGGCGTGCTGTCCAGGAAGTCCCTCGTTTTGAGTGCGGTGTGCGCAGGTGCATTGTCGTGGTGGAGCAGTAGCCCGCGGAGCCCTGTGTTTGGTCGCTTGTTGCTTATAACAGAGAAAACTTCTGGCAAACATTTGGTAGTATACCATTCGGCATTAATGCTTCTTTGATCCCGTAAGGGAATTGATACCAAGTGGCCAGTCAAATTAAAAAAGCTAGCGATCAAAATCTTACCCCCGCTTCTAGATCGCTTCACTTTGGTAGGCGTTGGCTCATTTTGAAACACCCAAACAGTCGACTGGCGCTTGGTTTCTGGGTCGTATTGATAAATCCAGGACTCATCACCTGTAACGATGTCGTAAACACGCCGAGACGAGCCTGCTTCAAATTTGTTAAGCATATCACGGCACCATTCCACCCGGGCCTGCTTCTGAGCATCGGTGAGGTTGTGCGGCACCCAGCGTGATACTATCCTCCTCACGCGAAGATGGCTGTGTAGAATCTCGTGAACGCTTCCCGATCCAATCTTCAATATGTGTTGAATCTCCTGATATGTAATTCGCCTATTGTCTTGGATTAAATTTTTCACTGCTAGCACGTTTTCTTCGGTAACAGCCGTCAAAGGGCGACCGCTTCTTTCGTCATCCCCCAAAGTTGGTCGACCGCGCTTGAATTCGTTATACCAACGATACACGGTTGCCTTGGAAGGGCCTTCATCCATGAATGCCATTTGAAGTCTATCGTACGATTCATCCGGTTTCAGGCGACACTTGAAATCGTATAAAATCATAGCTCTAAAATGTTCCCGGCGCAGATCCATATTTCAGTGAGACACAATACTTTGAATTAACTCGCAAAAAATGTGGAGGGAAATTTTGAAATTGGAACTTACTTATTTTTACTTATAAATAATCATATTTTCGAAAAACATTATAACTGGCCAGTCTCCCATATATAAAAACTTTTTTTCGCAATACTTTCTGAGGGGCCTGGTATTTTGCAGCATATCTAGCAGCGGAATCTTTTTAGGCTTAATTTATCCTGCATTGAATGCTAGAAACATGGGAGGGGCTCGTAGCGATGCAACGACTGCGCGGATTGCACGATCTGCAAGGTTAAGCTGCACTTGCCGCGGTCAGTCTGTGGATGGGTGACCGTTTCGTTACACATCGAGACCCCTCCGTGCTTCGGAGAGCACGTTAAGCTGTCGGTCCCGGTTGTCATACGAATATCTATGGCAGTCGTTACGGGTAGTCAGAAGCCTGAAAGTCTGACAACTGGTCTAACCTCCGAATGTCAGTATTACCCAGTAACTGGGTTGCGGGGGTCTGATGGCAGTCGCTCCGTGTAAAATACTGATGTTCAGCCGCATCTGGCTAGACTGGAAGCCGACCCCAATACAGGGTGTCAGGGAAACGCTTCCGAAAACGAAGATAGGTGATAGTGCTGGTGACTGATACGAAACCACAAAAAAAATGCGATACTTATTTTAGATTTTTTCATTTTTTTTTTTGCATTTTTCATCATGTATGAGTTTTATTTAAATGCCCAAAGCTGGTTATGTATGAAAAATGCAAAAAAATATATATGAAAAAATCTAAAAAAAGCATCGCATGTTTTTTTCGTGGTATCGTATCAGTAATCACCAGCACCTATCTTCGCTTTCGGAAGCGTTCCCCTTACACCCAGTATAATTGGGAAAAGGCTCGGAGGATGATGCATGCTAGAAACATGGTGGGCGTGATTGCGTATTTATGTGTTGGTGACGGCAAACCGGCGACATGCGTTCCCATAGTGAAAGACAGTAGATAACATTTCTATTTCATTTGACGACGTCTGTGGTCTGGTGGTTCCAGGGTCGGATTGCTGATCACGACGTTGTGCGTTCGATTCCCACAGGACACAATTTTTTGTGTGAGTGTAAGTGTTTCTGTTGGTCTGGGTGTTTCTTATGTATTATAAGTATGTATTTACAAAAAAAAAGTATATAAGTATTATATCCATTGTCTAGTACACATAGCACAAGCTCTGCTTAGTTTGGGACTAGATGGTACTGTGTAAAAATGTCTCAAAAATATTTATTTCTTTTATTTATTGTTATTTAGTTTTTTTTAATACTTAACAGGCTTGCGTTTGACCGCCACCTCACCTGATGTTTAGCGATGGTGCGGTCGACGACGGTACACGCTTGCCCAGCAAAGGTGAAAGGATGGCAGTGAAATATTTCGAGCCATCCTCTCAAGTGGCTACACCGGGCATCGTACCGGAACACGACTAGGTCGCTTGGCGGCACGTCTTTGCTTTCTATGGGGACAATAAACCATTTTTTATTTCTTTCAAATCGTATATCGACATAATAAAACAAAGTTTAACCAAACACAAATCACAAATCCAATATTCGTTTAAAATGTATGTGTTTTTTCCTCGCAAGTGTGTTGAAAAACGTCGTATGACACGCGTGAGCATTGACTATTATACTCGGCTCCATTACGCCCTCGCCTTCGGCTCGGGCTGCAATCCAGCCTCGAGTGTGATAGTCAAATTAGCTCACTTGTATCATAATTGTAGTCTATAAATATCTGCCAAGTATGTTTGGTAGGTGCTACCATAGCTGCTTGTGTTGGCTCCATGATGATTGTGGTGTTCGGGATAAAATAAGAACACAATAATTCGTTATTTAGGTATACACAGCACTTGGTGGAGTGATGGACTCAACGTCCGCTCCACACGATATGTGAAACAGGAGTAAACTAGTGAGAACGGGGCGCCATCCCCACTAGTTACTATGCATATATTTATTTAGAGTCGATACAACAACCATTTATAGTATTCACATGACAGATAGTTAATCAAGTAAATACAATCAGTACTGATATAGCATATCAGTATTATTTAGGCAAACATCACAATGATGATGATAACTTTCATCTCACACAAGTTTTCGTTGGCAGGCCACTCAAACGTCGCAGCTGTTCGACATAATGGAGGAGTCCAAGCCGGAGAACAACACCATGATCCATATCCCCGCGGTGCCCGGCGTCAGCATGAAGCCCGCGCACATCGGGGAACTGCACTGTCCTATGTGTATCCTTTACTATAAATACTGTTCTAATTAATGTCAAATCTTCTCTCTCTCTCTTCTCTCTTGTTCCGTTGGGAGCTTTTTCGTCTGCGGCATAGAGAAGTAAAGGCCTGGTCAAACAGGAAGCGTACCTAACGCGCGTCAAGGCTTAATAGCGTCGCATACTAACTAGCGCTGCGCTATAGCGTGGCGTCGTGGTGTACTACTACTAAGTTGATACAACACACACACATACACATCCCAACTCACATCACTCACTCACAAAATGTATTCCACGATATACCTCACCTCAATTCCTCTCATACAAATACACCTGCATGCATAAACGCACCCTCACATGTTTGTCCAACTGCATGCATATAATAATATTCTTTCTCTTCCATTGGGTTATATTTTATGATTAAGTACTTTTTTTTGTATTTTGTTTTGTATTTTATAGCCAATAATGGGACATCATGATGGGCAACATACTTAAAACTAGGGAGAGGGCCTGGTGATCCGTAACACAGGGTTTCCCTAGTAAGGGCTCCAGTCTCTCACAAAGGAGCTTATACGCGCCTATTTGTCACGTAAATCTAAGTTATTTATACATATTAAGCCACCCTTTCTGAAGAGAGAAATGAAATTATTATTATTTATTTATACCTGTCAAACAGAGCACGCGCTAGAAGTACGCGACGCTCTATCGCGATGTCAGAACGCGGCGTTGTGATTTATTACAGATTTTTTTACTGTACGCCCGTTCTTGCGTTAATTCTACTATTATGATCGATAATCCAAATCAGAGTGTTGTGGTGCAAGTGGACTGTGATGTGTGGCTGAGTTGATGTTGATGATCGAAAAACTGATAGAATGTGTTGTAAGATGTGTCATATGATGAAAGGTCCCGACACAAACGATGAAAGTCTTCAAAATCTTTCCTTTTATTAATATTATTGTGCAACCATACTCATTTTCTACACGAACGTTGCAATGCATACAGTACGTAGTAATAATTGTTCTACATCTGAATCACCTGAAATCGTGATAAAGACTGCTGCATGATGTGGTAATTGATAGCGCTTTTTCTACGAACGTTGTGCGTCAAACCTGTTTGACATCCAAAGTACGTGACGTCGTGACGCTACGTTATTGACACATTGACGCGCGCTAGGTACGCCTCCTGTTTGACCAGGCCTTAAGAGGCTGACAACACCTAATAAATTAGACCTCTGCGGTCACTGTCGTTTCGTACAGAAGTGAAAGAGAGGCAACGAGCGGAGGGACGTCGGGTGCGCCGCTCAACTTGAATGAAAATTAACAATTTGTTTTTTTAATTAAAAACTAAAAGCTTATTTAAAAAACAGAAACAACTATGTTTTAGATTATTGTCTTTCTTAAATGTTTTCTTAATTTCATTTATAATATTTGGTAAATAATAGAGATTTTTTGCTCAAGCATGTTTTAAGAGGTTAGTTTACAATTCTTTTCTATAGAGAAAACTTCAAGAAAACGTGTTTTGGTCACAATAGAGTTTAAGAAAATACGATCAAGATTAACATGTATTTTTTTCACTGCCACAAACTGAATAGATACAGCTAAAAAATGTTTTTAAAAGAAGCTTATTTGGGGGATATAGCTGTTGTCAGCGTCTTAAGCCTCTTAGACAGTGATTATCCGGACACCCCCGGTCACGAAGCATAGAAGTAGCACTGCATATCATACGCTCCGCCGCCAAAAGATCTGATTCCTTGACTATAACCATAGATTCGGACACATGGGTGGTGTTTCAACCCGACTACATAATAGACGCGCGCCTCGGCTGCCTGTGGCGCGTCAAGCTCCTGCCATCCGGACTGGCGCACTCGGTACACTTACATTGTACACTATTATTTCGCTGACTGAATTCAATAATGGCACAAGACACAAAGCCGTCGTTTTGAGAAATCACACATTTAGTGTCCGACAGAAACAGGATTTTCAGCCGAAACCGAAACCGAATCTTCGGCCTTGGTCTCAGTTTAAGCCGAAACCGAAACTTATTTAGACATTTTAAACTTTTAGCATATGGTTCACAGCGATAGTTTAACTATTGTGCCCGCTTTGAGCACAGTAAAAGGGTTTAATTTCCAAAAATATCTTCTTTTTTTTTTTAGACATTTGTACTAAGTTTATCTTGTTAAATTCTACGTAACTTTAGAATAATATTCCATTAAGTTATCATCAATTTGAAGAAGTAATTCAATAGTTAGAATTTCATTATCAAATGCCGTTACGTTACAGAAATAAAAGCAACAATTTTTTATTTATTAATTTTATTTATTAAATTTATGCACACACAGAGAAATAATAATAAAATACATAGAAATGAATAGTACAAAGGCACTGCTTATTTCTATAAAAAATTTCTTCCAGCAGACCTGTGAGAGAAAAATTTGAAGCAAAGAGATGTAGACACAGTGTGTCAAGTAATACTAATAAATAAATATACCTACATATACACAATAAACAAATACTAGATTTTTTTACGCGAGTCAAGAGACACTACTCAAATCGCCAGTGGCTGGCGAACTGAAGGTCAAAACTGGCTTAGTTATATACGCCAAAAGTAAGCCGAACGTAATCCGAGAATCGAAAATACACGAGTTTTGACGGGGCCGAAGTTTCGGCTGGTTTTTGGGCGAAACCGAAACCGCGGCCAAGCCTAGATTTTTTGGCCGAAACCGAAGCTTCTCGGTCGGTCACTACTCACTATACATTCATGTTTTCGTGTGTGCGCACTTATTACTCCTTACTGACTACATTTTTAGGTCTATAATGTTGCTGTTTGGGTTATATACATGCTGAAATTTTAATCGCTTAGTTCCCGAAAAGGGGTCATTGTACTCATCATTATGAACAACTTTTACTATGGGACCAACACTGAACCCATTTAATCGATTTAAGTGAACACAAATGTAGGGACCAACAGATTTGTTTTTCGCGATTTCAGGATTGGTCCCATAGTAAAAGTTGTTCATAATGATGAGTACAATGACCCCTTTTCGGGAATTAAGCTATTAAAATTTCAGCATGTATATCTATGTTATAGCATCAATCGGCAGCAGTAAAGATGTTATAATAATTATTGTTTTTCTGAATTATTATTTTAGGGCTCTAAAAATGGAGGCAGAATCCATTACTGACTCGAACTTCCAAAATTTGGTCTTGTTGACATTATTTAATTCAGTCAGTGATTTTAACTTTGGTAGGTATATTTGACACTCCATAGGTATATTTGTTCCATGTAGTGCCGGACATAATGAATTGCACCACCCTTATCTCTTCTCACGGGTGTCGTAAAAGGCGACTAAGGGATTCACCAGAGGATGGGCAGCAGCGATCTCTGAGTATTTTACCAACCAACTGCTATCACCAACCCGCCTACCAATCATGGCGATTATGGCATATCTCCCCTTATTTGGGGGAGGCCTATGTCCAGCAGTGGACGTCTTTCGGCTGAAATGATGATGATGATTTGACACTGTGACACATCAAAACGTAAAACGCAATTAACGATCAGAATAGTAGTGCGTTAATTTTGAATGTATTGGATTTAAAATATTCTCAAATACTCTTTACAAACCGCAAATATATTTCTGAAGCACCATTGCGCTAATACTACTTTTAAAAAGACCTTATTTCAATTCTGTGTAAAGCCGCGTTTATATTTGTCTGACGTGTTGTGTCGTGACGCATCAGAACGGTATCGGTTTCATACAATTAATATAGGAGCGTTCACATTTGTCTGATGCTCTGTGTTGTGACGGCTTCTGATGTGTCGCATCAGAAGCGATCCCGGTCCGCGTCAGATTGGGGAGGTACGGGGGGCGGGGCAGTGACACGACAGAGCGCCATTTGCTAGTGTGAACGCGCCAGTATTCTGTTGTGACGCGTCAGAGGATGGATCTCGAGCTGCTCATTGAATACGTACGGCAATACGATGTAATTTATAATACAAAATGTAAGGAGTATAAAGATCAAGCTATTAGAGCAGCTGTTTGGGAGATAATAGCTTCTATTTATTGGATATTTTTTTCTATTTATTGGATGAATCCAATATCTCCGTCTCTTTCTTTCTTTTGTCATCATAGTAAGCGCCAACAATTCTAATTCATCTTCAAAATCGGAATCTGAATCGGATGATTCTTGAAATAACATTGTGAACGTGTCCGCTATCCGAGCGCTGAGACCGAACTGAACTAAAAATTGCATCAGAATGCGTCATAACGCGTCATACAAATGTGAACAGTAGCCATCACGTCAGAGAGCGTCACAACACAACACGACACACAGATATGAACAAGGCTTTAGTTGTTAGATGATGAATGCTAAAATGAAGTTTCCATCCAGGTACCCAAAGACGAGATATCGAAGATAGTGGCAGTGTTACTGCGAAGAACTGAAGGCAAGGACACAGTCTACAGGATCGTGAACCAGCTGGTGACGGAGGCAGGCGCATACCTGGTGCAGCTGTCGCAAGTGTTCGACGAGATTAACGCCGTTTATAGGTAATTATAGTCTTAATAACGCAGGGCAGCTTGTGGCGAGCTGCCGGTGAGTTGAGGCCACAGAAATAGATAGAAAGGCCAAGTCGGCAGGGCGCGCGTGCCAACATGCATTTCAAAGCCTTTCTCAGTACTCCTTATGACTTGTTTCTGTAAATATTGTAACAAAAACCCACAAAAATCCCGTATTGTGCTGTTTTTAACTGCAAAAACAAAAACTGTAAAGTTCATTTGATTAAAGTTAATTTTGTTAAATTAATGACGTCAATATGGGAGGACTGCCTCGTTGGTCTAGTGGTCGCAAGCGCGACTGCCGAGCGATTCTCAGTAGCAGCCCGGAGTATGGATTTGTGCCCGGTTAATGGCAATAGGCTCGCCCCCTTTTACATGGGACTATAACATAACTGGCGAAATGTGGGTGTACTATTACACCTCTGCCTACCCCTTCGGGGAAAGACAGGAAAGAGGTAAAAGAATTACCAAAGAAATTTGTGGAATGCGATGGTATCGCCAACGTGAGGTTTTCTGATGACCTTAAGAGCCTCGAATGTGTGTCACGAAGAAACTTAAAACGTTCTTTAAGATAGTGGGGAGTTAAGGGATTGAACAGGATACTGTAAAGAAGATGAAGAACGTAAGCATTCCGACGAAGTCGAATAGGTAACCACTTGAGTTTAGTATGAGTATGTAGCTCATGTCGACACGATAGAAGAAGAAGATTGGATAGTTGGAGTGGAACCCTAAGAGTGCCCGCACGAGTCTTAACTCTGGTTTGCCCCTGCCAGCCGGCCAGATAGGAGCCGCCAGATGTATATGTTCGGGGCTGGAAGTGTCTTAAGGCGTGATAGCCGGGAAACTCACTCCGGGTCTTTTAGACTCGCGACGGCGAATCCGGGCCACGCCTTTACATCCTTAGCCGCTGGCAACTTTGTTGCACCTTGTTTCCTGTACTGGCGGCTATTTATTATCCTATGTGTTAAACAAGGAATGGTCTATCTGTGTGGCAAAAGACATCCCCAAGAATAGCCTGAATCCTTTACAAAGATAAAAAATATACGACAATTATATATCTACAATTGCGTATTTTTTCATTACTTATCATTCATCGTATTTAATACTGACATTAGAGTAAACAATTTTAATTTTAAAGCGTTAATCAACACAATAATAACGTGAGCGGCTATGATGCTCCAATTGACTTCATCATCGGCATCACTGTTAAAGATAGCCAATCTCTTTTTAGCACCTTCACATCTATAGGAATAGAAGAGTAAAACTGTTTAGTTGCAAGGCAACCACTTGTTTGACATGAGTTTTGTAAGCGAAACATAACCTCAAAATAGTTAATATTTTAATGAATTAAACATCTGTGGTGTACTGTCCTTTTATTAAAATAGATTTCAACACATTGCCCTCATCGAATTGTATATGGTGAGCATCATCTTTTATTCATAACTTCCATATGCTGGGCTTTAATGGAACTTTAGCAATGTCCTTTCATCCGAATCAGCGTGATTGAAGGATAAACAAACATCCATATTTTCGCATTTATAATATTAGTACGGTTATCGTCAAAGTAATGTTAGATTAGGTACCTACAAGTCCATTCTCAACCTCACTTCCTCGTGTGCCCAGGAAGTGGGCCGACCAGGAGGTGGCTCGCAACACGGCGGGGCAGGCGGTGGAGGCCGCGCGGCCGCAGCACAACTTCCGCGTTCTCATCTCCCAGCCCGACATGTGCAGCCACGTGCTACAGTACCACAACGACGACAAGTATCTAGTGCAGGTACATGATTTTAATACTTACTCAATCTATCGCAGTCACCCCACATAAATAGAAATATGTTTTATTTTTATTTTTATATATATTCTTGGAAAATAAAATAACCTGATTTTTCATGTTTAAAATGAACGACTCGTCGTACACAGATAAGTCCTTAGCGGTTTTCGTGTACGGCAATATCATTAATCGTGTAGAACAATGTATATTGGAAATAAATAATAATAATACACACCGGCACAATTAGCGGAACAGAAAAAAAAGTGAGACTATGAGATAATAACGCATATATTTGACGAAAATGTAATTAGACACAAAATAACAAATTTATTAACATCTTTTAACAACGACTTTGAAAAGTCTTCGTTATTTTTTATTGAAAAATAAAGAAATTTGAAATATATGAAATTTTTAGATGATTATGAACCATCACAAAAAATAAAAAAAGTAAGCATTAAATGATTTAACAATAAAATTAAAGCAAAATTAATAACGAGTGTTTCCCCCTCTTGCTCTGATTACGGTTTCCATTCGTCTGGGCATGCTACAGATTATGTTATCTATGATTTCTTGAGGCAACCGCTCCCACTCCTCAAGTAATGCGTTTCCAAGTTCATTCAGATTGTTGGGGGGTGGCATTCTGGATTTAACCCTTCTTTTTAGCAAGTCCCAGACATGCTCTATCGGATTCATATCGGGGGAATTTGCTGGCCACTGCATCACCGGTATACCTACGTGGCTCAGATATGCCTGTACCGATTGTGCACTATGAGCACGAGCATTATCTTGCATTAGAATAAAGTCGTCACCAATAAATGGGGCAAATGGTACAACATGTTCTTCTAAAATGTCTCTGATGTATCGATCTGCTGTCATGGTCCCTCCTGTGACTATCACTAACTCCGTGCGAGCTCCCAAACATATCCCTCCCCAAACCATAATCGAGCCGCCACCATAAGCCACTGTGTGTTCAAAATTAGACTGTATGTGGCGTTCTCCTTTGCGTCTCCATATTCGCTGTCTCTCATCGATCTGTTTTAAAAGAACTCTGCACTCATCAGTAAAGAGAACCTGCTGCCATTCGTTCAAATTCCAATGACGATGTTCTCGCGCATAGCTTAATCGGTTTACGCGGTGACGTCTCTCAAGTTTTGGGCCTTTGGCAGGTATATACGACCCTAAACCAACTTCTTCAAATCTCCTGCGAACTGTACGCTCACTTACTCGTACTCCTCGAACGTCTTCCAGTTCATTTCGAGCTTGTACAGCCGTTAATCGCGTATTCCTACGAACTCCAAGTTGTAACAAACTGTCATATCGCCTCGATGTACATCTTTTTCTACCTTGACCCCTCCTCCTCACAAGAGAATTAGACGATCTGTACCGCTGGATGCTGCGATGAATCGTTGATACTGGTCGACGAAGCCTGGCAATCGATCTGTAGGTATGAAAATGAAAAAAGTGTATGTCATCTAATTTTCTATTTTCAAATTTGACAATAAATTAAAAAAATATCATAACTGGCCAGTTCCTCAAGTAAAAGATTTTAAAATCCTGCTTTTTTTGTGTTCCGCTAATTGTGCCGGTGTGTATATATTATAATAAAAAAATAAAAATTTATTTATTGTGCCAAAAAATAAAAACAAAACAAAGTTTAACCGGATTAAATCGCGTATATACACTGAGAAAACACACGCACACACACACTGCGCGTACACTGCAAAAGATAATGATATTGTGAGTGATTACTGCGTGCATCGAAACGATTTTAATTAATAATATTGTACGGTAGATTAAAATATTTTTTTAGAAATATTTGTAAAGACGCTTGTCATCTTAGTCTACCTGCGACCACGAAATGCTGCAAAGCTTTCGAATCGTCAGGGAAACCAATTTAAATAATATACGCGATTTAATCCGGTTAAACTTTGTTTTATTATAATGTGTAGTGATCGCGAAAACCTAAGAAGTTATTACATACATACATACATATTATCACGCCTGTTTCCCATTGGGGTAGGCAGAGACTATGGATTTCCACCTGCTACGATCCTGACACACCTCTTTCGCTTCATCTACGTCCATTAACCTCGTCATGCATGCTCGTCGGTTTAGAGAACTCTTAACCTGGCATTTTTTGAGAACATCCGCGATTTGATCGCGATACGTTCGCCAAGGTCGTCCCCTTCCAACTCTTCCATCCACACTCGCTTCGTATACTTATTTCGTCAATCTCCTCTCGTCCATCCTCTCTATATGTCCAAACCATCTTAAAATACCTTTCTCAATCTTTGTCACTACATCTTCTTTCACTCCACAACGCTCCCTTATCATGTTATTCCTTACTTTATCTCTCAAAGTTACACCACACATACTTCTCAAAGCTCTCATTTCTACTGCATTTATTCTGCTTTCATGTTTCTTCTGCCATACCCAACTTTCACTACCATACATAAGTGTAGGCACTAACACTCCCCCATGAACAGCCAGCCGTGCCTTTTCCGACACTTTGCGGCTGTTCATGAAGGTGTGTAGTGCCCCATTCACCTGATTACCAGCACTCACTCTCCTTTCAATGTCCTTCACATGCTTGCCATCTCTCGTAAACATGGAACCCAGGTATACAAAATCTTTCACTTGTTCCACCTTTTCGTCACCTATCAAAATATTGCACTCTGTCATAACTTCTTCCTTTTCAAAAACCAAAACTTTTGTCTTACTAACATTAACTTTCATTCCTTTACTCTTCAAAGCACCATCCATAATTGTTACCATCTTCTGTAACTCCCCCTCCGACGATGCAAGGATAACTTGATCATCGGCATAGAGGAGACATTTGACAAGTAACCCATTCATTTCTAAACCATTTTCACTCTCTTTCAAATCTTTCAAACAACTGTCCATGAATAGATTGAACAGCCACGGCGACGCTACACATCCCTGTCTCACACCCTTATCGATGCTGAACCAGTCAGAGTAGGCGCCGTTAATCCTGACACAAGCGCTAGAATCCGCATAGAGAGATTTCAACGCTTGAATCAGGTTGCTATTCACCCCATAGATAGACAAAGCAGACCATAGTTCATTCCTCACCACTCTGTCGTAGGCCTTTTCCAAATCCACGAAAGCGCAATAGACTTTTTGACCTTTGGCCAAACATTTTTCAGCTATGCATCGTAAGGAAAAGACCTGATCCGTACACCCCATGCCCTTTCTAAATCCCGCTTGCACATCCCATATTTTTTCATCAGTTACTTTCATCACTCTTTCAATCAATACTTTTGCATACAATTTGCCGACAACACTTAAAAGGCTAATGCCACGGTAATTCTTGCAGTCTTGCTGTGACCCTTTTCCTTTGTAGAGCGGCACAATCACGGCCTTACACCAGTCTTTTGGTACCAGGCCATTACTCCAGCACAAGTTGAAAAGACGGTACAGCAGACTAGCCACCACGCCCTGTCCAGCCTTCAGCATTTCGACTGATATCCTATCATACCCTGGAGCCTTTCCTGATTTCATTCTGTTCAACGCTTTTACAATTTCATCCATACAAAACCTATCCTCAATGTCTGCCCTTTCGTCCATCACCGTCGATACTGGCATCACCTCTTTTTCAAACAGTCCTTCAAAATACTCTTTCCATCTCTTTAACACGCATCCTTCCTCATTCATTATATTTCCATCCTTGTCTTTGATGTTATTGAGCTCCGAGGTTGCAGATTTTCCTCTGGCTCTTTTTATGGATTTCCAGAAAAACTTAATGTTTTTCCGGAAATCTTCAGATAACCGTTCATCAAAGTCATCCTTTTGCTCATCCTTCTTCTTTTTCACAATTTCCTTCACAATTTCTTTTATTCTCTTATATTCCTTTTTGGCCTTAGCCACATCTTCATCCGTCGCCTTTTGCATTCTCTGGTCAGCTCTTATTGCCAGCCAGTCTACCCATGCTTTCTTCTTCTCACACACTACCTTCTGTACTTCCGTATTCCACCATACATTCTTTTCTTGTTTGCCATTTCTCCTTTTAGTCACTCCACATACTTCGATAGCACTATTCACGACGCCTTTCTTAAAAACATCCCATAACTCTTCAATATCACACACATCATCTGATCCGTCAAACTTTTCACGCAATTTCCTTTTAAACTCTTCTTTTACCTCATCATCTTGTAAATTCTCAACTTTTATTCTTTCTAGTACCGTCGAAGGTTCCGGAATACGATGTCGCCATTTCTTAAAAAGACCCCTCATTCGGCAAACTACCAGGAAGTGGTCTGTATCGACTCCTATTCCTCGGTACGATCTGGTGTCTAATACTTTCTTCCTCAATCTCTCATCCACTATCACAAAATCAATCATACTTTTCACATTAGCGTTTTCCCATGTATACATGTGAATCTTTTTGTGGGCAAACATAGTGTTTGTCACACAAAGATTCCATTCCAAACATATCTCAAGCACACTACTTCCATTCTCATTTACTCTATCGTCTCCATACGAACCAAGCACCTTCTCATAGCCATCACGTTTCACTCCCACCCAACTATTGAAATCCCCTAACATAACTAACCTTTCATTGTCTTTGCAAATGCGCAAGACATCCCTCACACTGTCCCAAAACTGTTCCCTCTCTTTTTGGACTCTCTGGGAAGCACTCGTACCCTTATCTGTAGGAGCATATACCCCCAACACAAAAAGGCGAGTTAGTCCGACTTTAAGTCTAACCCAGAGGAGTCGTTATTAATAATAATATATATTTTTATAGAAGTTATTAATAATAATATATATTTTTACTGCTGTTCATGGATCTTCTAATAGACGCCAGAAATAACAATGATTGAGTTCCAATCACAGACATAGTAAAAAATATAGACTAAGTGCAGCGAACAATCATAGTGAAGCCAACAAATCCGTGCACCTTCGTGTACAAACCAGCGCTCACGCACACGCAACTCGAACCGTGCTCACCGCTCTCAGTACATATGTCGCGGCATCGTCCAGAAAGCTTCGCGAAAAATAAAATATAGACTAAGTGCAGCGAACAATCATAGTGAAGCCAACAAATCCGTGCACCTTCGTGTACAAACCAGCGCTCTCGCACACGCAACTCGAACCGTGCTCACCGCTCTCAGTACATATGTCGCGGCATCGTCCAGAAAGCTTCGCGAAAAATAAAATATAGACTAAGTGCAGCGAACAATCATAGTGAAGCCAACAAATCCGTGCACCTTCGTGTACAAACCAGCGCTCACGCACACGCAACTCGAACCGTGCTCACCGCTCTCAGTACATATGTCGCGGCATCGTCCAGAAAGCTTCGCGAAAAATAAAATATAGACTAAGTGCAGCGAACAATCATAGTGAAGCCAACAAATCCGTGCACCTTCGTGTACAAACCAGCGCTCACGCACACGCAACTCGAACCGTGCTCACCGCTCTCAGTACATATGTCGCGGCATCGTCCAGAAAGCTTCGCGAAAAATAAAATATAGACTAAGTGCAGCGAACAATCATAGTGAAGCCAACAAATCCGTGCACCTTCGTGTACAAACCAGCGCTCACGCACACGCAACTCGAACCGTGCTCACCGCTCTCAGTACATATGTCGCGGCATCGTCCAGAAAGCTTCGCGAAAAATAAAATATAGACTAAGTGCAGCGAACAATCATAGTGAAGCCAACAAATCCGTGCACCTTCGTGTACAAACCAGCGCTCACGCACACGCAACTCGAACCGTGCTCACCGCTCTCAGTACATATGTCGCGGCATCGTCCAGAAAGCTTCGCGAAAAATAAAATATAGACTAAGTGCAGCGAACAATCATAGTGAAGCCAACAAATCCGTGCACCTTCGTGTACAAACCAGCGCTCACGCACACGCAACTCGAACCGTGCTCACCGCTCTCAGTACATATGTCGCGGCATCGTCCAGAAAGCTTCGCGAAAAATAAAATATAGACTAAGTGCAGCGAACAATCATAGTGAAGCCAACAAATCCGTGCACCTTCGTGTACAAACCAGCGCTCACGCACACGCAACTCGAACCGTGCTCACCGCTCTCAGTACATATGTCGCGGCATCGTCCAGAAAGCTTCGCGAAAAATAAAATATAGACTAAGTGCAGCGAATAATCATAGTGAAGCCAACAAATCCGTGCACCTTCGTGTACAAACCAGCGCTCACGCACACGCAACTCGAACCGTGCTCACCGCTCTCAGTACATATGTCGCGGCATCGTCCAGAAAGCTTCGCGAAAAATAAAATCCCTCAGATACATGGCGTGTGCGTGAGCGCTGGTTTGTACACGGAGGAGCACGGTTTTGTTGGCTTCACTATGATTGTTCGCAGCACTTAGTCTATATTTTTTACTATGTCTGTGGTTCCAATCAATAATATTTTAAAAGTACAGATTTGTTACTTGCGCTCGCAATCTGAAGAATCGAAAACGTCCTAACTTAGGACGTTTTTCTATTAATCCGCGCCAAGTAATGCGTCGTGCGTGTCAGGTGATAAAAAAAACTAAAATTCTGTCGTGTGCGTACAAAAAGTGTTCCAATTATGACGCGAAAGTAACTTGAAGTTACCAACTTACTTAATTTGTTCCTACTAGTTTGTGTATTGTGCTGCCGCTGCCTACGGAACATTATTTTCGGTTGTTTTGTTAGGGTGTGACTTATCCATACTTTTAAATATCTTTGGTTCCAATACTATTATTTATTTATTTACTAGCGACCCGTCTAATTATAGCCTATAACCCTCTTAGATAATTCCACTTTCTATTGGTTAAAACGGTATGAAAATCCGTATAGTAGTTTCTGAGATTAGCCCAAACAAACACGAATTCAGAGCGCGACTTTAATTTGTAATCAAGACATGGAAACTAAGCATATAAACGTAAAGTAACATTAATAAATAGCCGACAGAAAGCCAATGACAAGTAATCTCTTATAAGCAAGCCTTTTTCAACTCAGCCTATCGCAGTCCACTGCTGGACATAGGCCTCTCCCAAGTTGCGCCACAACACTCGGTCCTCCTACCTTCTTTGCTTATCTCCATTTAAAATAATAGCTATACAGTTGTCGTACTCTTTCCATTTCCAATTGGTCACAAACGCAATGGTAAGGGTTTAAAAAAGTAAGTCTTCTCATTTGCCGAAAGTCCCTTTCGCAAAAAGTACCACTCTTAATTCTTCTCCTTAATACCAGTGTTCCGTGTGGTACCGGTCGTAAAGAATTGCACCACCTCTCTCTTCTCATGGGTGTCGTAAAAGGCGACTAAGGGATTCACCAAGATGGGCAGCAGCTTTCTCTGAGTATTTAAACAACCAACTGCGATCGCCAACCCGCCTGCCAAGCGTGGTGATTATGGCATAACCCCCCTTTGGGGAGGCCTTTGTCCAGCAGTGGACGTCTTTCGGCTGAAATGATGATGATGAATACCAGTGGGACCATTTGCGAAATGGGACGATTTGCAACTAATTTCTACAAAACTACTAGGTGGTAACAGCATACGTCGCGTCCCTGTGCCGCCACGACATGGTCGTCCAACAAGCGGCTGCAGAAGTGACAGTGCGCGCGCTGGTGACGCGGGGGGCAGCGGGGAGGCTGCGGGCGGCCCTGCGGAGGGGGGCGCTGGGGGACGCGCGCCCGCTGGCCTGCGCGCTGCTGTCGCTGGGGCACCTGGACCCCGCCGCCGCGCAGCTCGCGCTCGACATGCTGTGGCGGCTCAAAGGATACGAGGTAACATACAGACAGACACATAGGGACCCTACCACAGGTTCGAGAGGCAATATCCTCTCTTCCCATCCGCAGGAGACGACCTGAGCGCCGTAGGAGGGCGTATGCCGACCTCCAGCCACCCTAGGTGTGGGCCTGTGGGCGGCGGACTCGGGGTGGCCCACCGCCCGACCAGTCAAGGCCCGTGACGGTGGCGCGTCGTGTTCCGCTGGTTGGGCGAATACGGGAGTATTTTTCACGCCCCCGGCCAAGGGTCGGTAGAACACTGTGGTGGTTTTTAGTCGGTAAGAGTCCGACACTGGCTCTGCCTTCCGCGGCCGGAGTTTGTCCATGAGGATTTTCCCCACGAAAAAAAAGGGACACTACACAGAAATAGATAGATATAATGGAAAAGTCGGCGGGGCGCGCGTGGCAACACTCTGCACTAAAGTGCAGGGCATTTCAAAGCCTTTCTCAGTACGCCTTATGACTTGTTTCTGTAAATACTGTAACAAAAACCTGCAAAAATTCCTTATTGCGCCGTTTCGAACTGCAGAAACAAAAGCTGTAAAGTACATTTAATTAAAGTTAATTTTTAAACATTAATGGAACATGGAAGTCCCTAAACCGATTACGGACCCGGGTAGACAGATGCAGGTTTAACATGAGCAAGTGGGGCTATCTAAACCAAACAGCTACAGCCTGCATGTGTGGCATTGATCCTCAATCAATGTCTCACTTGCTATGCTGCTCCATGTATCCAAGCACTTGCACATTGAGTGACCTTATCAGTGCCACAGACAATGCATAAGACGTGGCAAATTTCTGGGCCAGCAGCGTGTGGTTACTGTGCCACTGTCAGTAATTTTTTTGTACCGTCGGCACGAAGAAGAAGAACAATGACGTCAATATGGGAGGCATAGTTTGTTCGAAAGTTGCCACGCATGATTACAACCATTTTATGTATCTATTTCTGTGGACACTACACAGAGGCGAGCAACCGCGCGATTCTCAAGGTGGAAGACGCGCGTTGGCTCGCCTGTGCTCTCAAGTTTCTGAATGCGCACAAGCCCAGTGACAGTTCAGAAGTGAATTCTAGTTTTCTTCTGTACCCAAAGCAATTTTAAATATTAAAGCTTTTACTTATCTTGCTACGCTATCTGTTTATGTACTTTATGTGCTCAGTTTTGTGCCAGTTTTATACACATCTAAAACTAAAACGAAAGTGACTGACATAGCCCGAAGAATGCCAAACTTAAGTGGGAGTGGGCGGGGCACATTGCTCGCAGAACGGATGGCCGATGGGGCAGTAAAGTTCTGGAGTGGCGACCGCGTACTGGAAGGCGCAGCGTGGGTAGGCCCCCCACAAGGTGGACCGACGACCTGGTGAAGGTCGCGGGAATCCGCTGGATGCGGAAGGCACAGGACCGGTCGTTGTGGCGATGCTTGGGGGAGGCCTATGTCCAGCAGTGGACGTCTTTCGGCTGAAATGATGATGATGATGATGATTTCTGATACACGTTGTATACGTGTTTGGTCGGGCGTCGCCGCAGGAGGTGGTGGAAGTGCTGCTGAGCTGGAGCGAGCCGGTGGGCGCGGCGGGCGCGGCGCGGCAGGCGGGGGGGGCGTGGCGCGCGCTGGCGCCGCGCAAGCTGCTGGCGGCGGCGCGCGCCGGCCCGCCCGCCGCCTTCGCCGCGCTCTACCACGCGCTGCAGGCACGGAACGAGCGCACCCGAGGATCCCCGCACTTCTTGAAAGGTGACTTACATACACAGACCAGTGGCCTGATTCACAAACGTTCGAAAAGTTTCCGTTTCCGAAGTGAAATTTGACCGGCAAACGAAACAAAACGGCCACTTCCTGCGACCACGAATGATGCAAAGCATTCGAAACATCAGGAAAAGCAATGTTAATAATAATACGCGATGTAATCCAGTCAATATTGTTTTATTACAAAAATACGATTTGAGAATCGAACGCATTCGGAAACGCTACTCATAGTTCTTTAATTTTACATCGAGTGCTTTCCGACAGCAAATGGCTCACGGGATAGTTTCTATGTTTCGCGTTGCGTTTCCGAATCCGTTCGGTTCTCAAATCGTTTTGTTTCTTAATAAAACAAGTTTAACTGAATAACATCGTGTATTATTATTAAAATTGGTTTTCCTGACGTTTCGAATGCTTTACAGCATTCATGGTCGCAGGAAGTGGACGTTTTGTTTTATTTGCCAGTCGAATTTCACTTCGGAAACGGAAACTTTTCGATCGTTTGTGAATCAAGCCACAGCAAGCCTTTAGACGCCTATTAGCCGGATACCCCCGGTCACAAATCATATGCCAATCGGGACGTCACTCCGTCAGCGAGCGGCACCAATCATATCACCGAACATTTGAGCCGACCAATCATAACGCGCCGTCCGCGACCCGGTCGCCGCCAATATTTTACGACTGTGTTCTCATGCAAAACTTTGTTTATGCGGCGTCTTGAGGCTTACTGGTCTGTGCTTACATAGAACTTCTAACTTTCAGCTATACTACGGTCAACTATACTTTTCTTATATTTTGTATCGACTGTCCTTTCTTAATTTTTTACCTATGTGTTTTTTTTTGTTTGTTTTACTTTCTATGTAACCCCACCTATAAGTTGCCTGCTTGTGTTTATCACTGTGTTTTAAATGTTGCGCGTCGTTAACTGTGACAATAAACTATTTTTCTTTCTTTCTTTTTTTCTTTTCCATAAATCGATACCTTGTACCGCCCATGATGTACCCATAATTTATACGTTGTTCCTGTTTACTACTATTTTCATGGTATTGAACTGTTTACGGGACTTGTCGCGCACAATTACACACACGAATATTTGCACAGGACACAAATATTTGTGTGATGAACATAAGTGTTTTGTGTTGGTCTGGGTGTGTTGCTTATGTATTATAAGTATGTATTTACAACAACAAAAATATATAAGCATTGTATTTATCGTCTAGTACCCATAGTACAAGCTCTGCTTAGTTTGGGCCTAGATGGTGCTGTTTTTAAAATGTTCCCAAAAATATTTATTTTTATTTTATTGATTTTAAACATAGAGCACCAGTAATAAGATAGAATTTAGTTTGTTACTATGGAAAAACTGAAACTATTGATTGAATTACTGAACCAAAAGTATTGATCGAAAGTTACGGCAAACCGCTCCTGATATAGACTTCTAAAAACGGATTTTAAAATCTATTTCCGGATCTAAAATCTGATTTATATCCGTTTGCGTATAAATCCGACAACGCCCATGTCTAATGCTCCTATGTATAGAAGAGATAGCCCTACTACCCATAGTCATAAGTTTATTCTCGTGTCTTGGTCAGATATATTATTGGCGGTTTTAAATCCGTCAATAGGAAGATATTATTGCTTCTGTCTGACTGTACCAAACGTGCCGTCAGTTAAATTATTCATAGTCCTCATAGATTACTATTTTTTGAAAATAAAACTCACGTTCAAACAGTTAAAGGTTGATGATACTGCACTAATCGTGGTTATAAAATGCCAACTCTTGCTTATTTGTCATGCAGCTGGCTAAAATATTTCCATAATCCTATAGAATTACATCAGTCTTGCTTGACCTCCAAAGCATAATAATAAGTTAGTGTCAGTTTACGATAGTTTGAAAAACACATCATTATCATGGTGTATGTTATTTTTCTGCTGATAACTTATCGACACCAATAATTATATTATGTCGATATCATGGGGTTGCCTTAGATAAACTTTGTTTTATGTAGTTGATAAGCCATTGATATAGGTATAGATACTTAATTTCTTAAAAAATTACGAGAAATATACTTAAAAAGATAATCATGGAGTGTATGGAGTGAAGAGTATAGTATGGTATAACGGGCTGGTTTCCGCAACTCCACGTCCAAGCGTGTATTTTGCGTACGGGTGGGAACTTACTCGATCCACCCCAACTCCTCGAAAAAGGCCAGCAACGCCTTAGTATTGCTGGTGATCTCTCTGAGGGTACCTGGGTTACCGAAGTACTTGGCCCTGTATGTGGCGACCTCAGGCAGTCTAGAAGCACATGGACTGCTGTCTCGTCTTCTACCATGCAGGCTCTGCACAATGGGCTGTCCGAAACACCTATGACAAAAAGATGCTTGTTAAAGGACCCGTGGCCAGTTATAGCAGTGTATGGAGTGAAATAGAACTGATTTCGATAACAAGTTGGTCAATCATGCCTGTTATTGATAGCCTCGTCAGTCAGCGGCAAAGGTGCATCAAACTAAAATTAACCAGCACCGACATGATTGCGGGCTATGGAAAGGGCTATGTTCGCAGTCTTGCGGAGATATAATTGGACAGAGAATCAAAGTTGCCGATATAGCCCACAGTATCAGCAAGCTGAAGTGGCAGTGGGCTGGCCATATTAGCCGAAGAATCGATAACCGTTGGGGTAAACGTGTTTTTGGAGACCGCGTATTGGCAAACTTAGGGTTGGCCCTGAAGCTCGGTGGAGCGATGATATTGCCAAAGCTGGATGCGAGTGGCTGAAGATCGATGGCAGTGACTTGCTATTTCAGAGGCCATGTCCAGACCTATGTATTACCAATATAGGCTGTCCTGAACCCCTAGCATGAGATTTTGCGATGTCGTGTAGTTATTGTCAAATTTTATATGGGACTTGTTTAGTTCCAAATATGCAAACGTGACGCCGATAAAAATCACATATAAAATTTGTCGATAACTTTAACTACATGATATCGCGAAAATTCATGCTTGCTCTGATGATGACATGATTGGTTCGCTTCGATAGCTCAGCAATTAGCTTCTATGTTATGTATATTTTGGTGCATAAAAGGGTTTGATATTTATTGTATGGAGGCTGGCAGACAGTGGCGTAGCTACCGTAGGGCTAGGCGGGGCAGTGCCCCGGGGCCCCCAAGCTCAAGAGGCCCCTCGGCTCCATGAACGACGTTCGAAAAGTTATATAATATCCTAGTTGAATAAAGAATGTTCGACTTTTAACTTTTTGCCCCGGGGCCTTTATAGCTACGCCACTGCTGGCATAGTCTTCGATCCATTTAGCAAAATCGCGTCGTATTACTTCAAATAGAAAACAAAGAACAAAATCGAGTCATTTTTAACCGACTTCAAAAAAAGGAGGAGGTTATGTATTAGGCGGGTTTTTTTTTTTTTTTTCATGTATGTACACCGATTACTCCGAGATTTATGGGCCGATTTGCGTGGTTGTTTTTTTATTTGATAGAGGAAGTCCGCGCGGTGGTCCCATATAAATTTTATTGACTTAGGTCGAGTAGTTTTTGAACCAGCTTCAATAAATCAGTTTAATTTAGCTTCGCTTACCTAGATGATCTACTAATAGTTTCGTTTTTCTGTGAATTCTCAACTAAAAAAAAAGTATGAAATAAAAACTTTTTAACAAAAAATAAAACCTACTTCAAAAACCTTAACTAAAAAGTAAAAAATAATCCTTGTATGTATTTCAAAATCTTAACATAAACCAAAATTTTGAAGGCGGCGCGTGTTTTTCATGTATGTTCGCATAAACTGTTTTTTTAACCGACTTCAAAAAAAGGAGGAGGTTATGTATTCGGCAGGTTTTTTTTACTATAGATAAGCGCTCGACAGTACATTATATTTACATGACGCAAAGGGACAGTCACGCGCCACCTTCAAAATGTTGGTTTATGTTAAGATTTTGAAATACATACAAGGATTATTTTTTACTTTTTAGTTAAGGTTTTTGAAGTCGGTTTTATTTTTTGTTAAAAAGTTTTGTAATCTTTAACTCATTATCTCCATAACGTGAGACTTTATGACATTATGCTACATAACATTTTGTGTTCGTCTATAGGACCCCAATCCAATACAAGTTCCATTGTGCGAATCGATTTGCAAAAAAAAAGTGGATTGAAGACCATACCAAAGGTTTTCAAACCCCTTTATCTTTGCATCCATGATTCTGAAGATACCTTAGTGTACTCAAAACGAATAACAACTTCACATTTTTAACCAAAACACTAATTGTTTCAGGAGAACAATGCGACAGCTACGTGGAATACTACAAACATATCACTGCCGAACCACTGTAAATTAGAAGCCAAATACTAACGGAGGAGAAGAAGTTGGACTCTATCGTGTCGATAACCTTTCTTTTTTTTAGGCGCTAGAGGGGACTGCTTGAAGCAATCAACATGTACCATTTGACTGCCAACAACTATTGTCAACATGTTATTGAAATAACTCAAAACCTGAAACTAGTTTGCTCAGAAGCAAGAGTAGAATGGTATAAACTACTTTTTAGGGTTCCGTAGTTCCTACAAGGAACCCTTATAGTTTCGTCATGTCCGTCCGTCTGTCCTAATCCTTTAAAGCTTAATAACTTCTACAGTTATAAACATCATCATCATCATCATTTCAGCCGAAATATGTCCACTGCTGGACATAGGCCTCCCCCAAGTGGCTGACAACAGCTAAAACATCAGACCTCTGCGGTCACTGTCGTTTTGTACAGAACTGAAAGAGAGGCAACGAGCAGAGCGACGTCGGGTGCGCCGCTCAACTTGAATGAATATTATCTTTTTTTTAGGGTTCCGTAGTCCTACAAGGAACCCTTATAGTTTCGTCATGTCCGTCCGTCTGTCCTAATCCTTTACAGCTTAATAACTTCTACAGTTATAAACATAAGTAAATGAAATTTTGTTAAAAAATAGTATAAATATTGATCTCAATTTTCAAAGAATAAAAAAAATTTAGGGGTGGCGCCCATACATGTGAAATGGGGATGAAAATATTTTTTTCGCTGCACCCCCTCGTGTGGGGTATCATTGAATAGGTCTACTAAAATGAAAGTAATGTTTCATACACCGCTTTTTTATCAGGTGTACCATCTGCGAAATATAGCCCGCCAAAGTGGCTTGAAATGTGTCCCCCCCCCTGCCATTTCTAAACTATGCAACGTAGAAACTTATATTCTTCTATATTGATAGACCTTTGTAAAAACTCTCTTTTAAAATTATTTCGAGCATAAAATATAATTTTTTGAGTTATAGAGAGAAATCTGAAAAATACTTAAGACGTCCTAGTTCAAAGGTCATTGACCTTAGAGAATAATTATCATAGCAAATATTGCAAAAACTAAAATAGCCATGATTAATATTCGATTTGATTTGTTTGTAACACCTACTTAAGGTACCCTATAATACTGAGCATGGCCCGACAATCCCGACATGCTCTTGGCCGGTTTTTTTTTTATAAAAAACTAAAAGCTTATTTGAAAAACAGAAACAACTATGTTTTAGATTATTGTCTTTCTTATAAAACAACCAGCCCACTACTGTCCCACTGCTGGGCACGCCCGCCTCTTCTCAGTATGAGAAGGCTAAGTGGGCGCCAGCAGGGGGGTGCCAGGGGGTGCACTTGCACTCCTTGGGAATCTCGGGATCAACATGAATTATTGAAATAAAAAGCCGTCTGTTGGAAAACTTGGAAATCATTTTTTTATTCACAATAATGAGTAGGCAGTAATTACACAATTCTCATTTAAAAAGCAACTGCAGCTATTAACAATAATATACGGCAAAGATTGTAAGAAAACTAAAATCTGCACCACCTGGAAATTATTACTGCCGGCGCCCGCCCATGGCTAAGGCCTTAGTCCACCACGCTGGCCTAGTGCGGGTTGGCGGACTACACACATCATTGAAACTGTATGGAGCACTCTCAGGTGTGCAGGTTTCCTCACGATGTTTTCCTTCACCGTTAAAGCAAGTGATTATCGAATATAAATCCGCACATGAATTCGAAAAGTCAGAGGTGCGGGCCGGGATCGAACTCACACCCTCCTGCGTGGAAGGCAATCGTTCAACCGCTAGGCTATCACTGCCACTGTCTTTCTTATATGTCTTCTTAATTTCTTTTATAATAGTTTGTAAATAAAAGAGATCGTTTGCTCTAAAGCATGTTTTAAGAGGTTAATTTACAAAAAAAAAACCATAGAGAAAACTTCAAGAAAACGTATTTTGGGCACAATACAGTTTTAGAAAATACGATCAAGATTAACATATATTTTTTTCACTGCCACAAACTGAATAGATACAGCTAAAAATGTTTTTAAAAGAAGCCTATTTGGGGTATTTGGCTATTGTCAGCGTCTTAACGATTAGTTGGGTGAAAAACGTACCAGAGGTGCCTGAGAGGTTTAAAAAAATTGGCCTTCTGAACAAGATATATTATTATCCTTTGGCTATAGACGCGGGGGTGTAGGGCGGGGTCAGTGTGGTACGGCGTTTAGAATAAGTATGTCAAAAAATTACAGAAGGCTTCTACATTAATTTACGAAAATAAATCATAACATTCCATATCAATTTATTACAATATAAAAATTTGTTGCGGTGTCCGAGGTTTTGAGCTATTGAAATAACACAGTAACACACTGTATATTTACTATTGTTGACTATATAAACCGTTCAAGCAGTCCGAGTATTCCCAGCCTTAAAAGTTTGTTTACACTTTCATTAGTGCAAGTAATTAGTAAGTTATCACCAGCTGCAAACAACGCAATGTGTACTGCGACTGAGACCCAGCCACAGACCAGTAAGCCTCTAACCGATTAGCCGGATATGTCACCAAACATATGTAGCATTGCATATCATACGCCTCGCCCGCAATGTTTTTTTTTTTTTGTGGCTATTATTCTCACATTAAAAACAACACACTAGCGCAAAGCAATCATTCTTGATTTTTCTCATGTATCTGGTCTGCTCGACGTCCGTATGTCACTGCAGGGATCCAGCAGAATACCAGTGTCAGGTATAATACCTGGCACATGCTGAGCTGGACACCCATTTGGTACAATACTGAGACATATCACACTTTTTTATTGTATTTTTACTTGTATGTCATGTGTCTTGTTTTTGTACAAAATAAACGTTTTATCTATCTATCTAACTAATCGGGACGTCAGTCCAATCAATACCAATCATACGGAATCATACCACCTAACTTTTGAGCCGACCAATCATAACGCGCCGTCCGCCCCCCGGTCCCCGCCAACATTTTACGACTGTGTTCTCATGCAAAACTTTGTTTATGTGGATTGTGGCGTCTTGAGGCTTACTGGTCTGTGGACCCAGCATAACGGAATCCACACTCAATGGCTACTTGGAATAGTACATTACTCTCGAAGCCTGAAATGAAGCAATTGGCTGAACACGGCTGATTCTAAAAAGACGAGGCCGTTAATTGCTATTTCGGCCGAGTCTAAACTTAGTACTTTTCTCTCATTTGCGAGGAAACAATACAACAATTAAATTCAACAGTATCTAATTTTTATTCGCGCCAATTCGCCCGCGCGCCGTTCTTGTTCTATTTTGAATGTTTTGAAAAAAAGTTGTATTCAGCCTTTATATTGATAAATATTTTGTACCCAAAAACACCTTATTTATGTAATGTGTGTACTTGAAATTCCCGCTAGCATTTAAAAATTAAAAACTGACGAGCAATTTCTAGTATTGTCGTGTTGGATATTGCTGGCGTGTTATTTCGTTGCGTTACGGAAAAGAGCCGATTGATGTTTTTTTTTTTTTTTTTAATGAACCAATTTCCGAGCAAGTAGGAGAATTTTTTATACTACCATTTTTTTTTATTTTTTTTTATAGTATAGTATGGCGAAACGAGCTAAAGGCCCACCTGATGTTAAGCGGTTACCTTTGCCCATGACAACTTCAATATCACCTAAGCTATTGCCTAAATGGTACCGCAAGTCGGTTCGCCAAACTGAGACATGAAGATGGAAAGTCTCATGTGATTGTAATTTCACCGGCACCCGTACCCTTCAGACCGAAACAAAGCAATGCAAGCATCACTATTTGGCGGAGAAGTAGGCACGGTGGTAGTACTTCCCCGGACGAGCTCTTTCACAAAGGAGCTCTACTACTACTGAATATATTATGCTACCAATAATATGCTATTCATCCTTTACAAATAATACTCCAAAGGCTTTTTTACACTAAGCATCGAAATTATTCGCACTAAGCAAATTGAAATCTTACGCTTTAATTATATTCATCCTCGCATTTGTCCAAATGGTTTTTTTTTACAAGATCTGTGATTCAAATAATAATATTATTTATGTGTAGGTACCTCCTGTAAACTCCTGTTGTTTGCTGTATTGTTAGTTTTTTAGTGATCTTAAAATTGTGACAAAAGATGTACCTACAAGAGTATATCTACGTTTGTTTATAATTTAAATCTTATAGGTGTAATAATTTTGACAAAATATTTATATTATAATTACATTGTTTTTCTAATTAACGGAAATTATCGTGTGTTAATGTTGGTAAAAAATGTTAATTAGTTACATAATTAAGTAATGCAATGTATATTTTGTTATGAATATAGAGAAATGTTATTTTTTAATGTGTCTTTTATGTATTTTTTCATTACCTACTGATCAAAAGGTCGACCTTTCTGACACTAATTAGCACTATTAACAATCACGCAATGCGAAAGAAACAAAAAAAAAATATGGACCTTATCATCCTATACTAATAATATTATAAATATGAAAGTTTGTGAGGATGTATGGATGTTTTTTACTCTTTCACGCAAAAACTACTGTATGGATTTTAATGAAATTTGGCATACAGATAGAATTTAACCTGGATTAACATATAGGCTACTTTTTATCTTATCTTATCTATTACAAAATTATATAAAATTGTTTGTTCGAGCATCACGCTAACACTACTGGACCGATTTTATTGAAACTTTTTGTGTTTGAAAGCTGATGATTAGACTTAAAAACTGGTAAGGGTTTTAAGAAAGAAAGAAAAAAAGAAAAAAAATCGTGGGTGCGTCCTCCCTCACCCGACAGATACGAAGCTTCTACGCATTTGCACGAGCGGATAGTAATGTACGATGGATGGATAGATGGATGAATGAAAGTGGAGTGGCGGTGGAAGTGGAGTGCAGTGGAGTGGAGTGGTGTTATAATAGTTACAGGAAAACACCTAATTATTAACAGGTTCCATCACGTGGGTTAACAGAATTTAACACGAGTGAAGCCGCGGGTAAAAGCTAGTATATTATAATCGACTGCACACATAAATAGATAGATAGAATGGTTGTAATCACAATTTTACTTGCGATTCATGCGTGACAACTTTCGAACAAACTACGCCTCCCATGTTGACGTCATTAATTTTTTTTAAATGACTTTAATCAAACGGACTTTACAGCTTTTGTTTCTGCTGTTAGAAAGCGTAAGGCATTTTTGCGGGTTTTTGTTACAGTATTTACAGAAACAAGTCATAAGGCGTACTGAGAAAGACTTTGAAATTCCCTGCACTCTGGTGCAGTTTTGACACGCGCGCCCCGCCCACTTTTCCATTCCATTTATATGTAGGTATCTATTTCTGTGCGACTGCATGACAATGGTAACACTAATTAGAAAACCGCCCTTACTGCTTACGAAATAAAGGCGCTGTCAATGAATGTCAAACTGTTACCACTGACGTGCGGTTTACCGTACGTGGTAGGTAGGTACTAGTGATGTAACGAATATTCGCATTCGCATTCCCGAATATTCGCATATTTTTGCATATTCGCATTCGCATTCGCAAGATTTCTGCGAATGTTTTGCGAATATGAATATCAGAAGAAAAAAAAACCAATTTAAAGATAATTGTAGGTTAATAAAATCAAAATCCATTCATTTCTATGTTTTTTAATGCAAGGGAAAGTAACTTAACCTCGTAAGTACATTATCAGTCTTCACTTTATCATTTGGTATTATTTATTTATTATTTTACTTGGGGTGAATATCACTAGGTTACTATCAGGTGAATGGGGCGCTACACACCTTCATGAACAGCTGCAAAGTGTCGGAAAAGGCACGGCTGGCTGTTCATGAGGAAGTGTTAGTGCCTACACTTATCTATGGTAGTGAAAGTTGGGTATGGCAGAAGAAATATGAAAGCAGAATAAATGCAGTAGAAATGAGAGCTTTGAGAAGTAGGTGTGGCGTAACTTTGAGAGATAAAGTAAGGAATAACGTGATAAGGGAGCGTTGTGTAGTGAAAGAAGATGTAGTGACAAAGATTGAGAAAGGTATGTTAAGATGGTTTGGACATATAGATAGGATGGACGAGAGGAGATTGACGAAACAAGTATACGAAGCGAGTGTGGATGGAAGAGTTGGAAGGGGACGACCTCGGCGAACGTATCGCGATCAAATCGCGGACGTTCTCAAAAAATGCCAGGTTAAGAGTACTCTAAACCGACGAGCATGCATGACGAAGTTAATGGACGTAGATGAAGCGAAAGTGGTGTCAGGATCATAGCAGGTGGAAATCCATAGTCTCTGCCTACCCCAATGGGAAACAGGCTTGATAATATGTATGTATGTTTACTTTGGGCAATGAAGCTTAATAATTAAATTTTCAATAGAACTAAAAAGACAAAAAATATATAATGCAATGTAAACAAACAAAAACAAATTCTTCTATAATTTTTTTTCTGTTTTATACTTAAGTTTCTACTCATGTTATATAATCATCTTCTTGAACAAAACTAAAAATAATAATCAAACAAACACATTATTCTCTATTCTCACTATTCTCATAGCAGTTGTAGTTCTTATTCTTATTCTTTATTGTACACCAGAAAAATACAGTAAAACTTATAAATAGAAATTATATGTACAAAGGCGAGCTCTAGTTCTTCCTTTTCTTGAATATTCAATGTTACACAGCTTGCATTTAGCTCATTCAGCATCGCAAAGTGTAAAATAAGTCCATATTTCACCAGAAGTTGCTTTACTCATGTTAATAAATAACTATTCTAACTGTAACCTCAAAATTCACTTGTTTTGTTTACGAAAATTGAACATTCGCATTCGCATTCGCGAATGTTCAAAAAATGACATTCGTTACATCACTGGTAGGTACAGTCTACTACACGTCACTGGTAATACTTGAATTACGAAAACCACCCTTACTGCTTACGAAATAGAGACGCTGTCAAGATCAAACTGTTGCCACTGACGTGTTGTCGATATTCCTAATACATAACCATCTTGAGAATCAGAAGTCATCCTCTCATGGGAATGTGGTATAGATGTAGGTACATAAGTGTACATTTGACTATCATATTCATTACAGTCGAAAGACGTCCACTGCTGGACATAGGCCTCCTCCAAGCATCGCCACAACGACCGGTTCTGCGCTTTCCGCATCCAGCAGATTCCCGCGGTTTAACTATAGGAATAAATAAATGAATAAATTAATGATACCAATAATTTTAGGATAACATAACATACATCACGCCTGTATTCCCCGAAGGGGTTGGCAGAGGTGTAATAGTACACCCACATTTCGCCAGTTATGTTATAGTCCCATGTAATAGGGGGCGAGCCTATTGCCATCAACCGAGCACAAATCCAGACTCCAGGCTGCTACTGGGAAGTTCCTAAAGAAAAAACCCAATAACACTTTTCCCGACCCAGGAATCGAACCCAGGACCCCATGCTCAGCAGTCGCTCTTGCGATCACTAGACCAACGAGGCAGTAATTTTAGGATAGACATCGTACCTAATTTACCATTAGATATGTCTACCGGTCTAGCTACACATAGGTATACTAAGTATGCTATGCAAGATACCAGGCCAGCCAGGTGGACCGACGACCTGAAGAACGTGGCTGGGGGCGACTGGATGCGGAAGGCAGAGGACCGAGTGCAGTTGCGCAACTTGGGAGAGGCCTATGTCCAGCAGTGGACTGCGATAGGCTGAGTTGATGATGCAAGATAGATAATTCCCGAAATCTTAGCTAAGTATAGCACGCAAATCCCAGTGGTGATTTCGTGAATAATTCCCACCAATTTGAAAATGAAACCTAAAATAATGTCACCTGAAATATACCTATCAACAAAATGTTTCAAATGATGAAGCATATTTATTATTCTTGGTCTGTTCAAGCAACATAACACAAAAATCTACGAGCAACGCAAAAAATCATCTAACATTCAATTTAATTACGCCGTTCTAGAAACAAGCAAAAAGCATAAGAATAGACACTAGTATCATTATCTATTTTATGCAAAAATCTAGTTTTCAGCTACCTATGGTTCCTTCCGCAACATTATTTTTTATATACTCAAAGTCAAGGTCGTCACACTAAACGTTATTTACAAGAATGATTTATCGTTAATTAGAAGCTAAGTATTAAAATTCAAGTCTATTCTATAGGTAGATTAGATACACAATGGGTACCTATCTTATTAATTGATAACTATTAGGTATTGAATTGAGTGACCAAGAAAATTTAACTTTATCTCAATGGTACAAGGGGTGTTTCAGAATAAACAGTACTCGCTACTGGCATTCAAAAAAGAATTTTATCCCATTGAGATAATGTTTAATTTTCTTAGTTGTTTAGGTCATTTTGAACGGTCTGTTTGTCCCGATATTTTTGACGCTGACTGTACATAGATTAAATAATTGTCTCTACTAGTCGACCAAGACAACTAGACAAGTAGCTGGTATGTAGTTCTCTCTCACTTACTGCGCGTGCGTCTCAGTACCATGTTTCGCCTTCCCTACTAAAAGATGGGTCAGCTGACTGGTCATTTTTTGAATTGATACAATAATGCATTTATAGGAACCTCTATGTAATGCTAACAACTTCACATGCATAGTTATTGAACCTTGATTATTATTCAGTTCACTGTTGCCAGGTCTCCCGATTTTCCGGGAGATTCACAGATTTTCCTAAAAATCTCCCGATCTCCCGATTTTCGACAAAAACCTCCCGATTTTTTACAATCTCTGTATAAAGCCTAATAGTAGGAATAAGATCAAAATCTGGCAAAAATAAACTACATAAAATGAAGCAGACAGATAAGTTGCTGCCCTGAATATTTCCGTCACTCCCAGTGTGCCGTATGTTCACTAAACACTTAGCGTAAAATATACTCTATCACAAAATAATAAAGTTTAAATAATTTTTTTTATATTACACGGGGCAGTAAAATGTAAAAAAATAAAACTGCTTTGATTTTAATATTACAGCTGGAATGGTGGCAAAATATAATACCGTGATTACTTCAAAAACTTAGATTTTTGTTGAAAAATATCATCTCCCGATTTTTCCATTTTTCCTCAATACATCTCCCGCTTTTTTCATAATAAGCCTCCCGGATTTTGAAAATCGGACCTGGCAACACTGATTCAGTTACTGTTTTGTCATAGTCATAAATTATAATTATTTATTTAATTCTTTTTGCACAACTGGGTACAAAGGCGGTCGTAACGCCATAGGCATGCATGCATGGCATGGAATTATGTACATACAGTCAACAGTGATCTTTGATGCATTTTATTTAATCTATGCATCTATTAGCAATAAGTCTGACAGCAATATCATATCATTATCATTGGGTATCAGTAGAAAGATACATACAATTCGAGACCTCAATCTCTGACATTGTGATTCTAATACAAGATGGCATTCTTTTATAAAAGTCAAAGTTATGTTCTAATTCTGTAAGCTAATTTCTAGGCATTATGCATCTGAAGCAGTGGCGTGCATTGCATATGTATAGGCAATGGGTACTGCCCTGTGCCTTCATCAATGGAGAGTTATTTTCTTTTTTCAAAGTATGATGATTATTTATCCTTTAATGCTAAATTAGAAATTAGACCTGTTAATGCTAAATTAATCTTCCTACATAAAAAAAACAAAACAAACAAATAACAAACACCACAATTAAATTTAAATGAAGTAGGCCAATGCACGCCATTGATCTGAAGGGTATACATGCATTAATAGTAGCATCAATCTTCGAGCTAATAGTTACTGTAACACAAAGTACCTAACAGAAAACAGCACCTAATCGAAATTAAAATGCAATTTGAGTAGGAGGAGGCAGTTTATTTTTTATATAAATATTTGTTAAAACATTCAACATGTTGTTCATCACTTTTAAAATGCAGTATAACAAAGACAATAACATAAATGCTTACAAAAATAGTGTTTTCCTTATAATTAGAAGTGGACAACAGCACGGATAGATTTTCCTATGTGCATCAAGTGGAAAGCCTCGTTAATTTCTTTCAGAGGAACACTATGTGTGACAAATGCATCCAGAGGAAGTTTATTTGCCAAGTACTCATCAACAAGCTTTGGTACACTGTCACGGCTCTTGTAGCCTCCAAAAGCTGTTCCCTTCCAGGTACGTCCAGTAACAAGCTGGAATGGGCGAGTGGCAATCTCTTCACCAGCTGCAGCCACACCAATGATGACTGAGACACCCCAACCCTTGTGACAAGCTTCCAGAGCAGCACGCATGGTATTCACGTTGCCAATGCACTCAAAAGTGTAGTCTAGACCTCCATCAGTTAAGTCAACAAGGACCTGTTGAATGGGTTTGTCATAATCTTTGGGGTTTACAAACTCATTGACTCCAAACTTCTTAGCTACTTCAAATTTGTCAGGGTTGATGTCAACTCCAATGATACGTTTAGCTCCAGCTGCTTTGCATCCCAATGCAACAGCAAGACCCACAGCTCCCAGACCGAAGATAGCACAATTTGTCCCAGGTTCAACCTTAGCAGTGTTCAGGGCAGCTCCATAGCCAGTAGGGACTCCACAACCCAGCAAGCACACTTTGTCTAAAGCTGCAGCATCATTGACTTTGCATAGAGAAATTTCTAGAACAACTGTGTATTCACTGAAGGTGGAGCATCCCATGAAGTGGAAGAGTTCCTTTCCCTTGCAGCGGAATCGCCGTGTGCCGTCGGGCATGACACCCTGGCCTTGCGTGATGCGAATCTTCTGGCACAGGTTAGTTTTGGGGTTCAAGCAGAACTTACATGTGTTGCACTGGGGCACGTACAGGGGCACAACGTGGTCTCCGGGCTTGACGGAGGTGACGCCGTCTCCAACACTCTCAACGATGCCGCCGCCTTCGTGTCCAAGCACTACGGGGAACACGCCCTCGGGGTCCTTGCCGGAGAGCGTGTAGGCGTCGGTGTGACAGACTCCGGTCGCAATGATCTTGACGCGAACTTCGCCAGCTTTCGGAGGGTCTACTTCGATCTCCTCGATGGATAGAGGTTTGCCGGACTCCCACGCGACCGCCGCTTGACACTTGATGACTTTCCCGGCTGTCGACATGTTCATGAGCACTGTACTGACTGCCACAAAATGAGTAAATGAAACAACAAACTGAATTTATGTGTCGACTATCACGATAATGTGTCGTATCCGATGATGTAATGAATTTGAACGATAAGACAAACTTCAATGTTCAAATAACCTTGAACTCTGATTCTTATTTCTTTGATCTTGAATTTTTTACGGCCAATTCATTTATTTGAGTAATTTTTTTTTATTCATGACCATGGATACATGTCCTTCAGTCGTAATCATTGAACATATTCACAGATTAATGATATATGTACAACATATTAAACTTGTATCCTAGTAAAGTGATGGAAACTTTACTAGGTTTCTGAGGGGATGATGAGATAATACGAAAGTCATGATTTTCAACTTTGTACCATTTATCCACACTTGTACACGTTAACGAGCACTTAACATTTAATTATCCACCATTATTACACATTAACACACGAAGAACCCAAATTTTGGAAAATAATAAAAAATCCACAACATGATCTTTACGAATTTTCCCGCCAACGCCCCTTTAATTTTTTTTTATTTTTTATTTATTCATGACCATGGATACATGTCCTTCAGTCGTAATCATTGAACATATTAACATTGTACTTATATCCTAGTAAAGTGATGGAAACTTTACTAGGTTTCTGAGGGGATGATGAGATAATACGAAAGTCATGTTTTTCAACTTTGTACCATTTATCCACACTTGTACACGTTAACGAGCACTTAACATTTAATAATCCACCATTATTACACATTAACACTCGAAGAAACACAAATTTAGGAAAATAATAAAAAATCTACAACACGATCTTTACGAATTTTCCCGCCAACCTCTTTAATTTTTAATCGCGGCAAGTGTTGCAAGCGCGCTCTTGTCAAAAATTACCCACAGAGAAAATAATCACTACGTTACAAGGAAGCTAAGGCCCGTATTCCAGAAGGATACTCAAGCGTTGATCTCTGTTTAAAACTAGTTTTAAGTTGAGCTTTGATTTTAGAACGTCCCTCAAGCAGAGATTTGTTGATCACAGTTCAGCTGAGTTTAGTTTCGTTTTATATTGTCACCTGTTTCGGTATTTGGGCAGATATTTGATCTGTAATCACTCAAGCGTGGTCCAGACTACGCTTGAGTAGAGATTTCTATTATATTTCAGGTCAAATTCGTGTGTTTTGTTGTTGAATTAAAGTTTATAATTACCGTTCTGGAATAAGACCGATACTCAAGTAACGATTCTATACTTAAGTAGTGATCAGGTGATTCGAGTTTAAACTGTACTTGAGGAAGCTACTGTAATACGGGCCTAAGATTCGTAGGTTACAATAACTTCATGGTTACAAGAGATTAGAGAAGGCAGGGTAGCTCGCTCAATTTTGTACAAGTTTAGAACCAACATTACAAACAAACTACTAGTACCAACAATATGACCAACATTCAGAAAGAATAATTTAATATGGCAGCTTAGTGATGAACTACATACGCCCGTCGCCCTACGTGTTATCGATAAATAGTGATGTGACTATCATAAAATGTGATTCATCGATATCGATGAAAACCTCGATGAGCTCTATATTTTTATATTATATTACTTAAATACAATTTGTATATAAATAAAACACACAAAATACTTTTTTATAAGTCTCTACTTGAAAACAAATCAAACTTAAAACTGATAGCCGGTGCTTTCGAGTTTTCAGAATTTCGGATGTTTCCACGTATTTCTCGTACACAACACAACTTCTGGTTCCACAAATATTGCTGACAGCACCGTAGAAGTTGTTGGCCCACCTGAAATAAATTTAACTCGTAATTCGTCCAGTCATTCATTGTGAGAGTACCAAAAACTCAGTGAAATTAGATTAGCCTGGTCTCTAAGAACCAATTGCTCCTCACTCTGCGGCCCTGACTAAGAGCTTGCCCGCCCCGCGTCTGCATAAACGAGTCTACGATCGCAATATGTTTGTAAATACAAACAAAAAAACAAACGCAAATACGCGTGAGACGCCGCGGGCCCCGTCGCTGGTATCGCCACGGAGAACCGCGTGTAGCCCCGCGCAGCGCGCCGCGTGTTCGTAAACGAGCCCTAAGGTAGCTTGTAATATTAAATAAGCAAATAAATATTATTCTTATTTAATAATAATATGTACCTTCAACTACAGTTGTGGATCTGTGTATCTTTAATGGTGTGCTGTTGATTGATTGTTTTCTGTCCCTGTACTTTGGATAGTGCAATCACTCAGGAATGAAAATGAAATCAATATGATGCATTGAATTATATGTTTACACATGAACATGATGGTTATTATTCTTATTATAAGCATAGGGATTTAGTCAACAATTTTTATTACCGTTGACTGCAGAAGGGGGGAGGCCTATGTCCAGCAGTGGACGTCTTTCATATTCATATTCTTATTCATTTATTTCGTAAAGCCTATTTACATATTGAACTAAGTTTACGGGACTTGTCGCTCACAATTAAATCAAAATGAAAAAAAAAAAAAAACAATATACCTACATGTCAAACAATAAAAATAATAATTTCGGCTGAAATGATGATGATGATGGTGATGACGACTGCAGGTGTCTATTAGCAACTTAGTAATAGTGTTTTAATTGAGATAAATTCAATAAATTATATATTTTTTACCTCTTTGAGACTTCTGGCTCCCAATATAGAAAGGATAATCCACAAGAGGAGGACTGCTCACTCAACTTCCACGATATTAACGGGAGCTGTTAAATTTGGAAGTTTGCATGAGAAATACGAGGAAACATCCAAAATTTTGAAAAAATAACTCGAAAAGCGTCGAAAAACAAATTTCTTCTTTAATTAGACTCGGGGTTGTTAGATCGAGTTTCTGAATTTTCCCCACATTCATATTTTTTTCTCCAAAATAATGCGTTTTGCAACTTTTTTCCCCATTTATTTTAAAACAGGAAATTTAACAAATTGTGAAATATAAGACTATACTTATGCAAAAAATTGCTATAAGAACATTTTTAGTGTATCTTGGATGATATTTAAAACTTTCGATACGACATTATATAAACTAGTAAGAATTATAATTATTATAGTTGTAATTGACATTTTTTGGTACTGAACTTGGACATAGTAATGTGATATTGTATAATACGGTGTTTGACAATTTTTTTAAATGTACGTAAAACGAGCTTGTAAAATTAAATAATCCAGATTTTAAATTCTCATTTTTAATTTCGCACTAAAACGCTAAGTCACGTGACATTATCGTCAACCTACGTCACTGTTCTTGTTCCGGTCAGTGTTGCCGGAATTCCCATAAAAGTACGACACGCTTACCAAAAAGGTACGAATTTGACAAAAAGTAAAAAATCGGAACGCGGTTTTTTTTTGTCACATGAGACATGACTAAAACGTTTTGTAGTTTGTGTTTGAATCACGCACATACAAAACAAAAGCTTTTAAATTACGTTCAAATTACCCACAAATGCTGATTAGTTTAATTGATAGTAAGTTATAAAGTACATAACCTGGCTCAATAAAATAAAAATGAACCTAAATTAACAATTGGTCTGAATCATGTAGACCAATTTTCAAATCTCAAAACCTTTTAACCGTTCCTAGCATATACATTTATGAGGTAGCCAAATTTGTGAGGCGTAATACACATCTATTTGAAAGCAAAAATAATACAAACAAACACAAAGTTACACACTCATATTTAAAATTGCCTGTACCTAGACTAGAAATGTTAAGACATAGCTGCGTATACATGGCACCACTTGTATATAACTCGTGCCCAAAGACTATTATCGACTTACCTTAAAATAAGTTCTGTGTATCACTACGTAAATGGCTAGTTCAAGAGAGTTTTTATTCAATCAACGAATTTCTAAAAAAATTCATTTCCGAATCATTTCACTTTGCAAATGCATTATAAATTTTGCTTTTGTGAGTATTTGTGTGTCAAGATATATAATTTAAGATAATTGTGTTTTGTTATTGTTCGCGAAGTTAATATTATTATGTCAATAGATTCCTAATTTAAAAAATATTATTTACCTTTTATGTTATGCCATTTGTATTTGTTTTGTAACCTTGACACACACCGTAATATTTTTATTGTATATTAATAAGTAACTTCCTCAACTTTCCAGTTTTTTTTTTTTTTTTTTTTTTTGCCGTGGGGAAATCATCATGGACGCACTCCGCCCGGGGTAGGCGGAGCCAGTGTCGGACTCTTACCTACTACCTTACTAAAACCTGCCACGGTGTTCCTTCAACTACCTTAGCCGGGGGCGTGGGAACCCGTGAGTATTCACACAACCACCCCCGACAGGTCCTGGCCCGCCACACAAGCACAAGCACAAGCACAAGCAGGCGAGCCCCTTCTCCCCGTGCGGCCTAACTTCGGCCGCACCCTCCTAGGTGGCGCACACGGAACACTGCACGCCACCTCACGTCATGGGCCTTTACCAGCTGCGCCAACTACGCCGGCTGTGCCAGCTACGCCAGCTGCTGGTCGGGCAGCAGACTACCCCGAGTCTGCTGCTCGCAGGCCCTACCTCCCGTAATTTTTTATAGAGGTTTTCTTCCTCGCGGTCCGGGCGGTGAAGCCAAGACCCTCGGTCCCAAGAGGCGCGAGAACACTACTCAGCGGGCACTCCTGGGGTTACGAGATCGACGGTGGCAGGGAAAGACAGTCCCCCCGCTGACTGCCCAATGGCAGGGTGAGTGAACACCGGGCCCGCCCCTGCTCCTCCACTGTGCCCTCTGTTGGCAACAGAGGGACACGTGGAGCAACTCCCCACTGGCCCAGAACGGGCCCCTCCTGCGCCAGAATATTCGCCACAGGCAATAAAATCCCCCGAAGCTTAATCCCTCGAAAGGATTTTATTGCCCGTGCCCAGGATGCCAAACAACTGCCGTTCCCTTCAGACGTGTACAGAAGGACAAGCAGCCGTCAGGCACACGTGGAGGTTTTCTGGCCAGCACCCAACATCGACTTATACCTACCTTACCACCTTACCTATGGTATGGACTCGAAACGCCAACGAAATACGCGTAGCATATTTACAATATCCGGGCCACTGTAATGGAGGCCATAGCTAGGGAGGTAAGAAGTCAAAAGTACGCTAAAAGTACCTCAGTTATTTGTTACTGATCACACTCAGGTAATTTTTGACAAGAGTGCGCTGGCAACACTGAGCCAGACAGAGTATAAAGTTAAAGCCGTCGTCAGCTTTGGCAAAAGGTATCTTTTGTAACCTTTTGGGTAACTTTCTGCTCCGTTAGGTTACTTTCAGGTAACATTACTACAAAAGGTAACTTTTCGAAATCAAATTACTTATTTTATTGTAATGTTGGAATTATACCATAGCAAAAGCAGAAACAAAGATTATACCTAAAGGAGTATATGAGTAACGTAACCTCTTTCTTTCACTAATTAATACTAACTAGGGACACAAAATTATATACATATCATCATCATCATCATTTCAGCCGAAAGACGTCCACTGCTGAACATAGGCCTCCCCCAAGCATCGCCACAACGACCGGTCCTGTGCCTTCCGCATCCAGCGGATTCCCGCGACCTTCACCAGGTCGTCGGTCCACCTTATACATATATTTAAACTAAATAACAAACCATAGATTGTTTCAGCGTTTCTTCTTAAGTGCACCTACAGCTAGGAAACGCCAAGGCCCCAAAAATTTATAAAAATTAAATTGTGATTTAGAAAAACGTTGAAAGCAACCTACATACACAAAATATATTTATATTTTTGGATTATCTCAAAATAACTTTGTTAAAACACAGTTCAAGGAAGCTCAATAACACTCAACACACATTGCTAACTTAAAATTTTGAAAAAAAGGTAACTTTTTTTAATAAATTCACATTAAAGGTTACTTTTTGCTCATCTCAGGTCAAGTTCCTTGCACTCAGGTAAGTTTTGACAAAAGCGCGCTGGCAACACTGACCATCGTGTTCGTGTTTATATTTATACCAAAGTTTGTACACGCGGTTTTTTCGTGTTTATAAATTAAACCTAGTTGCTAATTATATAAATTATGGCTAAGTTACATAATTACTATGTGCTATGCCCACTTATAGACCAGAAAAGCTTTCTTGGCGTAGCAGAAGACAAAGAAGAGGAACACGTTATTGTTACTTTAGGACGAAATGTCGTCAATAAATATCAAGTAAATATGTTATACTATATCGTAAACACTAAAAAAAACTATTCAAATCAAAAATTTTCTCAAATGCACATTATATTACTAAAAAATGGATTGTTTGTATTAGTGAAGGTTATGTTTGTAACTTTATTTCTTATCAGCTTTCAGACCAGAAGCAAGTCGGTGGATGGACTTCAAAAGACCACATGACATCTACTGTGATCTATGATAAAGAGCAAGAGAGTTATATCGGTGTGTTCAATAAAAATACCATCAAGACATGGAAGGAAACATCAGACAATTTGGATAAAATAAAGAAATATAAGGTAAATTATAACCTACTTATCATGCAAATTACAGGCTGCTTATAGTTAACAGTAATTGATGGATTGAGCAAAAGGTTGCTCAATCCTAAAATTACTGTTAACTAACAAACACTTTTATAAATTTTCAGTTTCCCCTGAACATTCTAAAGCTCATCCCAAGAAACAAACAGTCTTCACTAATCATCTTCTCCAATGGTAACTGTGCATCTTTGCCTTATGCACTCGACAACAGAAAGACTTACGAAAGCAAGTCACTACTGAAAGAAACCGACACCATTGTTGATGCTGCTTGCTACACCATCAACAAGACGGACTACATTTGCTATATTGTGAAGAATAATAAAGATGGCTATGAAATACTGAACTGCCCATTACGAGATGAGCTTGGTGACATGGACAGATCAAAGATTATGAAAACAAAAATTACTAGGCCTGATGATGTTTATGTTGTTGGAAAGTTTATATGCACTCAAGAAAAGAATGCTGTGTATATTTTGTGTGAGTAGTGTTATTTAGTTTACTATCCAGGATTATTGTAACTATATCACATATACATTATAATGATTACAATTAATTTACAGGGAGCGATGGAAAAATGACAGTATACAACTTCAAAGACTGGAAGACGATAGGCACTGTACCCTGGGTGTCCACTCTCTCCAGTGCATCCCTGGCCTGGATGGGCAAGGACCACCTCATAGTAATTGGAAGTAACACAGAGCAAGACGGAGCCATCATCATAGCATACAACATTGTCCTTGGAGTTGGATCATGCAGATACCCCATGAAGATGTACTCAGAAGGTGCTAAGTTGTATTGCTTCTATGGACGCATCATTTTAGAAGCTTCTAACCACATCGGCATGTTACCGTATGTCCTACAAACAAAGAGAAACCTATCAAGTCTTTTAGGATCCCATGAAGTCATTCAAGACGAGTGTATGGAAATTGCAAATTGGGACTCCCCAAATGAACCTCAGTTCACAATCAATGATGATACAAAAGGCCTAATCAAATTAGGTCTGACAGAAAGAACCATATGCAACAATGTCATACCACCACTGTTAGAAAAAGACGACTTTAGATCTGTTTACCAAACACTCAAGCAGTTCAAAGACATTCCAGAACCAGTTCTAGTGGCAATACTAAAGTATTCAATTAAATTAGTTAACCCAAACAATATTGATGTTACTGATGCTGAAGAATTCTCAAAATTATGTTCTGGTGAACACAGCACTAAGAGGAATCAGATTGTTCACAGAGCCAAGTTTGAATTACTGAACTATACCCTTCAAATCTCCTTCAGTGATGCTTTGATTATTCCACCATTGAGAAGTGGGCTAAGTTTAGATGACACACTATTCCTGATGGCATACATGGCACATGTGCTTGCAAATTCAGACAAAAGCATGGACACTGATTATGAAAGCAAGCTGTTTGATTGGTACACATTGTTAATGGATGCATTCTACCAACAGTATTTGATGACAAAAGATGACAAGGTTACTTCAGTTTTGCAAAACACACTAAATATTGTTTTGGACCTAATAAAGCAGCTACATAGTGTCAGTGAAATATTGCCTGTTATAAATAAATTATTGTCTGGTAAAATGATTGAGAATGATGAAGATTCAATGTCTTATGCCATTGAATTGATGCAAATATAATTTTAAAAGTTTACTGTTTTTTGTTCACCCCAGTTTGATGAAAATTAAGCTTAATCGAGCTGTTATCAGTCAATGAATTTCATCATCATAACAGTCGAATAACTTCCACTGCTAGACATAGGCCTCCCCCATGCATCACCACAACAACCGGTCCTGCGCTTCCTGCATCCAATTTTGTTTGCTGACATCAAAGTAGTGATGGCTCAGACCAAAGAGGACTTCAGTACAATGCTCGATGACCTCAGTAGAGCAATGAATTTAGGTGAAGAAAAGTAAAACTACATAATATCATTCTTTACTCTATGGTCTTTTTATTGGCAGCTCTAGCAAACTGTACAACCATTGGTTTCTCCTTTAGCATATAACCATTGGTTTCATTCAAAGCTTTTTCTGCTATCCTAACTGAAGGGAATGTCACAAATGCTTGTCCCTTCATCCTTCCTTCCTGCATGACTCTAACATCAAAGCCTGTAAGTTCCTCATCAGTCAACCCTTCTACATAACGCTTGTAAATACTATTCAAGTCTTGTTCAGTCACAGTTTTGGCCAGATTTTTTATATATAACCTCATTGATGGCTGACCAGGATGATAATTTTTGAAGACTGGTAGTATTTTCATATCATTGTAAGATATCCTGTTTCGTAATAATTCTTTTTTGGTTATAATTGGCTGCTCTGGTTCCTGCTGTTTCTCTTCAATTTCAACCGGTTGTTCCTCTTTCTGGAATTTCCCAAGTTCTCCTATAACTTCTGGTTCTTCAGCTGGCTTTTGCAAAGCATCTAAATGAACATTCAGGGTAATTTTCTTTGGCTCTACAATTGTAGTAAGAGCCTCAAATACTTCTTCTTGATTAACTACAGTTTTCTTTGTCTTGGCTAATGATTGTGTGTTTGGTAATTTAGTGGGATGGTGTTTAGGCACTGCTAGTTTTCGTTTCCTCGTAATTAATTTCTTTACAGGTTGTACTTTAGGCTCATCCTCAGGGCTAGATATCTCAGACTCTGGTTCACTCGCAGGTGGTGGTGGAAGTTGTATATCACCAACAAATAATGTACTATAGGTTTCTTTGAAAAACTCCATTGCTTTTGGATTTTCTTGGAATGGAAGAGCAAGACACATCTTGTTCATCAAGTGCAAAGCTTGTGTATAAAATGGTTTATGAGTAAACAATGAATGAATTATATTAACAGCTATTTCTGGACTGATATCAGGGTATTTGTATCTTAAATGTATTGGTGGAGGCTGATAAAAGTCTATAGATGAGTTCCATGCATTCAAAACTTTAAGGAATTCTTTTATTAATTTAGTAGTGTCAGAGTTCAGTTCTCCTTGGGGTTTATTGCTTGTAATTGGTTCTTTGTCATTGGAATATTCAACCACTAGTCTTCTATGAGCTATTTCAAGTTGATGAAGACGTAAAAGTGATGCTTTTGCTTTTTCAACACTACTGAATGAAGCAAAAAGGTAATTACGTCTGGATCTCGTCTCCCATACTTTTTCAGCTCCGAAATGCTTGAGAAGTTGTTCTTTGTCTTCAAATGATAGCGTAACTGGTAAATGCCTAATCATTAACAACTTAGACATTTTTTATGGTACACTGTGCTGACTTCATCTACTTCACTCTGCACTGCAGGCGGAGTTATTAATTAAATTTGTACCTACCTACTTAATGCAATTTGCCGTAAGCGAATCGCCAAAGAGAATATAATGCAAATAAAATCACTTTATCACTCCGTTTTCAGCCGTAATTTGTTTGCAGTATATTTTACAATGTACTCTGTGGTCTGTTTGTTTGACAAGTTTGGCAACATATCAGCTGGCCCAGAAAACAGAACACACAAGTGGTTATATTCTCTTTGGCAAATAGTTTGTTGTAAAACGTAGTGATTATATTATCTTTGGTTTGTTGGCAACACTGCCTTAAACGTTTGGTAGGGTAGCATAGATTAAGGCCCGTATTCCAGAAGGATACTCAAGCGTTGATCTCTATTTAAAACTAGTTTCAAGTTGAGCTTTGATTTTAGAACGTCCCTCAAGCAGAGATTTGTTGATCACAGTTCAGCTGAGTTTAGTTTCGTTTTATACTGTCACCTGTTTCGGTATTTGGGCAGATATTTGATCTGTAATCACTCAAGCGTGGTCCAGACTACGCTTGAGTAGAGATTTTTATTATATTTCAGGTCAAATTCGTGTGTTTTGTTGTTGAATTAAAGTTTATAATTACCGTTCTGGAATAAGGCCGATGATCAAGTAACGATTCTATCCTTAAGTAGTGATCAGGTGATTGGAGTTTAAACTGTACTTGAGGAAGCTTCTGTAATACGAGCCTTAGAACACTAGTGTTCATTATCTAAGACCTGTATTACAGAAGGATACTCAAGCGTTGATCTCAGTTTAAGGCCCGCATTACAGGACGATACTCAAGCATTGATCTCTGTTTAAAACTAGTTTTGAGTTGAACTTTGATTTTAGAACGTTCCTCAAGCAGAGATTTATTGATCACAGTTCAGCTGAGTTTAGTTTTATTTTATACTGTCACCTGTTTCGGAATTTCAGCTGAGATTTGATCTGTAATCACTCTAGTGCGGTCCAGATTACGCTTGAGTAGAGATTTCTATTCAATTTCAGGTCAAATTCGTGTGTTATGTTGTTGAATTAAAGTTTATAATTACCGTTCTGGAATAAGGCCGTTACTCAAGTAACGATTGTATACTTAAGTAGTGATCACGTGATTGGAGTTTAAACTGTACTTGAGGAAGCTTCTGTAATACAGGTCTGGTAGTGACTAGTGAAGTAGTGATTATGAATATTATGGGGTTGGCGGGAAAATTCGTAAAGCTCGTGTTGTAGGTTTTTTATCATTTTCCAAAATTTGTGTTTCTTCGAGTGTTAATGTGTAATAATGGTGGATTAAGTATTAAATGTTAAGTGCTCGTTAACGTGTACGAGTGTGAATAAATGGTACAAAGTTGAAAAACATGACTTTCGTACTATCTCATCATCTCCCCTCAGAAACCTAGTAAAGTTTCCATCACTTTACTAGGATATATGTATAATTGGTTTAATGATTACGACTGAAGGACATGTATCCATGGTCATGAATAAATTAAAAAAAAATATATATGAATATTATGATTATACCATGAATCATATAGTAGGATAACACACTATGTGACTTAAAACGAGCCGAGCGAGAGGTCCATAAAACTATTGCATTTCTTTCTACTAGGGTGTCCAAATAATATTTATTCGTGGATTTTCTCAAACTTAATGTTTTCGTTTCGAAAACTAAGAGGGGTCATTGTACTCATAATGAAGTAGATTATATGCTTTGACTTTATTTATATATTTTTCTTACCCCGAGTAGAATCAGTATATCAAATCCGTTCAGCCGTTTCAGTGTTATGGAAGAACAAACTAACATTCATACTTTCGCATTTATAATATTAGTAGGAAGTAGGTATGGACATTGTCAACACGGCCTGCTGGTTTACGGTAGGCAAATTCGATGTTTTATTAATTTTATTTTCATGGATCATTGGTGTCAATTCTCTTGTTCACGCTACTTCAACAACTCAACTATCGCTCTCTTTTATTAATAGTAGATACAAGAAAGAGATGGCAACAATTTTAGAACTGTCAAATTAGTTTACGTGTTACATTTCACTGTATTTTAGTGGGCACGTTCCGAAATCACGATTAAACTTGTATAGAAATTTAAATTCCGACTAATTTGACAACGCTTAAATTGTTTCCATCCCTTTCTGTTATCTCCTATCAGTAAAAGAGAGCGATAGTTTAAAATAAGTTTAGTTCATGAACAAGAGAATCGACACCATTGCCAACTTTGCTAATTCTACGTGTGCAAAGATATTATACAACGTGTAATAGAAATAATTCAAAACCTATTAAGGGGTCATTGTACTCATCAGTAATAAGCTGTTCCCTGCATTTGTGTGCACATTACACGACAAAACGTAAGGAATAGTTGTGTTTTCGCGATTTCGGGGTTGGTCCCATTCTTTAATTGGCATCCCGGGAAGCCTCGAAAACGACACCCATATTGATTTTATTTAAAAAGTCACGTCTGCCATCTTGGATTTCAAAATGGATGTTATATTCGTAAATAGCATCCCGGGAAACCTCAAAAACGACACCCATATTGATTTTATTTAAAAAGTCACGTCCGCCATCTTGGATCTCGAAATAGATGTTATATTCGTAATAAGCATCCCGGGAAACCTCGAAAACGACACACATATTAATTTTATTTAAAAAGTGACGTTCGCCATCTTGAATCTTGAAATAGATGTTATATTCATAATCAGCACCCCGGGAAACCTCGAAAACGACACCCATATTGATTTTATTTAAAAAGTCACGTCCACCATCTTGGATCTCAAAATAGATGCTATATTCATAATCAGCACCCCGGAAACCTCGAAAACGATACCCATATTGATTTCATTTTAAAAGTCGCGTCCGCCTTCTTGGATCTCAAAATAAATCTCATATTCGTAATCACAGGACCCCCGAGGACCCCCGAGAACCTCAAGGACGATATCTGTATTAATTTTATTTAAATAGTCGCGTCCGCCATCTTCGATGTCGAGGTAGATGTTGTATTCGTCATGCTCCACCCAATGCGGGCCCGACACGCACCGGCTCGGAGTGGTTTGCGCTTTAGAGTTCCTAAGACTGTGGTACAACCATGGGCGTATTCAGAATTTTGTCATCATTCAACGTAAATAGAAATAATCTACTTTTTCTTTCATTTGAATGAATGAGTTTTTATTTTTTCAAAATACACGCTAAAAATGATAGACGACTTTGTGGGATTCCTGGGAATAATTTTTTCCCGATCTGTCATTCATGATCCAATAAAAAAACCAAATACATTCGTGCATACAACGCATGGTCACCCTAGTGTGTCAGTGCTTTGTAAATATGAAAACCATATGAAAACACTTTACCTGTGAAAAGATAAGCCACAGCCAGAATATGATTCTTTTTTACAACCACGTACGCACCAAAAATTCACCAGTTTATAATAAAATATACTGTAAATTCAAAAACATGAAAAATTACAATAAACCGCCATAATTGTTGTCAATATGACAAATCAATGTTGACATTTAAAGGTTAAAGTTTACACCAATATTATTTTATAAATTCAATAAGAATACGTAACAAAATAGTACGATCTACTTTTATTAATGGCTTACATCACTTTTACGAATTTCACATTATCGTGTTATAGAAGTGCGGTAATAACGAATTTTACAAAACTATAATTTTGATTTAAAAACTACTATAGAAATTTTTATTTTACGTTGGTAATTTTTTAGACAAGGACACACAAGTCGCTTCTCGGCTCTCCCTTTCTTTTGGTTTTCTGCTTACATCACTATTACATGAAAATAAACCTTAAACCATAGACTTAAGGTATAGTTTTGTATTGATAAAAATATGTAGTACTTTGTCCAGGAATGTATGTAATACATACTTATATAATGTTCTTGGATTATACATTGATAATTCAATGTGATTATATTATCCACAGAGTACATTATAATATACTGAAATAGAGACCAATCTTCCACCACAAAACTGGTAACCGCTTACTAGCGCCATCTGATACTTTTAGTTTGGAACTGCTGTTAGTACATCAACAGAACTAAAAATAAAAAATGCAAAAAGAGATTCATTACTTGAGAATAGAACTTACGCCCTGCGTTTATAAATCGGACCGCAAGATAGTACTGCTATTAACACTTGTTTCTGACTTGCGAATTTTAGCACTATAATCAACCAGTCAAAATCAGTAAAAGTAGAATACTTTAATGTTCAAGAATCAACAAAAAAGGCTCTGAAAAAGATACTTATTTATTATTATAATATTTCGTGAAAAATCAGTAAAATTATCTCGTGAAATGAAATCATAATCTCTTTGGAACAATTATCAAATATGGGGTCATGTAGCGACATCTATCCGATATTGAATAAACTATTACAGTATCTCGTTTCTTAAATTTGGTAAATCTGCCATCTATTACTTTTAGTCCGTAACAATAACAAATATAATGCTACTAAATTAAAAACCACCATCTTACCTGTCATCTACATACTTGTAGTTCGAAGTACTACGTTTTTTTGCAGCGTTGTAAAAGCTGTTGTACAAACGGCTACACATCAAGCTAGACACCCTATATACCCATAACTGCGCTACATGCAATACAGAGAATCGTCGGAAAGGGAGTAAGTATCGTGGCGTCGGCCAATCACAGCGTTTGTTGCGTTGCGCCTACACAAACAGACGCACTTTTTTTGCAAAAAAATATTGCTCATCTCAGTGACGTCAGTTAGTTCCCAAATATCGCTCGACTGGGATTAACGCGGCTGGGGTTATTGTTCCTACAGAGCAAAAATTCTTACGTAGTTGTTCTGTTCTCAAATTGTTTTTTTACTGTGTATGTTTTTATGCTACTGAGAGTAGTGAGTGTTGTGCAAATATTATTGGCGCCACAATTAACCCTACAACAGCGGCAGCTGATAGTTGTGTTGCGGGAAGGTGGATATACTATTAAAGAGATTGAAAGAAAGACCGGAATAACGGTGAGTGTTACTTTTAATACATTAGTGACAACGTGCCGCCCGGCAATAGATAACCCCGACGACACTGACTAGTGACGATGAGGTCAAGGATCAAAGGATGTATTTCGCTGGCTCAGCAATAGCCTAGCCTAGGTATTCACTCTTGCCTTAAGAACGCGTTTGCAAATCTGACAGAAATAATCTATTTTTCGGTAGATTTTGTGACAAAATAAAGCAAAATCATATGTAACTAATAATTACCACGGATAGATCATTTCTTTATCTTAAAATTGTGTTATATTTCTTGCTTGAAATTTTTGGTTTTGTTTGTTTTTAACATTGTAGAAACGATTTTCCGTTGGTTACCTCTTCTTACAAATTAACGATATCGGATTGAGTTTAGGAACATTTTTCTTCTAATAGTAACATATGCAGTTATAGTTGTTTAAAAATACAGCCGGCAAGCAGACATGTTCAACTCAAAAAGGTGATAAAACTATGAAAATGTTACAAATAGTCTCAGAAAAAATTATTAAATCACGTAAATTTTTTCAAAAAATTTATTTTTACGCGTGAATATTTTGCAGTAAGGGTTATCTACCCTTAATTTCACTGTCATGATTTATAGCACAAAAAAATCCACGTAACACGAAAATATAAGAGAAAACAAATAGTTATATTTTTCAAAGTATCAAAAATACCTACTTATTATTCCTGAAGCTATCTATCTATGCGTGTGTGTGTTTGAGGCGTGTCAATAAAGAGGTGCAATTGATGCAATTCGATACCTATTTATTTAGCAAACGCGTCCTTAAGAGACCCAAGTTATATGAATGAGCTATCTATTTATTTATTATTTATATAACAAATTAGACAAACTTAGGTATACCTATGTTTTTTGCAACAGTATTTAAGTAGGTATCTGTTGATATAAAATTTAAGTTAAATATCATTTTGTTTTAGAGGACAACATTGCGACGCAATGAGGAGACTGGGGGTGACCTATCAGCTCACCACCCGCAGCTCTACCAACGCGCTACCAACGCTGAGCAAGGTGTTGCTATTGTAGCGGAACATAATAATCAGCCATTTTTGAACACGCAGTTTACTGCCACACAATATAGCGTAAGTTGACTACTTTTTCTAATTACCTACGTTTATTTTATTAAATCTGAAAAAAAAAACAGACGCTCACAAGTCACAACAGTTTTCCAACAGTAAACTACTAACAAATCAATTAAGCGTATTTATTAGTTCGCGTGTAGGATGCAAAAATCAGACAAAAACTGAGTTTTTTTAAATCAAATTATCTTAAAGTATTATGCGTCATAAATATTAAAAACATTTGTGTAACTTTAACCGTTTACGCAGCGCACGCAACGGAAGCTCTCAAAAGGAATATTTTTTTACCGTTTTTGCACCCTTTTTCAATTATGCTCTGCTTCTATTGGTCATAGCGTGATGTTATATAGCTTAAAGCCTTTCACGATAAATCGGCTATCCAACTCAAAAATAATTTTTCAATTCCAACCAGCAGTTCCTGAGATTAGCGCGTTCAACCAAACAAACAAACTCTTCAGCTTCATAATATAATATAATAATATATATATACATATATATAATTAATATATATTGTATATAATAATATTTATAATAAAAAAATAAAATACATAAGTATAGCATATAGTATTTTTTCCCGTTTTTGCAACATTTTTCATTAATGCTCCGCTCCTATTGGTCATAGTGTGTTGCTGCATAACCTAAAACCTTCCTCGATAAATGGACTATCCAACACAAAACTATTTTTTCCTATTCCAACCAGTAGTTCCTGAGATTAGCGCGTTCATCAAACAAACAAACTCTTTAGCTTCATAATATAATATAATAATATATATATACATATATATAATTAATATATATTGTATATAATAATATTTATAATAAAAAAATAAAATACATAAGTATAGCATATAGTATTTTTTCCCGTTTTTGCAACATTTTTCATTTATGCTCCGCTCCTATTGGTCATAGTGTGTTGCTGCATAACCTAAAACCTTCCTCGATAAATGGACTATCCTAGCTACCGTGAACACTGCTCGTGGTATCGAAATTATCCTCCACTATACGTCTTTGGGTGACGTCAGCGATATCTTATTAAGAAACATTGTTCCTTAACCGACTCGACTAACTTTACAGTTAAATCAAAGTCGTATAGATATATATTTCGATACCACGAGCAGTGTTCACGGTAGCTTAGTGGCTAAAGCACTGGCGTACTGAGCCAGGAGTCGCAGGTTCGAATCCTGCTCGTGAGCGATTTTTTCTTTCCACAATTTATATCTTTAGAATTCGCTTCGCATGCGTAAAATGCGTTAAAATAATAAAATAATTATATATTTTATATTATAAAGCTGAAGAGTTTGTTTGTTTGGTTGAACGCACTAATCTCAGGAACTACTGGTTGGAAATGAAAAAATCTTTTTGTGTTGGATAGTCCATTTATCGAGAAATGCTTTAAGCTATATAACATCACGCTACGACCAATATGAGCAGAGCATAAATGAAAAATGGTGCAAAAACGGAAAAAATACTCCCTTTGAGAGCTTCGCAGTGGCGTGCAGTGTTCCGTTTGCGCCACCTAGGAGGGTGCGGCCAACGTTAGGCCGCACGTGGAGAAGGGGCTCGTCTGCTTGTGGCGGGCTGGGACCTGTCGGGGGTGGTTGGATAAATACTCACGGGCTCCCACGCCCCCGGCTAAGGTAGTTGAAGGAACACCGTGGTGGTTTTAGTCGGTAAGAGTCCGACACTGGCTCCGCCTCAGCGGGCTGGCGGGCTCAGTATCGCGTTATCCAATTCAGTAATGGAAATTTCTATAGATCTTTCTATCTAATAGTATGAGAACGCCAAAAATCCACTTTTAGTTATTTTTTTGTAAAAAAAATGTTAAAGGGCTCTTAACTATATTAGTTGTTATTCTTTTTTCAGAAAATATATTTTTTACTATTGTTTCAGGTATCAACTCAAACAATCCGACGAAGATTACATGCCGTTGGGCTAAAGACTAGGATCCCGGCCAAAAAAATTGAATTTTCTCCTGCCCGTGCTCAGACTAGAGTAAATTTTTGTTTGCAGTATTATGATTTCGATTGGTAAAATTATGTCGTCATATTTATTGTTGACGAAAAAATCTTTTAAATCCGAAAATATTCATGGTAAATTTTACCATCTTGCACACTTCTGATATTAGGTAAGGTAACTTCGTAGGCTACGGTAAACTTATTAGTTTACCCATTATAAAACTAACCAAATTAGGTAAAACGATTTTAATAGTGTATCTTTTTTGTATTTGTTTTTAATGCTTATATTTAAAACTGTGATAATTATCTTAATTTCGATAGTCGGTTTTGATTTTTTTAAGCATTTAAAGCTTCTGTAGAAACACATAATTTTATTTTTTTATAATCACTGAGGAGCACCGAATGCACCACATCCGATCTGATTGCATCGAACGCGATGCGGGGTGGCGCGGTGTGGTAAGTGACCACCCCGTGCCGCTTCAGAGTGCGGATTTGACCCTTACTGATACAGCTATCAAATTTAATGATTTTCATTTATAAATACGATAGAAGTATGTGGTAAGTGTTAAACTCGCACTAGGCCCTCTGGTGTGCATTGGCCACGTGACGCGTTTGGTGTGGATTGTCTCATGTTACATAAACATTTGGCAGACGCGGTTGTGCAGCCCCGCACCGCGTTCGATATGTGGAGAGCTCCTTACTTATGTTTGATTATTGTTCTGATTCAGTTGACTGTGTGTTAATTTCTAAATATCAATAACTTTGTTAATTCATGATCTCATTACCAATTTTTTGTCAAGTGTTGATTTATATTACTCCTATGTATTAAACTGTTGTAACTATTTTTATTGTCAATTTTTATATTGTTACTATTGTTCGGCTCCCGAGGTAAGTCATAGCTACCTATGTTAATATGGACAGTCTGTTCTATATTTGATTGTAAATATTAAAAAAAAAAATAGTTGACTCTGCTACTGTCTGTTATTTTTCAAGGCGTAAATATAACACTATTAAACTGTTTACACAAAATTACTGTAGCTTGAGGATGTTTCTCATACCCATTAGTAGAGAGGATTGTAACTGGATGAATACGATTTATTTTTGTGTTGATTAAAATCTCTCATTTCAACTGTGTTGTATTAATATTTTTAACTATTGTTGGCTCCTAAGGCAACTTGAAGTTACATTTAGATTTTGAAATAATATGTTTTTTTTGTTTAATTATTTTATATAATAAAAATAATGATACAAAAATATTCACCACATAAAGGCTGTGACATCTGATATTAAACTATACATTTGATTGTTAATTATTTTTAGACTTTTATACTGATTTTATTTCCTGTCGTGTAATTTCGGAGACACATTGATGACCCATGCAATGAGTGACTCTATTTAGGCCTATTTAGATAAACAAAAGCAAAATTCGCTACCGCTGTGGTTAGCGAAAAATACCGAGTCGTATTCCGCCTGGTAGGTAGGTATTTGTATGAACTTCCGCGGCTATCGCGAAACTAGACTACAAATACCCGGCGGAATACCACTCGCAATTTTTCGCTAATACCCACAGCGGTATATCTGAGTAGGCCCTTTGCTAAACTTTTTAGTCATAAAGTTTTATTTGCCTTAAAAGAAAGAGGTAACTAATGTTGTTATTACATTGAAATAAAGAGTTGATTTTTAATAGTTCAACGTTGTTTTTGTATTTAACCTATGAAAAATAAAGCAAGTAATCAGTATTCCTCCACTTTACTGGACACGATCTTATAGTTTCAAGCTACCCCTAATCGGTTCAATAATTTTGTTGTAAAGTGTATCAAACAGATATATTTATCTACTTACAGGCAGACAAATCGTTTGTCCCTATGAAATGATATATTTTCCCTTAGACCAACAGAATCTGTTGGTCTAAGATTTTCCCAGGCTTCCAACTACGTTTGTGCAAAATCACGTTGAATGCTCTGTTGTGAAGTTGTGACGTAAAGAAAGGGCAAACGAACACAGTTTAGCATTTAGGATTAAAATAATTGCGCAATGCAGGTTTTACACTCACATAAACACAACACACAAAACTTCGTTAAAGTGTAGTCTTCCCGTATATGATGCCCATAACACTTTATCAAGTTATTTAGCTATTTATTTTGTTTAGCATTGGAAAACTAAAATGCCTTTACTGCATTTGTTAGTTAAACGACTAGGACCTGTTTTATCAAAAAACATACCTACTTAATATGATAAAACTTAGCAATGGACACTTCTGCCAGTGCGCACGGAAGAAAAGGTGGTTTATTTTTTCATTTTATTTTAGCTCTTTAGGGGTAAATTAAAAATAGTAACGATGCTTATGTTCTTGCCTAGGGTTCAACCTATTTCTATACAAAATGGCATCAAAATCAGTTCAGGGGTTTAGCCGTGAAAACGTAACAAACAGAAAGACAGAAACACTCGCATTTATAAATATATATATTATATACCTACCTTTTTTTTTGCCGTGGGGAAGTCCTCACGGACGCACTCCGCACGGGGTAGGTGGAGCCAGTGTCGGACTCTTACCGACTAAAACCATCACGGTGTTTCTTCAACTACCTTAGACGGGGGCGTGGGAACCCGTGAGTATTCACGCGACAGGTCCCGGCCTACCACAAGCAAACGAGCCCCTTCTCCCCGTGCGGCCTAGCATTGGCCGCACCCTCCTCGGTGGCGCACACGGAACACTGCACGCCACCTCACCTCACGGGACTTTACCAGCTAACCTAGTAAGGTTAAGGCTTCAAGTTTTTTGTTTACTTTTATGAGTAAAATTAAACAAAAAACCCTTATTACTTTTACACTCTTAATAATAATAATAAAAGAGAAAAAGTAGATAATTGAGTGAGTTTGTGTTGAGTGAACCTAAGCGAGTAATTTTCTAAATAGTCATCGTTTTTGCTAACACAAATAAAATAATGATTGATGATAAATAATATATGTATTGGCACAGAACAAACAATAGTAGGTAATATGGTGCAAAGGCGCAGCGCAACCGCATAATATCGTAAAACAAACTTGTAAGTTTAGTGCAACCCATATTATTACGAGCTCAACTAGCTTAAAAATAATATTCATGCATAATACATATCTATAGGTAGGTATGGTATAGTATGAATAGAGCGCTGCATGAATGGCGCGCCGCTTGCGCATACCGCCGCCGCCGCCGCCACCGGTGCCGTGAGTGGGACGACATAACAAAAATATATCGTGCCCTCTCGCACGATTCGCAGCGTTCAACTTCTAATAGTTCAAAGTCCAAACAGTCTAGGTTGATGAGTAGCCGTGTGTACCCGATTATTTGTTTTAAGATTGAGGACCCTGATATTATCTTTGACAGTTGACACTGCCGACTGACTGAATCAAATGTTTGAAAACAACATGAGTTTCACGCACCGGTAAAAATGAAATAATTATGAATAAACCCGTCAACTCAAATGAAGAGAGATAACAAAGAATTGTGATTGTGTACTTGTGAAATGAGCACCATGGCATCAGAACAAGAAAGAAAGATTGTAAAAGTCGTGGTTATGGGCGATATCGGCAGAAGTCCACGTATGCAGTATCATGCGTTATCTCTTGCGAATACGGGATTAGAAGTGAATATAATTGGCTATTTGCACACTGAACCCCTTCCCGAACTCTTGGAACACCCTCACATAACTATAACTGAGCTTCAACCCGTGAATATAGGCCCTATGTTCTTGAGATATGTAGCCAAAGCGATATGGCAGACGATTAGCTTACTTTTTACGTTATTCACAACAGGCAAATGTCATTACTTGTTATGCCAGAACCCTCCAGCAATACCCACATTGCCAGTATGTCGTTTCTATTGCTTAATTAGTAAAGCCAAATTCATAATAGACTGGCACAACTATGCATATTCTATAATGGCTATGTCTTTATCTCCAGACCACATATTTGTTAGAATAGCTAAATTTATAGAGAAGTTCTTTGGTCAGTCGGCAGACTACAATTTATGTGTTACTTATTCTATGAAAGAGGATCTAATGATGCATTGGAATGTTCGGTAAGTATTACAGTAACAATTTCTTGAACAAGATAACCATTTGTTTGTATTTTTGCTAATGTCATTCTCAATGCAATAACCTAATGAATCATAATCCCCCTCTTTATTCAATAGTTCCTAAAAAAATTGCCTGATGTGTGCTTTCCTCCATGAACTGGTCCATCCATTCTCAGTACCAGTGATACTGAAGGCGACTATGGGTTTATATCAGTGGCGTGCATTCCATATAGGCAATTAGGCAGTACCCAGTGCCTTCCTCATTCAAATTCAATAGTGGTGTAAGTTATTATCTTTTTTTCAAAGTACAATGATTATTTATCTTTTAATAGACCTATTAATGCTAAATTAATCTTTCTACATACAAAAATCAATAACTTAGACCACAATTAAATTCAAATAAAGTAGTTCACTGCACGCCACTGGTTTATATGAAGAGTAAGGGCATCAGCATCAAGGAAACATTCATTCATTTTAGCAGTATATGAGTAGGGCCAGGGTATGCAGTAGCAGGTTATTGATTTTAAATTGCAATATATAATTATTTTTTGTTTGTTTATTTTGAATGCAATATCACTTACCTTTTTTTTAGCAATGCAACAGTTCTGTATGATAGACCACCAAAAATATTCAAACCACTGACACTACAAGAGAAACACAACTGGTTCCTCAAGCTGAGCCAGGAGTACCCTATATTTGGATATCCAGGACGGGAGCAGCTGAATGAATCCAGAGGGGAGGTTGTTGTGAAGACATTGTTCACTCAGGAAATCAATGGCCAAGTGGAGCCAAGGCCTGATAGACCAGGCCTTTTGTTTAGTAGTACCAGCTGGACTCCTGATGAAGATTTTGGTATACTGCTGGATGCTTTGCAGTGTGAGAACATTAAATTATTTTTTGTAGCTAGTAGGCCAATACAGCCCAATATACGCCTAATGTTGAATATAATGCAAACAATAAATTCTGCCCCTAGCTGTGGAGGGGTACTGCAGTCAGATTGGCCCTACCAAGGCTATTGGCTAATCACGAACGGGGCAGTTTTGACGACTCATGTAAGTGGTCGAAACTGATTTGAAGATTTCAAGTGGCGAATAGTGGCAACCTACATCAGTGAAATTTCATAGATGTGTTGCAGACATTGGTCACCTGTTATGAGGCGTCTATGGGCTGTAGGGTTGTTGTAGTAGACAAATTAGCAATGATTCAAACATGAAATCATCATAATTTCATAATGTATCCCTCACAAAATATTTTGTCCCAAGTTGACCACCACCACTATCATTTTGTTATGACTCTAGGAAATTAAAAAAAGACTAACCACCAGTTTCTGGAAGGATGTTTCTGATCAACGCAAAAAATAACTAATCGACTGTCAAATCTCGGGTCAAGCGATGTGATTGGTTGTTAACATTTTCGCCGGCTAATCACAGGAGCTGACATTAGATTTGACAATAGATCAAATTGATAAGCCTTGCTGAAACTGGGGGTAAGTGTTGCTTTAATTATATCTTTCACGAAAATTAGCTCCCTCTTATCTTAACAGCACTACGATTGAAATCTTTAACGTTAATACTTTTAGTCCTTTACTTTACAACACAGACCAGGGCCCGCAGTCTCGACATATAAGCCTCAAGATCAAGACGTTGTATAAACAAAGTTTTGCATGACAACACGGCGTATGATATGCATTGCTATTGCATATGCTTGGTGACCAGGGTTATCCGGCTAATCAGCGTCTAGAGGCTTACTGGTCTGTACTTCACAAACACAACTGACTGAGAACTGTAAGAAAATGTTAATCAAAATATGCCAGAGAGAAAGAATCTTATGAAGTTTTTTTCCGTAAGTCATTGTAATTATTGTTTTTCCTTACAGTGTATGAAACAACTTGCAGCCTATCAGAATCAAGTTCCCTGCCAAGGTTGGTTTGCGTGATCACTGGCAAGGGTCCCATGAAGAACCAGTACTTGAAGCAAATAGAGAAGAGGAAGTGGCAACACATCCAGATCATCACACCATGGCTGGATGCCGCCGACTACCCCAAGATGGTGGCCAGCGCGGACCTAGGCGTGTGCCTCCATACGAGCTCCTCAGGTCTCGACTTACCCATGAAAATAGTTGATATGTTTGGAGCTGGCCTTCCAGTTTGTGCATTTGATTTCCTCTGGTAAGTATAAAATCACACTATCTATAATCTATAGTCTGTTTTTTCTCTCTTGTCTTATTTAGTAAACAATCTTGGCATGTCTCTTTATTCAAATAATTACTGATAAAATATAATTAGAAGTTCTGCACATGTAATAAGGTTAAAAACTGTTATGTAGTGTGTGAAATTGTTAACATAACTTTTTTTTAAATTATTATTGACAAATTGCATTAAAAACACATGTCAAAATTGTTACTATTACACCTCTGCCTACCCCTTCGAGGAAATACAGGCGTGATGTTATGTTAAGATTGTTTACTAAATAAGACAAGTAAGAAAAAATTAACTTCAAAAAGGAAAAACGGAGTTCAAAAATAATAAAATAATTTGTGTGAAACAGTTTAGGAAGTCGGTGCCTTTGATTCAAGAAAAAGTTGGAACTAACTTCCTAAACTATTTCACACAAATTATTTTATTATTTTTGAAGTTGGTTTGTACTATTTTTTATGTTTATTTTATTTTTCTATTTTGAGTAGTATTAAAAATAGAAAGACAAGCAATTGCTGCAATCCCAGATGATTTGCTGTCATCCATTCAAGAGTTCCCTTCTATATCTCTGAAGATCTTCATCAGATCTTCACCAAATTATACTTTCTGAATGCAAATGCTTAATTTGTTGATGAAAATACCAAAATCGCTGTATTTATTTATTTATAATTAGGAAAACCAACAGCTATATAAAAATTTATAAACAGCTAGCATAGGTTACAGTATGCCTATAATATTTGAGGAGTTCCCTCAATTCCACATGGATCCCATATCAGAACTAGATTTTGATAAATATGGGACCAATCTGACACCACACCATTATGCTTATAATAATGAATAAACTCATTCATATTATCTATGTCCAGTAGTGGACTGTGATAGGCTGAGTTGATGATGATGATGATATTACATCAAAATTTACGAATCAAAAATATGATGTCACCCATTCATTGCTTGCCCCCAGTCTCGACGAGCTTGTGGAAGATGGTGTTAATGGCTTCACATTTAGAACAAGCGAGGAACTCTGCAAAGAACTTGTCGAATGGTTCATAAAATTCCCCAACAATGTGAAACAGAATTTAATAGCGGAGAGAATGCGCAAAGAAATTGCAATCTTCAGAGGAACCAGGTGGGAGGACAACTGGGATCTTAGAGTCAAGAAGCTGTTTACCTCCTGATCAATTGTTGTATATAGTTTAGTAGTACGGGAGCCAATTGCAAAAAAGTCTTCAAATAACGATTTTCGTGGGACCTAGTTCCGCCATACGGACAACTGGTATGTACTTATTCGGCATGTTTTCCTGAACACAAAAAGTGCGGTAGTCACTTCCTAGGGGTATGGGGGGGGTAGCTATGACGCAGCAAAGATGGCGACCGGGCTATTCTGTTTAGCGATATTTCTAGATAACTACTGGACCGATTCTAATAAATAAGGTGTCAAATGAAAGAACATACAATGCACATTATTTCTTTTCATACATTTGTTCATGTGAAGCCAATACTAACAGAAATATTAACAAAAAACTACATTTTGAAAAATAAAACTCCTATTAATATGTAAATAGCTCAGACACCGTCAGAATTATAGAAATCACGTTAAAGTAAACCTTATTGCTATTTTTATCATCTTTCTAATGAACCTTAAATCAATACAATCGAGTAATAAATAACAGAGCTACAGTCGTTTAAGTGAGCGTCGGTAGCGCCGAGCTGACGACGGTAGCTGAGCCCTTGGTACGAATAATCTCGAATTGAGTCATCATTCATCATCATCATTTCAGCCGAAAGACGTCCACTGCTGGACATAGGCCTCCCCCAAACATCGCCACAACGACCGGTCCTGTGCCTTCTGCATCCAGCGGATTCCCGCGACCTTCACCAGGTCGTCGGTCCACCTTGTGGGGGGCCTACCCACGCTGCGCCTTCCAGTACGCGGTCGCCACTCCAGAACTTTACTGCCCCATCGGCCATCCGTTCTGCGAGCAATGTGCCCCGCCCACTGCCACTTAAGTTTGGCAATTCTTCGGGCTATGTCGGTTACTTTCGTTCTCCTGCGAATCTCCTCATTTCTGATTCGATCACGCAGGGACACTCCGAGCATAGCCCTCTCCATTGCCCTTTGAGTGACTTTGAGCCTTCTTATCAGGCCCATTGTGAGCGACCACGTTTCAGTACCGTAAGTAATTACTGGCAACACACACTGGTCAAAGACTTTCGTCTTGAGACACTGCGGTATTTTGGACGAGAAGATATTGCGTAGCTTCCCGAACGCTGCCCAACCGAGTCGGATTCGACGATTGACCTCTTTCTCGAAGTTGGACTTACCTAGCTGGACAGTTTGTCCTAGGTATACATAATCGTCAACAACTTCGAGTGTAGATTCTCCGATGTTTACGGGAATGGGTACTATATGGGAATTCGACATAACCTTTGTCTTGTCCATATTCATTTTAAGACCCACTCTATCAGAAGCTCTACTGAGGTCATCGAGCATTGTACCGAGGTCCTCCATGGTCTCAGCCATGACTACTATGTCGTCGGCAAACCGAAGGTGAGTGATGTACTCGCCGTTTATGTTAATGCCTAGCCCCTTCCAGTCCAGAACCTTGAAGACATCCTCCAATGCAGCAGTGAACAGTTTCGGAGAGATCACATCTCCCTGTCTCACACCTCGCTGCAGAAGGATAGGTTTCGAGGCTTGGTCCTGTAATCGGACTGACATAGTGGCGTTTTCATACAAAGACTTTAACACTTCGATGTACCGATAGTCAATCTGGCACCGTTGAAGAGACTGTAGTACCGCCCAAGTCTCGATCGAATCGAAGGCTTTCTCGTAGTCCACAAACGCTAAACAAAGAGGCAAGTTATACTCTTCGGTCTTCTGTATAACCTGCCGCAGCGTATGTATGTGGTCTACGGTGCTAAATCCTTTTCGGAAACCGGCTTGTTCGGGAGGCTGGAAGTCGTCAAACCTGCGCGAAAGACGGTTCGTAATGACTCTCGAAAACAGCTTGTAGACATGGCTCAGAAGTGAGATGGGCCTATAATTCTTCAGTAGAGCATTATCGCCCTTTTTGAAGAAGAGTACCACCACACCTCTGCTCCATGCCTGTGGCGTTCTTCCCTCGAGAATGACGGAATCAAACAGCTTCTGAAGGGCCTTAAGGATCGGTTTTCCACCCGCCTTCAGGAGTTCGGCCGTAATTCCGTCATCACCCGGTGCCTTGTTGTTTTTGAGCTGCTTCAGAGCCATCCTAATCTCGTACAGGCTGACGTCCGGGATATCTTCGGTATAGTGTCGGGTCAATCTAGCTCTTGGGTCGTTAGCCCGATTTACAGCGGGTGTCCGGGTGGACGTGTATAACTGTCCATAGAACTTCTCGACCTCCTTCAATAGCTCTGGCTTGGAGGATACGACTCTGCCATCGTCGGTCCTCAGTTTTGCAAGCTGGCTCTGCCCAATAGACAGGTCTCTTGCGAAGACTTTGGAGCCCTTGTTCTTCTCTATCGCGTCTTTAATACGTTCCGTATTAAATTGGCGTAGGTCACTTTTCAAGGACTTTGAGATCTGTCTATTGAGCTGCCGGTACTTAGTCGCATCATCTGAGGACTGCAGAATCATCTCGCGTCTTTCCGCCATAAGCTCAAGGGTGTGGTCAGAGAGCTTTTTGTTTCTATTTGTACGACGGGTCCTAAAGATCCTAGACCCGACCGTATGGACAGTTTCCACAAACCCATCGCTGTAATCGTCCACTGAGCTCCCTAGGCATTCGAAACGATTCTGAAGTTCGAGCTGAAAGCTCTCGGGGTTTTGGATTTGGATCGGTGCTGGACGGAGCGTAGACTTCATCAGTCGAGATCTTTCCAGCTTGATGTTCAGATTCAATGTGCCTCTTACCAAACGGTGATCGCTTCCGGTTTTGACCGCGTTGATCACAGAGACATCATTGAGACATCATCATTCTTCGTCGACATAATGAAGTCAATCTCATTTTTTGTTACACCATCAGGGCCCAACCAGGTCCACTTCCTATGCTCACGCTTTCTGAAGAATGAGTTCATCATATAGAGTCCCTCCTTCTCCATAAAGCCGGCCAGTAGATGACCCCGGTGGTTCCGATATCCATATCCAAATTGCCCCACTCGCAGCTCATCATCGTAGCGATTGCCCAGTTTCGCGTTGAAGTCTCCCATGACAACAGTGAAGTGAGTTTTAGAGCCATGCATGGCTCTCGAGATATCCTCATACATGGTCTCCACCTCATCGTCGGGGTGATTCGAGGTCGGGGCGTATACCTGTATAACCTTCAACGAATACCTTTCGGTTATTCTGAGTATAAGGTACGCCACCCTGGTCGAAACACTCTCGATCTTCACTATGTTGTTCACAAGAGACTTGTGGACGATAAACCCGACACCGCCCTGGGAAAGTTGATCGCCCTCCCGGAAATAGAGCAAGTTACCGGATTTGAGGATTATCGTGTCCTCCCCCTCTCTTCGGACTTCAGATAACCCTACGATATCCCATCGTAACCTGCTCAATTCTTCCTCGAGTTCGACAAGCTTCTCGTCGGTCCGCAGTGTACGTGTGTTGTATGTTGCCAGGTCCAGTCTTTTTTTGTTATGGTAGCCGGATCTCTGCCGGGGATTCTTAGCACCCCCTGCCCCGCCGTTACCTAGGCCGCTACCGTAACCAGGGCTAGCGGGGCCGCCGGGGACTAGGGGCCGATTTTTTATTGTGCTTTGCATGAGGGGATATGCCATAATCGCCACGCTTGGCAGGCGGGTTGGCGATCGCAGTTGGTTGATTAAATACTCGGAGGATGCTGCTGCCCATCCTCTGGTGAATCCCTTAGTCGCCTTTTACGACACCCATGAGAAGATATAGGGTGGTGAAATTCTTTGCGTCCGGCACCACACGGACGAATTGAGTACAGCTTCTTAACTCGAAATGTGGTTCCGTCCGGCAGAAAGCATGAAACTTGGCATGTTTGTAGCTTTCATATTATGTGCTTCAATTTATAAGTAGAAACACGTCGAAAAAGTATTGTTTCCCCCCTCTCCCCTTCCTTTGTGTCCCCAATCGTAGTTTTTTTAATTTTACATGAAAACGGTTAATGTTTCGAGGAAACGGTCAAAGACCAATATATTTTTCATTAAATTTTCTACAATATTGTCATTGGATGTATGTTGATAGGACTTACGGTTTTCCAAATAAGCTAACATTCATTGGTGTAAATACAGGGTTTCAAGCAATTTATTGAAACTTCCCATCAAGTCCAGTTAAAATTTTATGTATTTTTATTTATGACTTATGCATATGCATATGTTTGTGTAGCAATCACTCCGGCCCTTATAACAGGCCAGTGTAGCGAAGCCTACGTAGATATCAAACTGTAATGCAGCTGTGACAGGAACATTTCGTCAACCCCTTTACGGAAGCTGTGGTTTCCTTTTCCGTACTCCATAATATAATAGAGTCCAAACACCATCTTCTTTCTTTCGTTCCCAGTCCTTGAAGTTAGGATATTCAGGGGTTGCTAATTGCTATCAAGCTTTGACCCCAGATCAATCCCGCCTGTAAACATGCTCCTTTCGTATGCCGTAGAAAAGTGGCAAATGTTGTCGGCAGCTTATCCATCCGCATAGCCCTTCCCTTGATAAATAACGCCTTCTTTGCTTGGTCTTCCACGTCGCTTGTGTTGACGTAAGTCACGATATCATATCTCGCCAAAAGATCGCTTCTCCTCCACTAACTACCACCACTGGCACCTTGGATACCTTGGACCGTGTTTAGGGGACACTGGTCTACTTACATACATGATAAATAAGAGGGTGGTCGCTGGCAAGGCGAGTCCTAATTCTAAAAAGTACCCGGTAGAGTTATTACTCCGTCACTGCTAGTGGTGTCCAGCAGTGACGATTTACGAAGTAATAATTCTACCGGGTCAACAACGGAAGTGAAGTGAAGTAGGTAAGTACCACTGATCACTGACACTAGTCCACTTAAGTACATACATGATAAATATGAGGGTGGTCGCTGGCAAGGGGAGTTCTATGCCGCCGACTTACACGACACGACTTACATCATAAATCTAAATTCCATCCTCACCATCTTGATGGTTGGCGGTCTACTACTGTACATTTAACACGCCATTTTTTGCATCGTACAGCAAAACTGTGGTACAAACTTACGTCAGCGATTTTCCCGAACAAATTCGACATGGGAGCCTTCAAGAAAAGAGCATACGTCTTTTTAAAAGGTCAGCAACGCATCGGCGACTCCCCTAGTGAAGCGAATGTCCATGGGTGGCAGAGATTGTGACCCGCTTGCTCGTTTGCCCTCCAATGTTATAAAAAAATAACAGCAAAATTTACTTATAGGTAAAGCAACACAAAGAAATGCTACTCCTTTGTGTGATGATGAATGATTTATCGTGGGGAAAATTATTTGTGCGGATCCACAGTAAGTACGTAGTAGGTTGGTGCACACAAGACACAGGCTATGTTTTGTGTCATATTCAATGATCAAACGAAATTCTCAAGTGAAGTCGATTGTTATTATATTTCGTCACTTAAAAACCTAAGTACCTAGTACTTACTTACTTCACTTGACTTCCGTTGTTGAATCGGTAGAGTTATTACTCCGTCACTGCTGGTTACCACTAGCAGTGACAGAGTAATAACTCTACCGGGTACTTTTCAAGAACTAAGTCTCCCCTTGCCAGTGACCGCCCTCTTATTTATCATGTATGTAAGTAGACCAGTGCCCCCTAAACACGGTCCAAGGTATCCAAGGTGCCAGTGGAGGAGAAGTGATCTTTTGGCAAGATATGATATCGTGACTTACGACAAAACAAGCGACGTGAAAGACCAAGCAAGAAAGGCGTTATTTATCAAGGGAAGGGCTGTGCGGATGGATAAGCTGTCGACAACATTTGCCACTCTTTTACGGCATATGAAAGGAGCATGTTTACAGGCGGGATTGATCTGGGGTCAAAGTTTGATAGCAATTAGCAATCCCAGAATATCCTAACTTCAAGGACTGGAGACGAAAGAAAGAAGATGGTGTTTGGACTCTATTATGGAGTACGGAAAAGGAAACCACAGCTTCCGTAAAGGGGTTGACGAAATGTTCCAGTCACAGCTGCATTACAGTTTGATATCTACGTAGGCTTCGCTACACTGGCCTGTTATAAGGGCCGGAGTGATTGCTACACAAACATATGCATATGCATAAGTCATAAATAAAAATACATAAAATTTTAACTGGACTTGATCGGAAGTTTCAATAAATTGCTTGAAACCCTGTATTTACACCAATGAATGTTAGCTTATTTGGAAAACCGTAAGTCCTATCAACATACATCCAATGACAATATTGTAGAAAATTTAATGAAAAATATATTGGTCTTTGACCGTTTCCTCGAAACATTAACCGTTTTCATGTAAAATTAAAAAAACTACGATTGGGGACACAAAGGAAGGGGAGAGGGGGGAAACAATACTTTTTCGACGTGTTTCTACTTATAAATTGAAGCACATAATATGAAAGCTACAAACATGCCAAGTTTCATGCTTTCTGCCGGACGGAACCACATTTCTAGTTAAGAAGCCCTACTCAATTCGAGATTATTCGTACCAAGGGCTCAGCTACCGTCGTCAGCTCGGCGCTACCGACGCTCACATAAACGACTGTAGCTCCGTTATTTATTACTCGATTGTATTGATTTAAGGTTCATTAAAAAGATGATAAAAGTAGCAATAAGGTTTACTTTAACGTGATTTCTATAATTCTGACGGTGTCTGAGCTATTTACATATTAATAGTAGTTTTATTTTTCAAAATGTAGATTTTTCTTAATATTTCTGTTGGTATTGGCTTCACATGAACAAATATATGAAAAGAAATAATGTGCATTGTATGTTCTTTCATTTGACACCTTATTTATAAGAATCGGTCCAGTAGTTATCTAGAAATATCGCTAAATAGAATAGCCCGGCCGCCATCTTTGCTGCGTCATAGCTACCCCCCCCATACCCCTGGGAAGTGACTACCGCACTTTTTGTGTTCAGGAAAACATGCCCAATAAGTACATACCAGTTGTCCATATGGCGGAACTAGGTCCCACGGAAGTGTCGGAAATCTCAATTGGCACCCGTACTATTAGGGGCCAATGTTAAAAATGTGAATATTTTAATAAATTTGTTATTGAATTTTTATTGTAATTGTTTTTTATTTTGTTGTGAATTAATGGAGACATTGAAACAGGTGCGTGCTGAGCTGAAGTTGTATATTGTTTAGTGATTAATAGATTAGACCATCAAAGAACAGGTATTTACTATGAGTAGTTTTCCTCACTGGAACCATAGAAATATATGTCTATGACTGGAACCTTCAAAACCATAAAAATTGCTCAAGTCATCTGCTTATAGTATGTACTGATTGCAGATCCAAGACCAAAACAAAAAAAAGAAGAACACCTGAGACTTAGGTTTTTTATTGTCTTGCTGCCAGGCTATGCACATACTAGTATTCGATTGATTGAAAAAACTAATGGGGCATGGAGGAAAAGTACATTATTTGGGAGTAAGCTGGTGAATGCGTTACGAAAAGTGTGATCGGTCAAGGCGAATGGAAGTTGAGAGGGAGATATGTTAGTGAAGTTTTACTTCAGTCGTGTGGTCTAAAGCACACTCCTTTTTTTTTAAACAAAAGAATGTTTCCTTTGAGTTAAATATGCTATCTTCAATATTTAATGTACTTTTCGTTTCTTTTTTTCCACCCTGTATATTTGTAAACTATATGCCAGTTTATTCTAGTTCTAGCAGAACTAATTATATACAATACAATATACAACATGGCAAACGATTTATACAATAACCTTATAACTTTTTCAATAAATACAGTAAGTACACCACAAATTTTTGATTACTATAAAAACCTTAAGGGTTGTCTGTCATTCTAAATTCCTATATCTTCTCATCATCATCATCATTTCAGCCGAAAGACGTCCACTGCTGGACAAGGGCTCCCCTAGTCAAGGGGGGATATGCCATAATCGCCACGCTTGGCAGGCAGGTTGGGTTGATTGGGATATCTTCTCATGGGTGTCGTAAAAGGTGACTAAGAGATTCACCAGAGTTCTCTGAGTATTTAACCAGCCAACTGCGATCGCCAACTCAACTGCCAAGCGTGGCGATTATGGGATATGTCCATCAGTAGACATCTTTCGGCTGAAATGATGAACTCTGAAATTGTGAATAAAATCCACCTGTTCCATACATTTTGATAGAGTTAGGTAAGTATGTTTGATACTTACCGACTACAGATTTTTTGATGAAACATCATATCATAACTTTATTATAGTAGTAGAAAGAACTGTGTTAACCGATTGTTTAGTGTATTGTACAGGATGAGATGTAAACACAATTTTTCTTAGTAGAGTATAATTTTCCAATAGAATTTTACATTGAAATTGTATCAACCGGTAGTTTGAAATACAATTCAAATTAAAAACAGCACTCTTGGCTATGTTGTATCGCCGGACAATGCACGGAGCGTTCTTTGGGCATTCATTTGTATGATCAGTCTACAACCAAAGTACGCTCTGTGCGTCGCTGCGCGATATTACTGAACGTAGCCCTTGTCACACATCACTTATACTAAGAGTCTCTCAATTTCTTGTTGAATGCTCTGGATCTGCGGTTTGAGCTGAGAACCTTCATTGATTGTGATTGAACAAGATATGATAGGCCGGGACACACCGCACGCCCTGCCCAGGGCTTGCTTAGACCTAACAAACACATAAGGTACATTTTTGTCCTCACAGAGGATAGGAATGTGTAGCACAATTTCTAACGGCTCTGCATCAGCAGCCATTATGATGAACTCAGAAAGTCCTCTGTTCAATGTCTTGGTGGCTTCATTGGCGCCTTTTCGTAACTGCTTGTAGTTGGAAGCTTGTTGTACCAAGTTTAGGATCTTGGCCGTGAGGGCAGCATCCGCCAGGGGATATGCCTTGGGGTTTACTGCAGCTTCTGCGTCACCCTGGAAATACAAAAATAAGATAATGTTAAAAATAGAGAACCTGTAATAAATTTTAAGCTAACTCGCCGGTTGGTATGACAGAAAACATGAAAAAACAATTTAAAATTGATTAACGAATAGAGATGAAACACCTTTGGTAATATCAACATAACCTCAAATAACCTCGCCACGTGAATTAATTGGTTTTTATAACAAATAAAATGATATCTTTATTGCAGTAATAACTTGGAAAAATATTGAATATAACAGTAATACAGTGGTTATTATGAAAAAGAAACATGTGCTTACCATGTTTGGAGTTTGGTTCCGAGTGTTGATATAAAAATTCAACCTCTCGGCGATTTCTCGCTTCACTGAGGACCTGTATTCACAGAGAAAACTTGGAAACTTCAAATGAATATCTGACTTGCATTTGCTCGTAAACAGTAATGAAATTAATAATTTTATTTATCGAAAAATTCGCGGCAACGCTTTTAAAAGCACGAACACAGACCAAGTAGAGATCACAGAGGTAGAGATGCTACGCATCAGACGGTGATCTTCCATACAAAAAATATCGCATTACGAATTTGTGACTAATGAAAGTGACGTTTGTTATTTTTTTAATTTTATCGCTCGTTGTTGTACCTGAATTTGGGCCTTTTTGCTTGTCACGGCCAGAATAGTTTGGAAACTAGCCTTTTAAGCCTCTGAAAGGAGCCCCCTCTGTGCCCCTTGTTTTTCATAATTTTGGATATTTTAGGATTTGTTGACAATAAAATACTTTGAATATTATGAATTATTTTTTATTTTGGTTTTACATTTGGTTCATGCTTTCTGTTACATTGGAGGCGAGCATTTTGCAACAACAATAAATCTATGCTCTTTATTATTCTATTAATTATATTGCACCAATTTAATACTGCTAATCTCTAAACTTAATTCGAGAAAGCATTAAACACAACATGCCTGTGTAGTTAATCCAGGAAATCAAACAAATGCTTGGATTTTATTTTATTTAAAAAAAAAATGTTTCCCGAGATCTAATTTCCAAAGATTTGTTTGCTTCGTGAATTGTACAGCTAAAACATTAATATTCCCTAAAACATATCCTATGACTAGTTAAGTTTTCATCACAAGAAATTAAATTTACTTCACAGCACATACAAACAACATACATAAAACAATACACATACATTTTCATAAAAAATAATTTTATATAACCCACCCTGTGGTGTAAGCCTGTGAGTAGACATTTAGCCTTTCTTGAAAAAGCTGATGTAGGAATACTCTCTCGGTTAAAAGATCCAACCGGGTAGGCACTCTCGGAATCTTTTTAGTTAATTTATCTTGATTCAAATAAGGCCTTAAATTTCACCAGTTGTTTACATCCGGTTCATTTCATTAATTATAATATCATAATTATTTTAATCACTATACCTATTCAAGGTCAGTTTTACAAAATTAAACTTTATTCCAATTGCCTCTGAGATTTTACACATTCATGGTAGAGCCTGGCTTGGTTTAAAACAACACGCCTTCGTCGGACTTGCAACTTTCGATGCGGATGAGCTATCAGGAGCAGACAGCATCAATTTCTGAAAATAAAAAGTACACATCTGAATTATTTAAGTTTTGTCAAAGAGGCCATTAAGAAAATACAACTGATAGAACAAAATTATATTACAAAACATTTGGTAAAGGATATTGGGAAAAAAAATACCACTAAATGATTCTTTGCTTATACATATTTATCTTTCTTTTCCCACAATGAATTTATATTTTGATGTATTTTTATTAAATTGTGTATCAAAGTATTTTGAATTGTCACCCTTGTTTGTATTGATTTTTCGAAAGCGGTTCTGACATAGTAATGGCATTAGCCAGCTCTAAACCAAATGTCTGAATTTATTTCACCTAACCAGACAAGGAAAAGGGCTTACCAGTTTTAGTCCTTGTATGTTTCTTTATAGGTTTGAAAGTTTGATCCGCATGAGCCATTTTTAGCATAACCATGCTCTGAATTTGTATTCTCTGTAATGAAATAATTGAATTTTATCAACAATATCAATAGAATTAAGCATAAGCCTTTTGGAAATTATAACCCGATACCCTTCCGTGCCACGGAGAACATGTTAAGCTGTTGGTCACAGTAATAATATGAATATCTATGGCAGTTGTTACGGGTGATCAGAAGTCTGAAAGTCTGACAACTGGCCTAACCAGTACCAGTACCTGGTTACCCAGTTGGGTTGCAGGTGCTGATGGCCGTCTTTTCATGTAAAATACTGATGTTCAGCCGCATCTGTTTAGACTGGAAGCAGACCCCAATATAATAAGGATAAAGGGGATGGTTTTGGAATTCAAACCGTCAAAACTACATGAATATTGAAGGTTGAAAGTTCAAGTGTAGTACACATGATGCAATCTAGTAAAAAAAAATGTGTAGCATGTAGGTATGGAATGAAGAAAATATTCGTGATATTGAGGTACGTACCTACCAGTGGTCAGTGTGCATAGTTTGGAGAATGCCACAGTTGATTTCGCTTGCGGAAAACAACGTGAGATAGGCGTCAATACGAAGACGAGGCCTCAGAGGTGTCGAGGCGAAGAACTTTATATGTACTCTATATTATCAAAATGTTTTGGCGCCTCATATAGGCTTGTGAATATCCTCTGGGAATGTTTCACAATCCTTTATAGATCTGTTATTGCACTCGTAACAATTTTTGGAGTATTTTTGTGTCTTGGGAAAACGTTATAAATTGACGTCCTTTTGCCTATTATCACAATAAACTTCACAACACCGCACTTGTGAATCATACTACACAATGTTATTACGCTATTATAGGATTATAGGTTCAAAATTGAGAAAATAAGTTACGGAAATAAATCAACTAAAATATTCAACTTTTTACATTTTTTTTTTTTTTCAATTTATTCATGACCATGGATGGATACTTGTCCTTCAGTCGTAATCATTGAACATATTATACTTGTATCCTAGTAAAGTGATGGAAACTTTACTAGGTTTCTGAGGGGATGATGAGATAATACGAAAGTCATGTTTTTCAACTTTGTACCATTTATCCACACTTGTACACGTTAACGAGCACTTAACATTTAATAATCCACCATTATTACACTTTAACACTCGAAGAAACACAAATTTTGGAAAATAATAAAAAATCCACAACACGATCTTAACGAATTTTCCCGCCAACCCCCCCTTGACTTGTCAGTGTCTCAACTTTTTACATTATTATTATTTTAATTTATTCATGACCATGGATACACGTCCTTCAGTCGTAATCATTGAACATATAACACTTATATCCTAGTAAAGTGATGGAAACTTTACTAGGTTTCTGAGGGGATGATGAGATAATACGAAAGTCATGTTTTTCAACTTTGTACCATTTATCCACACTTGCACACGTTAACGAGCACTTAACATTTAATAATCCACCATTATTACACATTAACACTCGAAGAAACACAAATTTTGGAAAATAATAAAAAATTCACAACATGATCTTTACGAATTTTCCCGCCAACCCTCTCAACTTTTTACAATGGCGGCAGTGTTGCCAAACGTGCAATAATTATCTACCATAATTCCAAGTCCATTGCGATAAAAATAATAGGAGGTTATCGCATGATAGTTTTACGGCCAAAATTAATATCCAATTTATCCACGATTTACCCTACTAGAGATAGAAATTTGACATATTTTGTATAGAACTTATGTCAAATTCCTATCTCTAGTAGGGCAAATCGTGGATAGATTGGATATTAATTTTGGCCGTTACTAATTCATACGATAATTTACATAACACTACGATAGTTTTGAAGCAGAGTGACAACAAACAACAACTTACATTAACAACAAGCTTATCCATAAATTATCGTCTCTTTCACTCACTATGAGTGACGCATACGATAGACTGAACAAAATGCACGACAAAGACCGAAAAAAACAATTCTTCCCTATCAACTGCATAGCTGCGTCATTTTCTACTTATTTATTTTGTTCAGTCTTTGTTCATCGGTCAGTCTGTGTCAGTAATTCTTAGTTCAGTCAGACCTAGAGTCAGACAGTCAGCCTGAGTGCTATTGGATTAGTTATCTGTTTAGTATCAATTTTTATACCTGTCTTGTCTTGTTTTGTTTTAATTTTTGCATGCTGCTAGCTTGAACAATAATAAAATTTACTTATCTTTTCTTTTCCCTAAATTACAACTAAAAGAGGGTGCAATAGGGTTATATAAAACACACTGACCTTTAATTATCAATATAACTACAATTTTGTATAAGAAAGCGTATACGATAAAAATACGATATTTTTTTCCTAGATCTCGATAGTTTCAAACTTGCCATCTGGCAACACTGATGGCGGTTGCCGGTTTTCTATACAATTATTTATAGAAATATATATAGCGTATGGACGTCAAAGGAAAGAAGTACGAGGGGAAACTGTCACTGTCATTAGTTACATCATCCATAGACAATCAGATGCTTATTGCGAGGATTTTATGTACTGAGATCACCACCCATGAGCACGAAGTAGCGTAGCTACTAAACGTAGTGGTTATCAAGTGGTTATATGCCCGAAGCGTACTTTGAACGTTCAGTTACACAGAGTGATCCATGAAGTTAGAATAAATATCTCTAACTTCATGGAGTGATCATACAAAGGAACGCTCCGAGCGTCGTCCGACGACGTCGGGTGATATAAGTGAACGCGGCCAGGGAAGTTGTAAGTGTAATTTTCATTTGGAGGACTCGGTTACAAAATGGATTCCATCAATTCAAAATAGTTATAAATTCAATGTTATTATTTAAAACGCTAGATTTATATCTGATCTCTCAGAATAAATATATATTTTACTTTAAAAAAGCATGGCATTGTCGTTAAAAATAAAATACCTTAGAGCAGCGGTTCTCAAACTTTTTTGGTCACGGAACCCTTTTGACAAGCAAAATACTTGACGGAACCCTACAATAAAACAATAGTTTTTAAAAGTGTATTCTTTATTATATAAGCATAATAAAAGTACAATGTAACAGTTACTAATTATTACTTACTTTAACCACATGCCAAGTACAATAATAGAAGATATTAAAAATGAAAAAATCTTATCTAATGGGAGGTATGAAACTGTTTTTTATTTTTCATCAATTGGTTGATATCAGGTTTGATAGAAGACATTTGAAGTCTCATATCAGGTTCGGCGTCCAGTCTATTGCGATATTTTGTTTTCGTGGCTGCATAGGTTGAGAATCCTGTTTCGCACAAATATGTTGTTGGGAACGGGAGAAGAATATTCAGAGCCATTCTGCCAAGCATTGGATATTCATCACGGATTCTGCACCAAAAATCGTTGAGAGGCGTCGTTTTGAACAGTGACTCCATACTTGTGTCTGATGACATTTCTAAAAGAGATTCATATATCTCGTTTGACATACTTTCGGGCTTTTGCAAGTTGGGTAAAAAAGGATTATGAATCCATGAATTCAGCTTCATTTTTGTATTATGTTCTTCGGGAAAATACTTTACAAAAGATGCGCGCATCGAAGTGAGATATTGGACCAATTCTTCAAACACATCATCTTGAAACATTTCCGAGTCGTTATCGCTAACAAACTCACTGAGTGACGTAAAGCTTTCTATTTCTCTCTTACCAACGCAAATAATCCAAAAATCTAATTTTCTTTTGAAGGCAGTTATTTTGTTATAGGCCTGGAACACTGTTGTCTGTTTACCTTGCAATGATAAATTCAATTCGTTCAGTTTTTGAAAGATATCCGCCATAAAAGACAATCGGAACAACCAAGTTTTATCATACAAACGGTCTTTCAAATTAAAAGAAACTGTATCTGCTGAAAGAAACATTTGTAACTCGGCTCTAAGTTCAAATAGCCTTGTTAAAGTTTTACCCCGAGACAGCCATCGCACTTCTGTATGGAGCAGCAGTGTTTTATGTTTGCTGCCATAATCTTCACACAATAATGAGAACAATCGGGATTGTAGTGGTCGTGATTTGATAAAATTAATTATTTTTACCGCTTCATCCATAACTAATTTTAGATTTGACGGCATTTGCTTCATCGCAAGTGCTTGTCTATGCAGAATACAATGGCTGGAACTACAATTAGGCGCTTTACTTTTTATTCGTGATACTGCTCCTGCTGTTTTACCTGTCATCGCCTTGGCCCCATCTGTACAAATGTCAATGCAATCGTTCCAACTAAGATTATTTTCTTTAAAAAATATGTTTATTTTATTAAAAATTTCTTCCCCGGTAGTGTTTGTGGGCAGCGGTGAACACATAAGCATGTCTTCTTCAAAAGAACGTTCATATGGATATCTCACGATAACCAGCAAGATAGCCAGACCAGTGACATCAGTTGACTCATCCATTTGCAAGGCGAATCGTGTTTTTTGTAGACGTGCAACTAGTTCTTGTTTGACGTAGCTTGCCAGATCATGGATTCGCCGTGAAACAGTATCGTTTGATAGCGGTACAGTAGAAAGATGCTTTGCAGATTTTTCATCGAGCATACATTTTGTTATGTCTAACACACATGGCTTTATTAAATTCTCAGCGATAGTGTGCGCTTCACCTGCTTGTGCAATGCGATAGCTAACTAAATATGATGCCTCCGTGGCCTTTTCATTGATAGTTTGTGTTACATGCATCATATTTTTTTGACTTTCCAATAACTGTTCTTTTTTACGAACAAAAAATTCTTTATTCTTGTCTTTAGACTCGGGGTGTACAGTTTCTAAATGTCTGCGTAATTTGGCAGGTGCCATGGAACTATTAGGAAGCAGTTTACTACATAACATGCAGAGAGGTGAGCCGTTGGAATCAACAAATCCGAAACTGATATATGATTCATCATACTTCCTTTTTTTCGTCTTTGAAACCGTGGAGCTTGACGTCGTGGCATCATCGTCTGGATCGGTAATTGCTGTATTCTCCGCGCGTACTGCTTTTGAACATTCAGCGTCATTAGAAGATGTCGTGGCAACACGTTTAACACCTTTAAGCCAACGTTCCATTCTTCTTTATTAATAATGTTACACGTCAGGATGGTAGGGTCAAAATAATGCACAATCGTTACTGCGTTTATGAGACAAAGTTTAGTCCAAAGAAGAAATGTACAAAACTGATACAATCAGAATACAGCGGGCAGTAGAACTTACAAGAAGGCAGCAGGCTAGCCAGCTTGTAAGTAGGTAGGTACAAACTTATCGCTCCGAACGCTAATCGTCAACTGACTGACGAGGCGCGACTTTTTTTATATAATAGCGCTTTTATACTTAGTCCTAGACTCGAACTCGAACATTCTCAAAAATACTCGAGTCGGCGCCTTTGATAAACAAAAAGCGGAAATAAAAATATAAATACAAAAAAATGCGTTGTAAACAATCTCGACTTTATGCTTTTGAAGATAGAGCCGAAAGTCGCTTGTTCACAACTATAGCGTCTAATTCAGAGGCGGCTTTTATCAAAGGGACTGCGCGCTCACAAGTATACGCGCGGCGGGCGGATTCAAAACGTTCGACCAGTGACCAGAGAGAGGTGTTTTGTTTTTTTTTTTCTAAATTCTTGCGGAACCCCTACAGGGGTATCGCGGAACCCTAGGGTTCCGCGGAACACACTTAGAGTACCGCTGCCTTAGAGATATTTATGACGTCTGTGGTTTGGAGGTTCGAGTGTCGGACTGCTGATCACGAGGTCGTGGGTTCGATTCCCGCAGGACACAAATATTTGTGTGATTAACATAAGTGTTTGTGTTGGTCTGGGTGTTTCTTATGTATTATAAGTATGTACTTACAAAAAAAGTATATAAGTATTATATCCATTGTCTAGTACCCATAGCACAGGCTCTGCTTAGTTTGGGACTAGATGGTGCAGTGTAAAAATGTCCCAAAAATATTTATTTTATTATTTATTTATTATATATAAAATGGTTACAAAATGTAATATTTTGTAACCATTTTGATTTCAAATTTAGTAACAAAATACCACTGTTATTTACTAAATAACCATTTAAATTTTTTACTTATATCCTAATTAATGAGATCAAAGTAATAAAATCTTCTAAAATTTAAAAATATCATACTTTTTGACAAAAACATCTCCATTTTGTTACTTTTGGTACCAAACTTAATGTTTTTTTCGGAATTACGATGATTTTACGCGGATATAAGACTTAAGATGTCTATAAAATAAAATAAACTAGAAACAAAACTCAATATCTCACAGAAAAATATTTAGCAAAAATTCAAACATAATTATCAATCAACTCAGCCTATCGCAGCCCACTGCTGGACATAGGCCTCTCCCAAGTTGCGCCACAACGCTCGGTCCTCTGCCTTCCGCATCCAGTCCCCCCCAGCCACGTTCTTTAGGTCGTCGGTCCACCTGGCAGGGGGGCGCCCTACGCTGCGTTTGCCGATTCGCGGTCTCCACTCAATGACTCGTCTGCTCCAACGGCCATCGGTCCTTTGACAGACATGGCCAGCCCACTGCCACTTCAGCTTACTGATCCTACAAGCTATGTCGGTCACTCCGGTTCTTCTCCGGATAATCTCGTTACGGATTTTATCCTTCAATGAAACTCCAAGCATAGCTCGCTCCATAGCTCGCTGAGCGACTTTGAATTTGTGGACTAGCCCAACTGTCAGTGTCCACGTTTCGGCACCGTAAGTCATGACTGGCAGGACGCACTGGTTGAAGACCTTTGTCTTCAAACTTTGCGGTATAGGCGACGAGAAGACTCGGCGAAGTTTGCCAAATGCTGCCCAGCCCAGACGGATCCTTCTGTTGGCTTCTTTCTCGAAGTTGTGTATACCAAGCTGAATTGCCTGCCCTAGGTAGACGTATTCCGTTACAACTTCGAGTGCCGACCCTTCGACGAATATTGGCCTCGGCATGACATGCATATTGAACATGACTTTAGTCTTGTCCAGATTCATGCCGAGACCAACACATCGAGAGGCTCCGTTTAAGCTGTGCAGCATTTCGCCCAGTTGTTCCAGCGACTCAGCCATTACAACGATGTCATCGGCAAAACGGAGATGTGAGATGTTTTCGCCGTTAACGTTGATACCCTGTCCAGTCCAGTCCAGCGTCTTGAAGACGTCCTCAAACGCGTTAGTGAACAATTTCGGGGATATTACATCCCCTTGTCTCACCCCTCTGCGCAGTTGGATTGGCTTCGTCTTTTGGTCCTGGAGCTGAACAGTTATGGTAGCAGCGTTGTACAGGCATCTTAGCATCTCTATATACCGCTCATCAATGTGACATCGCTGAAGAGCATCCAGAACTGCCCAAGTTTCGATAGAGTCGAAGGCCTTCTCGTAGTCCACGAATGCCATACACAGCGGCTGATTGTACTCTTCAGTCTTCTGTATGATCTGCCGAACAGTATGGATGTGGTCTACGGTTCTGTAGCCTTTTCGAAACCCAGCTTGCTCTGGTGGCTGGAATTCGTCGAATCTTCCGGCGAGACGATTCGTGATGACCCTCGAGAACAGCTTGTACACATGACTCAGGAGTGAGATGGGTCTGTAGTTCTTCATTATGGTTTCATCCCCTTTTTTGAAGAACTGTACCACCGCACTTCCGCTCCATGCCTCCGGTGTAAAGCCTTGTTGGATGACAGAATTAAACAGACTCTGTAGCTCCTTTAGGACCGGAGTCCCACCTGCTTTTAGGAGTTCAGTGGTGATTCCGTCATCGCCCGGAGCTTTGTTCTTAAGCTGCTCAAGAGCCACCCTAATCTCACACTGGTCAACGTCCGGGAGATCCTTGGTGTAATGGTGCGTGAGCTGGGCTCTTTTGTCGTCATTGCTAGGAACTGCTGGTCTCGCAGTTTTCGTGGAATACAGATACCCATAAAAGTTTTCGACCTAATTGAGCATCTCGATCTTAGAGGTGACAATTTTGTAATCCGATGGGTCTTCCCTATGTGTAATCCTATTCTAATCTTCATAAAGCAATATTTATTTGGCATTTCTGGACAAAGTAGAATTTTCATGGACTGCTAGAGCTTGCAATGATGCTTTTGGCTTTTGCATGCCTTGTAATGGTGTGGCATTGCTTCCCTATCTTGTATTACAAAGCAATTTCAACTGTTGGCTACTTTATTCTTGTATATTTTTTAATATAAAGCAGACGGAACTTGAGTTCCTTTTTATAATTTCAGTAGTTTTAACATTTTTAGAAGTTTTATAAGATTTTTAGAGTCGCACTTTAAATAATCATGGCATAAGAGGTTCAGCCCATGTGCTACGCATCCTAATAGTAGGTACAAAGTGTACAGCTAAATGCATGGAAACAACAACAAACAAAACGTGCCGCTCGCAACTATTATTTAAAATAATCTAAACATCGAAATCACGCCATAAATGATAAACATAATTTGATTTTTCTATAAAAACATATTTTACATGAATTAAACATAATAAATGGTTATTCATAAAATGGAAATTCTGTATTATTTTGATTACTTTAATCAAATATTGTCAATTAAGTATTTTCCCGACCAATGGGTTTTTACCCGAGTTTTTTCCCAGTCTGTTGGGAAAAAACTCACCTTTCGGAAAAAACCCGGGTCTAAACCCATCCCTAGATTCATGCTTTACAAACTTGTGTGCGTGACCTTGTGTCTTACGCAGTTGCCATGCATCTGTGTGCTTAGTAAAAAATGTTGCCACCGAAAACAAATTTACCCCATTTTCACATATTAAATATTATATTTTAAGGACAATATGTAGCAATGTCAATAAAACATATTTTTCAAATGACACGTTTAATAAAAGAGAATAATACTAAAAACCTTTGTGTTGTGTTAATTTCCGGTAGTACTGTCTTTTCTTACCGACTTCTGGGTATACCATCTAATTTAGATAGAATTCTATAAAGTATGATGGAATCTTATCTTTAGGTACTTTTCATTAACAGACCTTATTCAATTTCTTTTCTGGTTTATGCCGGAGAAATTATACATACGTGATAGACGTGGTCACGTGTATCATATAATAGTGATATTATTATCCTATGAAAATGGCCGCGGGGGTGTGCGGTGGGCAGAGTAGGACGCGTCGATTAGAATAAGTATGACAACAAAAATCACCACTACAACGTGTTATTGCAATAACTGAAAACCTCTTAAGGGGTCATTGTACTCATCAGTATGAACGACTTTTACTACGGGAACAAACCAGAAATCGCGAAAAAATAATCAGCTGATCCCTACATTTTGTCGATTCATGTGAACACAAATAAATAAATAAAATAAAAATAAATAAAAAATTTATTGGAACAGAAAACACGTTTACATACAATGTGTACGAAAATGACTGCATTAGTTATTAAACTGTGTTGCAGTCATTAACGCCCAACGAAATGTAGGAAACAGATGATTTTTATCACGATTTCGGGGATGGGCCCAAAGTAAAAGTTGTTCATACTGATGAGTACAATGACCCCTTAAGAGTTTCTCAGTGATTTCAATAATACATTGTAAATTCTACAATAATTTATGAAAATAAATAATTACTTGCCATACCAATTTATTACAATAAGTTGAGGTGTCTGAAGTTTTAAGCCATTGAAATAACACATCGTAATTAAATTAAGTACCATATGAAAGGTTAAAAATAAATAAAAACATCAAACCGATGGTTAAATTAAGAAAGTTACTAATCCTAATAACACCATCAGACCCAAACGTCACCCGTATTTTGGGGGTATTTTTGATGTCAGGTTTTGTGTTCCAACAGTACATTACGAAATTTTATTGTATTTATAATTTAAAATTACGTAAAATCAAGTACTTCTTTGTGAAATTTAATCCCGCAAGACTTTTTTTGTGTCAGCGAGTTATTTTTACACGTTTTCACAACACAGGAAGGCATATTAAGACCATAAACAATACTGTCAATGTGACGTCTAGCGCGTTCGGTTTCTCGCGGCGCACTGGAACGCGATCAGCTTCCTATTTCAAATTCAGCTTCCTTTACCCTGCTTCTTTGTGACAGCGCGGTACTCTGTCTACCTTTTTTCTGTTGGTCTAAGAGGGCGGTTTTCTAATTAAAGTGTTACTACTGACGTGCACTCGACTGTTCCTACCTAGTCTGAATCATCATTAATATTCATATTATATTTTTTTCTTTGCGTCCATTGATATCAACAAACTTTTGTCAGGAACAAAATTGGCACAACGGCCTTCAATCTGTCATATACCTTCTTTCCCATGCATGATAGCAGCCACAGACCAAGTAGAGATGCTACGCATATAGTAGCTAAGCGTGCGATATAATATCCTTGAGTACCACAGATCTATTACCTAGTAAGTACACGAACGGCCAAAATTAATATCCTATCTATCCATGATTTACCCTACTAGATATACGGCCAAAATTAATATCCAATCTATCCACTATTTGCCCTACTGGAGATAGGATTTTGACATAAGCTCCATACAAAATATGTCAAATTTCTATCTCTAGTAGGGTAAATCGTAGATAGATTGGATATTAATTTTGGCCGTTAGAAATTTGACATAAGCTCCATACATTTTATGTGAAATTTCTATCTCTAGTAGGGCAAATCGTGGATAGATAGGATATTAATTATGGCCGTAAGAACCAACGTGTTATGTCATCATCAGATCGCAGATCGCATCATAGATCTGTGGATCGCATGCTATATTTGTATATTCTCGCTTGGCAACATCTTCACGGGATATCAGATACCTACTCCGCGTGGCAACCATTGAATTAAGAAACCTATGGAAGTGGCACATTCTTTTATATCCACCTAGTTTATACAAATATCTATTAAATCGTTATTGAATTATAAAACTATTCTTTGTCTCTTGTTAACCAACGTGTTATGTCGTCTGGTGAAAGAGATCGCATGCTATTTGTATATTCTCTGTTTGGCAACATCTTTACGGGATGTCAAAATACCTACGCCGCGTGGCAACCCCGCATACCCCGCAATGTGGCCCATAGTACATGAGCTGTCAAGTAAACAAACTAGGGCTGTTGATAATTTTTAAATATCAGATTTTCGATCTATCGATATTTTTAAATATACAATCGGAGTTCGATATATTGAAAAAAAAAAGAAGATATTTCGATATATTGGCCAAATTTCATGATTCTAGGTCAATGCGAAGTACCCTGTAGGTTTTTATGTGAGTTTGCGAGTATCAAAATATGACATAGCCGTATGATTGCCTTGACCTAGAAGCATGATTTTTTATGTCCTAGGGACAGCCAAACTTAGTATTTGATATAATTGCATTATTTATTACTACTTGAAAATGATTTTAATCAGCACGCATCTCTGGTACGAAACACGAGCATCGATATCGATACTTTTTGGTTTTGATTACTTACTTCCCTATGGCCACCATAACAGTGGCCCGGATATTGTAGGTATACCATACCACGCTCATTTCGTAGGTATTACTGGTCCATAGGTACAAGTCAATGGTGGCAACCCGCTGTCACCGCCATTCGAGTGGCCCAATGTCAGTGTTGCCAACCCGTACGATAATTATGGGTGCCGTAGACAGAGAATAGACATGCTCTTAATAGCGAAAGATGACACATATGTCAAAATGTATGTGTGTGAGCAGGATACAGCATTTTTTTTCTGTCTCTATTTGCGTATCGGTTTTTAGGGTTCCGAAGTCCTACAAGGAACCCTTATAGTTTCGTCATGTCCGTCCGTCTGTCCGTCTGTCCTAATCCTTTACAGCTTAATAACTTCTACAGTTATAAACATAAATAAATGAAATTTTGTTAAAAAATAGTCTACATATAGATCTCAATTTTAAAAGAATAAAAAAATCGTTTTTCCGTATTTTAGGGGTGGCGTCCATACATGTGAAATGGGGAAAAAAAAATTTTTTTCGCTGCACACCCTCGTGTGGGATATCATTGAATAGGTCTACTAAAATGAAAGTAATGTTTCATACACCACTTTTTTATCAGGTGTACCATCTGCGAAATATAGCCCGCCAAAGTGGCTTGCAATGTGTCCCCCCCCCTGCCATTTCTAAACTATGCAATGTAGAAACTTATAATCTTCCACATTGATAGACCTATGTGAAAACTCTCTTTTAAAATTATTTCGAGTATAATGTGATTATAATTTTTCGAGTTATAGAGAGAAAACGGAAAAATACTTAAAACGTCCTAGTTCAAAGGTCATTGACCTTAGAGAAAAATTATCATAGCATATAATGCTCCTTTAGCTACTTTCTATTTGAAAAAATCACAAAAAGTAACTTTGAAATGACTGACATGCGCTACTAACAACACGCTCTGAGTCGCGAATGCACTGCTGCCGATTATTGCAAAAACTAAAATAGCCAGGATTAATATTCGATTTGATTCGTTTGTAATTACACCTACTTAAGGAACCCTATAATATTTGTTGTTGCCATCACTAGTCATTGATGGCAAACAAGTTGTGGTGTCAAAAGATTTTCGTTGATAAAAACTGTAATACGCCTATTTTGTGTGATTTGTGACTTTATTGATATTCCAAAAGGTAATATTTAGTGTGTAGTGATGGTGAATTGCTGTATATAAGGCTGTAAAAGCCGTAGTGAACGAAGTCTACCAAACATACCCTTTCATCGGTAAGTAACATTTTTTATCTATTACAGCAAGTAAATCAAAGGATTATTGTACTCAAGACTGTTTTCTGTCAATAATAAGCAACATTTATTTTCAACTTCATCTAAAAAGACGATAAAATAATAACTTGTTGTTTGTACTAACCGACCAAAGTGTGAGGCATTTTCATTTGGTTACTATCATATGTTACTACGTGACATTTGTCAATAGTCGGATAATATCTTGACGGGGATACCAGAATTTGATTATTTTTACCACTACATGTATTAAATTTTTACTTTTTATTTTCAGTTTCCCGAATGAACCATTCTTAAGAAATAAGTGGACTGACATGACAGTACGGGCCGGGCTTCCAAGTCGTCACTCCCGAATCTGCTCACGACATTTTGAAGCCCGTTTCATTCGACACGTTCATTTTTATGCGTAGAAAAACGTAGCGTTTCGTTTATACTAGCGCAGAAGTCAGGGAATTCTATAAAATTTACAAAGTAATATGTCAATAAAGATTATGAATTATTAATTATGAAAGCACTCTTGGTTATTACGTTTTGCTATAGATTAACCCTGAATATCAAAATAAATATCCGCTGTTTCATACAAAAATACATGAAACTGATGTTTTTATTTGCTGTTTCAGAGTTGGACATAGGATTTGATAAGTTATATTTACTAGATATATACCTAGTAAACATCTTATCAAAAAGTTATAAATACGTCACCCACTTGAAATACTAATGACAATGAATTGAATGACTTAGTCGTAGTACAACCAATAATACTCAATATGTACCAAATTACCCACATGATGGGGGTAAAAGTCCAAGTATGGCAATATTAATTGCACGTAGCTATGGTGATGTATTTATGTCGATCTGATGTCGAACTATCTCTATCTCATACGGCATACGCTGAGGACTTGTCTATTCTATTGTCTGTCTACGATAGCTAGCTACTAATATAGTAATCTGTGGTCTACGATGGGTGCGTACCACAGACCTAGTACCTATAGATTTGCAGTATGCATGGCTAGTTCAGTGCATCTCGCTTTAACAACGTGTGTTGCCATTAAAACAATATTTCCTGTCAATATTATTTCCCCTATTTATTAATATAAAGAAACAACAACAGCATAAAATAAATCTATTACTAAAACCAAAGTATATACCTACATTCAATTTTAAGGAGGTATATACACCCTTATTTTTAATTACCAAAAAAACTTTAAGGGTAGTTTCTGCTTATCATTATGAACAACTTTTACTATAGGACCAAGCCTAAAATCGCGAAAAAATGTCAGCTGATCCCTACATTTGTGTTCACATAAATCGAGAAAATGTAGGGATCGGCTGATTTTATTGTCGCGATTTAAGGGTTGGTCCCATAGTAAAAGTTGTTCATAAAAATGAGTAGAGGCTACCCTTAAAGTTTTTTTAATTGTAAAAAATAGGAATGTGTAATAAAAACGTTGACTGATTATTGTTTGGATCTACAGAAAATGGTTGATATTTCAGAAAGACTAGCTAATCTATGGAGAAATACAGACAACATAAATTGATAGCTTATAAAATTACTGCTATTCATTTAAAATATTAACACAGTATTTTCAATTTAAAATAAACACTAGTGATACTAGTAGTTCGCCCTGAACTGAGATCTGGAGATGTTTTATTTGTAGTGTATTATAGCTAATGTTATGCTCGACTAGTCCACGGCGACGGCCACCCAAACATTGGGTGGACGACACACCGGTTAGATTGATGGCAAGGGCTCATGACCGCCAGGAGTGGAGGAATTTGGAGCCTACCTATATTTTATAAAAATCCGTTTCACGTTTATTTGAAGTTTTTAGTGCTGAAATCTCAAGTCTTATGGACTCTTGACTTGTAATCCTCACAGGAAACAGGATCAACTAAAACCACAAAAAGAAAACAATTAAATATTTACGCATTTGTTAAGCATCTCACTGAAATTTGTTTCTGATATTATTCCAAGAGTACGGTGTACGGTATCTTCATTTTGTATGATTTTAAAACGGGTCATGCATGAGTCATGATGAAAGTAAGTTAAAACAAATTACTGAAAAAAATATACTTAAGAACTGAATAGGTAAGTAATAATAAAAAACCGGCCAAGTGCGAGTCAGACTCGCGCAGTAAGGGTTCCATACCACCCATCGACCTGATACCCCATAGAAACTGACTTAATTTACCAGAGTTTATCAAAAGACATCAACGCACACTGTGCGAAATATGAATTTTTGCATGTCTTTCTTACCCAGGTACCACCACAAATGTCTATATTTGTCTTATTTTAAGTATTTGTTGCTAAACTACACAATATGAACTATAATCTGACCAAGTTTGACGCTGGTATGTATTACCGTTTTGAAGATAGAGCAGGAACAAAAACGTTGAAAAAAATGCATGTTTTTTGAGGTTTCTTGTATTGGGACTCCCTTTGGTTTAAGACTTTTTTTGTTTTTAGTATTTGTCGGGATACCCCTTATAGCAACATATATTCTGTGAAAATTTCAACTAGTTATCTATTACCGTTACAAAGATACAGCCCTGTGACAGACAGACGGACGGACGGACAGCGTAGCGAGAGTAATAGGGTCCCGTTTGGCACCCTTCGGGTACGGAACCCTAAAAAGTAGGTAATAATAAATATAATAATACACACATAATACATACCTTGGAAATTTTGATTATACCATTCCGGTTTCCTCACGATTATTGTTTTTACTTTTGATGAATTCTCTTTCGGTTGCCAATTGTGTCGATCCACCAATTATTATTATGATACTTTATTGTACACACAAATACACATTAATATTACAATAGGAAAGCTTATGTACATCGGCGAGCTTAACTCAAAAATGAGTTTTCTTACAGCAAACCTTAGAGCGATAGAGAGATGTTGATATATTATTAGAGGATAAAAACAAGTGTACAACAGAATAACAAAAATTTTGACTACATAACTTATCTAACAAGATTAAATTATTACAATTAATTTCACTTTTTGTTAGTAACAGGATTAGGCGAAAACCTAAAAATACACATTTAATCATTTAAAAAAGCTTTAAAATAATATTGATTGTGTATCTGAAATTAGGGTAAAAGAAATGACGTCACTAGCAACACTACACTTGAAATTGTTTTGATAAGGATACATTTGTTATGAAAAATTGCACATTATTTATTAATATTTTCAGTTAAGAGCCTGAAATTCCTAATTATCGTATATCTGTTGATATCTACGATGTTATTAAAACCCTAATATTGTCGAAATAAGTCTACTTACGAATGAAATGTAACGCCGGCCAGATTTCTTTCGCTGCGTTGTATGCAGCCCAAAATACTGCAACCTCCCATTTTGCACACACTTATTTTCTCAATAATTAAATCTTAGATTAATCACACAGGGTAAAACTTACATAAATATCCCAAAAATTCACAAAATATGTGAATGACATAACATCGTCTGACTTTGTATTGTCACTTTTAATGGTTTTAACAACCATAAGGTCAAAAAAGGTTTAACTATGATAAAGACAAAATGTGAATTGCTTTCTAAGGAGATCCGTGATTTTGCGTTCTTTGTCTTGACAGACGGTATTGCTTATCTTTAGGTAATAGGTCTGTGGTGCGTACGGTAATTTAGCCATTGTTACGATTTACAGTCGACTGCATGACAGTGGTAACACTTCAGTTCTGCTTACGAAATAAAGATTGATAACGATGCTACTAATGTCAAAGTGTTACCACCGACGTCCGGTCATTAACTTATAACTCACTGCGTCCGGTCGATCGTACGAAAGCGAAGATCTAAATTACGTTAAACGTACGATAATTTTGAGCATTGGATAAAACAACATCAGTGCGCAAAATACGCTAGCAAGCAATTACGTCAGTATACACAGTCTGAGGAGCAAAACGTATTTTTCGTAAGGAAAAATTTAACGCAAATAACACCAACAGACAAGTTTCTCTCTCCCTCACTCATATTATGCGTTTGTGTTAGTAAAAAAGAGACAACAATAGAGGCTAACTCTAGCTCACTGCTACGCTTTTTATTCGGCCTGGTTGCTAGGACCTTTTAGCTACGTCATTAGTAAAACACTCCTTATTAAAATGATGGTAAACTAGAAGTTTCCGAGGGATTGATTGTTATGTTGACTTGTAGTTTCAGCCGAAAGAGGTCCACTGCCTAGGCCATGCTATAGGCCTCTTCCAAGCATCGCCACATGGTACACTTATAAGGGCCATAATCCACCAAAGCAGAGAGATGTCTCTAACAACCAATAGTATTGCTTTGAAATGAAATCGTTTCAGACTATTACATCCAATAATTATAACAACTGCCGTCTGACTTATTTGCATCTCTTCGCCTAGCTTCAACACAGTCATATATCTAACGCAATCTTATCCTATTGGTTGTTTACGATTCTTATCTCCTCTTTGGTGGATAACAGGCCTAAGGGTTTGCCCATAGTGCGAACATAGATTGGGAGATCAAAACACATTTTATAAGCGCTTGACCAATATTTTGTTTGAGACTTGAGACTAAAACTGGTCTGGACAAGTAATTATAAAACAAATGGTAAGAAGTCCGGTTGATACCGAAATATTAGGGAACCGTTTTAATTTTTTTACCCCCTTCCCCTCCCTGAGTGACCACCCGTATTATATGTCTAACCCTCTAGTTTTCACGTAATGTATTAAGTAATTTATAAATATGGTTTTAAATAATTTTTTGCAAAAAGAAAAAACTGGGGTACTGACCAAAGCATTAGTCTTTGGGAAAAATCCCCAGGCCAAGTACACTCGAAAGCGCTACTTGTGGACTTCAAAAAAAGGTTTACGAAAGAAGCGTTTTCGTTGAACAAGAATCAGATAAGAATCCTGACAAAAACCCTTACTGGGCACTGCAAGCTGAACAAACACTTTCACAGGATGTGCCTCAGTGATACCACAGTTTGCAGGTTTTGTCGCGAAAAGGATGAGACGCCCATCCATATCCTATGCGAATGTGATGCAGTGCACCACATCAGAAGCCAGCGTCTTGGAGGCCACGTCATCTCAACGCAGGAGATCAAATCCTCCTCCCCCAAGGTCATAATCGACTTTGATTGACTTGCAGCTTAAGGAAGTGCTGTATTGCGGCAAGAGGCGTCACAATAGATCTTATCAGGTCGCAGTGGCTTAGGGGCGTTCAAGACCCCTACGTCTTTCCTCAAAATAAATAATACTGTCGCCTGCCAAGTTTGCAGCTTATTAGCTGTTGCACTACATCGATCTGGCCTTGAAACAAAATAAAATCTTGTTTTGATTACGGCATCATTGATATTTATTGTCACTTTAACAGTGTAGGTGTAAAAGTTTGAATGTCAGATTATAACATAGTAATTCTAATTTTCACGTAACTTATTTTAGTTTTATAGTCTATCACTGAAGCTTCTCATGTGAGAGCTTCACATGTGTACTAGTTGGGTTTTTTGAATTGGTTCGCATTGTTCTGATTAGCATGGCTTGATAGGAAGGCAAGATGTCCCTTGGGACACTTGTTGGCGTAGTGTCCTTTGGTACCACACTTGAAGCAGGTCACTTCTTCGAGTGGTTTGTGTACAATACGCTGCAGTCTTGGGCCGTTGGTCCCCTCCTCGTTCTCAGCGGCTGGTTTCACGTAACCGAGGGCGCGATATCTCGCTTCTTCTTGTCTTTGAGCTGCTTCTCTTTGCTGTAATTAGATAGATAATGCTATGAATATTTTTAAAGGAAAATACATGGACATTTATAGGCAAAAAAAAAAACCAGTTTAGAGCACACGACTGAAGTAAAACTTCACTAACTTATATCTCCCTCAATACTATTTCAATGAGAACAAAGGAAAGGCGTGCCTAAAGAAGTTTTACTTCAAAAGTGCATGGATAGGTTTTATGAATAGTTTTTTCTGAACATCCATAAGTCCTACCTCTGCTGGGATCTTGCTGCAAGATGAAGCCTTATGACCAACTTCAGAGCAGAAATGACACATGGGTAGTCTCTTGGCATCCTTCGTTTGTTCTGGAGGGGCAGGTAGCTCAAACCGTGGGTGCATATACTTGCACGAGGAGCCATCAGGACAGAAGCCGGTTAGGTAGTTCATGCAGAAGACGCGTCGAACGTGTCTGTGCCGACAATGCGGACCATGGCGGCAGAAACCTCGGTCATACCTGTAAGACATAAATTGTGATTATACATTATTATCAAGCGGGTGGATAGGTGGCAAGCTGGGGGCTGCCACATGCACATAACGTAAATATGGATTGTTGGGATATTAAAATTTGTCTTTTTGTTTGTTATTTATTTATTACTAGCGTCCCGCCCCGGCTTCGCACGGGTGCAATGCTGATACTAAATATACTACAGAATGTACATATAATCCTTCCTCTTGAATCACTCTATTAAAAAAAAATCGCATCAAAATCCGGGGACAGACAGCGGGAAGCGACTTTGTTTTATACTAAGTAGTGATGTATTTTATCAATATAACTCCGACCGAAGCATTTATTTTAAACGATATTCAGTTTTTTACATAGTTATTTTTTTTTTGCGGCACGCGGTCTGTCAATGTTATGCCTAACGCCATAAGGTTACATTAGAAAATTTAATGTGGTGGTTAAGTATTCTTAAATTTTCTAATTTTCAGTTAAATTTTCTTAATTTTTTCTTTCATAAGAACCTTCTCCTGATAATAACAAACACAACAAAAAAAGAATTAGCGAAATCGGTCCAGCCGAACGCGTGATGCCGTGACCAAGGGAAATAGGGATTAATTTTTATATATATACTAGCTTTTACCCGCGGCTCCGCTCGCGTTAAATTCTGCTAACCCACGTCAGTCCAGTCCAGTCCAGTCCGCTGCCGCCCCATAGCCCCGCTGCCCCACTACCCCGCTACCCCACTGCCCCACTACCCCACTTCCCCGCTGCCCCACTGCCCCGCTGACCCTCTATCCCACTGCCCCGCTACCCCACTATCCCACTGCCCCGCTACCCCACTGCCCCGCTGCCCAACTGCCCCGCTGCCCCACATTCCCATTGCCCCACTGCCCCGCCGCCCCACTATCCCATTGCCCCACTGCCCCGCCGCCCCACTATCCCATTGCCACACTGCCCCGCCGCCCCGCTACCCCGCTGCCCCACAGCCCCGCTGCCCCGCTATCACACTGCCCCGCTGCACCGGTACCCCACTGCCACACTGTCCCACTTTCCCACTGTCTCACTATCTCACTATATCACTATCGTCCCATGTCCCATATCCTGTCCCACTTCTTCTTCTTCGTGTCAACATGAGCTACATAATAATAATAGCACATGTCGTGGGGAAAAGATTAGCCAGTCAGCAGGTTGATAGCGGGGCTGACTGCCCAGAATGCGCCGGACGATCAATTAAATATCGTCACTCGTGGAGGCTCTTTTAATGCACCCACCTGCCCTGTCCTACTGACTCACTATCTCACTATATCACTATCGTCCCGTCCCATGTCCCATCCCATGTCCCATCCTATGTCCAGTCCCATGTGCCGTCCCACTGTCCTGTCCCGTCCCCAGTCCCATCCTCTGTCCACTCCACTCCACTCCATCGTACATTACTATCCGCTCGTGCAAATGCATAGAAGCTTCGATCTGTCGGGTGAGTACGCAACCCACGAATTAATTTTTTTCTTTATTTCTTTCTTTCTTTCTCAAAACCCATACTAGTTTTTAAGTCAGATCATCAGCTTTCAAACAAAAAAAAAAACATCAAAATCGGTCCAGTAGTTTTAGCGTGATGCTGGAACAAACAAACAAACAGACAACTGACGTTTAACAATTTTATAATAGTAGTAGATAGAAGATATAGATTAGACGTGTTTCGAGTTAGCATAACTAACCTTCACTAAATGCTTGCTTTGGGGATTTTTTTTAAATCGTTATTTGCATTAAATTTTCAGCTCTGTGTGATATAGACATATTCGACAAAACCATTGTCTAATTGTACTGAGGTCAATAAATTTATAAATAATTTTTTTTTAGACCTCTGCTGTTTTCTGGACTACTGATTTACTTTATGGCACCTTTAAATTAAAAAGGCATATTAGCGTTTTAAACTACTTATTTCAATAGTATTATACCCTTTATTGTCACAATATACATATACATTATATTTTTAATATTTTCATGAAATAAAACAAAAAATATTAAAAAAATAAAAAAATAGTGGCCCAACTGTATTGGGTACAGGGCCCAAGCTACCAGCGGTCAGCACTCCAGAGAAAGGAACCTCCTAACAATACGCGCCGTATCAAGGAGTACCGCTTTCTGCATCAAGCCCTTGACCCAGCCGCCTAACGAAAGCCTCTTGAGATGGTGGTCGAGGCTCTTCGCCACAAGGTCATTATTATTTAAAAGAAACCACACTAGCAGCTTAGTAAGCTGATGCGTATGTGTTTTGCGATTTGGAGATTTTACACTTTCAGGGAGTTTATTCCACTCTGTGACTACAAGATTTGGTAGAAAGTGGTAGGGGTTTCCTTTAGACAGAGTCCTCCATAGTTTTAAAGGGTATCCACGTAGGTTTTTGTTCTCACTGAGAGTGTACAAATTCTCAATTCCAGGAACATTGGAATATGTTTATGTTATGGCAAAATGTTTTATTTAATTAAATTAAGATAGTAATAATAACTATCCCAATAATTTATATTTACGATACGTGTGTGCGACAACCCTAGCGTCATTCGTCACGGCAGTGCCACCAATCTGCCAGCACAATAACAATGTATAATTTAATTATGATGTAATTGTCATTTGTTTTCAAATCTCATCAGTACATTATGATCAGTGAGTTCTACCTATGGAGGCGGTATATTCTTCTATATCCACCTAGTTTATACAAATATATATTAAATCGTTATTGAATTATGAATCTATTCTTTGTCTCTTGTTAACCAACGTGTTATGTCGTCTGGTGAAAGAGATCGCATGCTATTTGTATATTCTCTGCTTGGCAACATCTTTACGGGATATCAAAATACCTACTCCGCGTGGCAACCCCGCTTACCCCGCAATGTTAGTACATGAGCTGTCGAGTAAACAAACTAGGGCTGTGGTTTTTTTTTAAATATCAGATTTTCGATATATCGATATTTTTGAATATACAATTGGAGTTCGATATATTGGAAAAAAAAATCGATATTTCGATATATCGGCCAAATTTCATGATTCTAGGTCAACCCGAAGTATGGGTGGAAACTTTCAGCGGGGCAGTAAGGGGAAGTACCTTATCCGTTGCAGCTACGCGAAAATGGTCTTAGGAGACTATCCATATTTTTTTATGGAATTTTGATCCCCATTCACAGTTTAAAAAAAATACTGTTAGCAATAAAATAGCCATTTTACACAAAAACATTTTTGATGCCAATCGATCCTGTTTCTAATACGGATCAAAAACTTCTATTGGACCAACCATCGTTGGAGTACTCTAAAAGTCACAAATTGCATAAAACTTTTCCCTTACATTTTGTAAAGAATTTGTTTAACTGAAATACAAAAAATAAAATAAAAGACAAATGATCACGTAGAATTTTACACATATCAAAAACAAGGCGTATTAATTTTCTTTTTTTAATAACTAACAACTTGATGATGTTATTCTTATTTAAAATATTGATGTTACTTGCCCTACGATATCAAGTGCTCGAAATGACCGCCATTTTGACGAATACATAAATTGATTCGTTTCTGTACCGACCTAGTGGCTGCTGACAATTTATTTGTATGAATTCCATACAAAATTGTGGTTAGTGAGTCTTTAAGTTCTTGAACACTATCGTATTGCAACAAAAAGAAATCTAGAGGCGTCAGATCTGGACTACGCGCTGGTCAAGAAATAGGACCATGTGTTCGTTATCCATTGATCACCAAACTGTCGGTTCAAATTCGAACGCGTACTGCGGCTGATATGAGGTGAAGCGCCATCTTGTTGAAAAAACATTCTTCTTGATTCCGACAGTGGTAAATCATCGACGAGGTTTTCAAGATATTCTGTTGTTATAAATGTTGGAATTCAAGGTGCCTTCATAAAATTCCACCATCACCACTCGGTTCCACATTATACCACACCAACAATAAAAATAAAATTACACTTGATTAATAATAACCAGTTCGAAATTTGAATTGTTTTTAAACTTATCTTTTTATTCAGTCAACAAAAAGATCTCAACCGTCACTAAAAAAGCTTTTGCGTAAAATTTTCATACAAAATGTACGGGATAAGTTTTTTGCAATTTGTGACTTTTCGAGTACTCCAACGATGGTTGATCCCATAGAAGTTTTTGATCAGTATTAGAAACAGGATCGATTGGCATCAAAAAATGTTTTTGTGTAAAATGGCTATTTTCTTGCTAACAGTAATTTTTTTTTAAACTGTGAATGGGGATCAAAATTCCATAAAAAAATATGGATAGTCTCCTAAGACCATTTTTGCGTAGCTGCAACGGATAAGGTACTTCCCCTTACTGCCGCGCTGAAAGTTTCCACCCTGTATAGGTTTTTTATGTGAGTTTGCGAGTATCAAAATATGAAAGAAAAGAAAGAAAAATAGTTTATTGTCACAGTTAACGACGCGCAACATTTAAACAACAGTGATAAACACAAGCAGGTAACTAATAGGTGGCGTTACATAGAAAGTAAAACAAAAAAACACATAGGTAAAAAATTAAGAAAGGACAGTCGATATAAAATATAAGAAAAGTATAGTTGGTCGCATAACAATGGCAACACCCGAGTCTGAAAACCGCCCTTACTGCTTACGAAATAAAGGCGTCACCAGAGCCAAACTGTTACCACTGACGTATGGTCGACCGCACCTAAAATCTTATAACTATTATAAAATTGACTTATAATAGTTATTATAGAACGTCTTATATTGATTATCGTCCGTGTGGTGCCGTACGCAAAGAATTTCACCACCCTATATCTTCTCATGGGTGTCGTAAAAGGCGACTAAGGGATTCACCAGAGGATAGGCAGCAGCGTCCTCCGAGTATTTAACCAACCAACTGCGATCGCCAACCCGCCTGCCAAGCGTGGCGATTATGGCATATCCCCTCATGCAAAGCACAATTAAAAATCGGCCCCTAGTCCCCGGCGGCCCCGCTAGCCCTGGTTACGGTAGCGGCCTAGGTAACGGCGGGGCAGGGGGTGCTAAGAATCCCCGGCAGAGATCCGGCTACCATAACAAAAAAAGACTGGACCTGGCAGCATACAACACACGTACACTGCGGACCGACGAGAAGCTTGTCGAACTCGAGGAAGAATTGAGCAAGTTACGATGGGATATCGTAGGGTTATCTGAAGTCCGAAGAGAGGGGGAGGACACGATAATCCTCAAATCCGGTAACTTGCTCTATTTCCGGGAGGGCGATCAACTTTCCCAGGGCGGTGTCGGGTTTATCGTCCACAAGTCTCTTGTGAACAACATAGTGAAGATCGAGTGTTTCGACCAGGGTGGCGTACCTTATACTCAGAATAACCGAAAGGTATTCGTTGAAGGTTATACAGGTATACGCCCCGACCTCGAATCACCCCGACGATGAGGTGGAGACCATGTATGAGGATATCTCGAGAGCCATGCATGGCTCTAAAACTCACTTCACTGTTGTCATGGGAGACTTCAACGCGAAACTGGGCAATCGCTACGATGATGAGCTGCGAGTGGGGCAATTTGGATATGGATATCGGAACCACCCGGGTCATCTACTGGCCGGCTTTATGGAGAAGGAGGGACTCTATATGATGAACTCTTTCTTCAGAAAGCGTGAGCATAGGAAGTGGACCTGGTTGGGCCCTGATGGTGTAACAAAAAATGAGATTGACTTCATTATGTCGACGAAGAAGCAAATATTCAATGATGTCTCTGTGATCAACGCGGTCAAAACCGGAAGCGATCACCGTTTGGTAAGAGGCACATTGAATCTGAACATCAAGCTGGAAAGATCTCGACTGATGAAGTCTACGCTCCGTCCAGCACCGATCCAAATCCAAAACCCCGAGAGCTTTCAGCTCGAACTTCAGAATCGTTTCGAATGCCTAGGGAGCTCGGTGGACGATTACAACGATGGGTTTGTGGAAACTGTCCATACGGTCGGGTCTAGGATCTTTAGGACCCGTCGTACAAATAGAAACAAAAAGCTCTCTGACCTCACTCTCGAGCTTATGGCGGAAAGACGCGAGATGATTCTGCAGTCCTCAGATGATGCGACTAAGTACCGGCAGCTCAATAGACAGATCTCAAAGTCCTTGAAAAGTGACCTACGCCAATTTAATACGGAACGTATTAAAGACGCGATAGAGAAGAACAAGGGCTCCAAAGTCTTCGCAAGAGACCTGTCTATTGGGCAGAGCCAGCTTGCAAAACTGAGGACCGACGATGGCAGAGTCGTATCCTCCAAGCCAGAGCTATTGAAGGAGGTCGAGAAGTTCTATGGACAGTTATACACGTCCACCCGGACACCCGCTGTAAATCGGGCTCACGACCCAAGAGCTCGATTGACCCGACACTATACCGAAGATATCCCGGACGTCAGCCTGTACGAGATTAGGATGGCTCTGAAGCAGCTCAAAAACAACAAGGAACCGGGTGATGACGGAATTACGGCCGAACTCCTGAAGGCGGGTGGAAAACCGATCCTTAAGGCCCTTCAGAAGCTGTTTGATTCCGTCATTCTCGAGGGAAGAACGCCACAGGCATGGAGCAGAGGTGTGATGGTACTCTTCTTCAAAAAGGGCGATAATGCTCTACTGAAGAATTATAGGCCCATCTCACTTCTGAGCCATGTCTACAAGCTGTTTTCGAGAGTCATTACGAACCGTCTTTCGCGCAGGTTTGACGACTTCCAGCCTCCCGAACAAGCCGGTTTCCGAAAAGGCTTTAGCACCGTAGACCACATACATACGCTGCGGCAGGTTATACAGAAGACCGAAGAGTATAACTTGCCTCTTTGTTTAGCGTTTGTGGACTACGAGAAAGCCTTCGATTCGATCGAGACTTGGGCGGTACTAGAGTCTCTTCAACGGTGCCAGATTGACTATCGGTACATCGAAGTGTTAAAGTCTTTGTATGAAAACGCCACTATGTCAGTCCGTTTACAGGACCAAGCCTCGAAACCTATCCTTCTGCAGCGAGGTGTGAGACAGGGAGATGTGATCTCTCCGAAACTGTTCACTGCTGCATTGGAGGATGTCTTCAAGGTTCTGGACTGGAAGGGGCGAGGCATTAACATAAACGGCGAGTACATCACTCACCTTCGGTTTGCCGACGACATAGTAGTCATGGCTGAGACCATGGAGGACCTCGGTACAATGCTCGATGACCTCAGTAGAGCTTCTGATAGAGTGGGTCTTAAAATGACTATGGACAAGACAAAGGTTATGTCGAATTCCCATATAGTACCCATTCCCGTAAACATCGGAGAATCTACACTCGAAGTTGTTGACGATTATGTATACCTAGGACAAACTGTCCAGCTAGGTAAGTCCAACTTCGAGAAAGAGGTCAATCGTCGAATCCGACTCGGTTGGGCAGCGTTCGGGAAGCTACGCAATATCTTCTCGTCCAAAATACCGCAGTGTCTCAAGACGAAAGTCTTTGACCAGTGTGTGTTGCCAGTAATTACTTACGGTACTGAAACGTGGTCGCTCACAATGGGCCTCATATGAAGGCTCAAAGTCACTCAAAGGGCAATGGAGAGGGCTATGCTCGGAGTGTCCCTGCGTGATCGAATCAGAAATGAGGAGATTCGCAGGAGAACGAAAGTAACCGACATAGCCCGAAGAATTGCCAAACTTAAGTGGCAGTGGGCGGGGCACATTGCTCGCAGAACGGATGGCCGATGGGGCAGTAAAGTTCTGGAGTTGCGACCGCGTACTGGAAGGCGCAGCGTGGGTAGGCCCCCCACAAGGTGGACCGACGACCTGGTGAAGGTCGCGGGAATCCGCTGGATGCGGAAGGCACAGGACCGGTCGTTGTGGCGATGCTTGGGGGAGGCCTTTGTCCAGCAGTGGACGTCTTTCGGCTGAAATGATGATGATGATTATAAAATTGTAAACGTCTGTTTGTTTGTTGGTTTGTTTGTTCCAGCATCACGCTAAAACTACTAGACCGTTTTTGATGAAACTTTTTTTGTTTGAAAGCTGATGATCTGACTTAAAAACTGGTATGGGTTTTAAAAATTAAATTAAATTAAAAATTATTTATTTCGGGCATCTAGTAGACCCATAAACCAAATCGAACAATTTATAAATAAAATAAAATAAATTACAATTACATTAAATAATATACACACATAAAAAATAAAAACAATCATAAAACAATAATAATAATTAATATAATAATTTTAATATGATGGCAACTTTACCCTAGGTTCGCCCACTACTGATTATGGAGTCGCATCCAGTGGGCGAACATCGGGCTGTCCCACCTATCAGCCAGCGCGACCAGGATGGTGTTGGAGCTGCCGCGCCAGCGGCCGAGCAGTGACGCGCACCTTTTACGAATGATCGCATGAAATCCGTCGACCTGCGCGTCTGCGAACATACCCGACGCGCTGCAGAAACGCGGCAGCTTCAACAACACCCTGAACGCGTTATTAAACTGGACGCACAAATCGCTGTATGACCGCTGGGTGTAGTGCACCCACAGGCTGCACGTGTAAAAGGACTGGCAGTAAGCCTTAAACAACGTCACCTTCACCGGTGCTGTACACCGTGCAAACCTGCGGGCTAACATATTGCAGCGGACAGACAGCGACCTGCGCTCCCTTTCAATGTCTGTGTTGTCTTTTAGGTCCGCGTCGACCCAGTGTTCCAGATACTTGAACTGTGACACTACAGTCAGAGCAGTGCCACAGAGAGTGACTTCCGGCAAAGAATATGTTTTAGTGCGCGCCTTAAATATCATAATTTCACTCTTTTTAACGTTATATCTGAGACCATGGGCCGCCGCATAAGACTCACAAATAGACAACAGCCGTTTTAAAGCCTTAACTGATGGGCTCAGCAGCACCATATCATCCGCGTAGCTAATATTGTTGACGCACACACCATCGATATGACATCCTATGCCCGTGCTACTGAGCTCATCAATAAGCTTATTCATATACAGGTTGAATAACTTGGGGGAGGACAGTCCCCCCTGCCTCACCCCGCACTTCAACCGGTACTCCTCGGACAGCGCTTCCCCCCACCTTACGCGGTTTTCCTGATGGCTATACCAATATTTAAATAGTGCTCTTACTTCATGTGGTAAGGTGGTCTCATGTTTTAATTTCTCCCAAAGGACGTCATAAGACACTAGGTCAAACGCCTTCGAGAGATCCAGGAAACACGCGTAAACTGGGGTTTTTCTGATAGTGTAGTACTTGACAGTCTGCTTGAGGCACAGGATAGCACTTTCAGTTGATAAGCCACGCCTGAAGCCAAACTGGGCATCGTTACTTTAAAGTGAGGTGCTTACCAAGTTGCCGATCCAGCAGACTGTCTAGCACCTTTGCTATAACATTGGCAAGGGAGATCGGCCTATAGTTGGCTGTGTCAGAGGAGTCTCCTGTTTTATTCTTTATAATAGGTACTACTACCGTATACATAAGGTCTTTAGGTAAATATGAGTGGCTGAGACAAAGAGTGAAATACATACCAAGTACCCTAGGCAGATGTACGCCCGCGTACCGCAAGTGCTCAATGCTGAGGCTATCCTGCCCCGGAGATTTGCCTCTGACCATGCCCTTAATGACAGTTTTGAGAAAGAAAGAAAAAAAATCGTGGGTTGCGTTGCGTCTTCACCCGACAGATCGAAGCTTCTAAGCATTTGCACGAGCGGATAGTAATGTACGATGGCTGGATGAGTGAGTTAGTGAGTGAGTGGGAGTGGGCGTGGGCGTTTGAGTGGGAGTAGGAGTGTGCGTGGGACTGGGAGTGGGCGCGGGCGTCTGAGTGGGAGAAGGAGTGTGAGTAGGCGTTTGAGTGGGAGTGTGAGTGGGCGTGGGTCTGATAGGGGGTGGGCGTGGGCGTTTGAGTGGGCGTGGGCGTGGTACAGCTTCTACGCATTTGCACGAGCGGATAGTAATGTACGATGGCTGGATGAGTGATTGAGAATGCGAATGGGCGTGGGACTGGGAGTGGGCGTTTGAGCGGGAGAGGGCGTGGGCGTGTGATTGGGAGTGGGCATGGTACAGCTTCTACGCATTTGCACGAGCGGATAGTAATGTACGATAGCTGGATGAGTGAGTGAGTGAGAGTGGGCGTGGGCGTTTGAGTGGGAGTGTGAGTGGGCGTGGGCTGGGAGGGGGTTGGCGTGGGCGTTTGACTGGGAGTGGGCATGGTACAGCTTCGACGCATTTTCACGAGCAGATCAAATGTACGATGGCTAGATGAGTGAGAGAGTTAGTGAGTGAGTGAGAGTGAGTTAGTGAGTGAGAGTGAGTTAGTGAGTGAGAGTGGGGTTGGGCGTGGTACTGGGAGTGGGCGTTTGAGTGGGAGTAGGAGTAGGGCTGGGCGTGGTACAGCTGCTACGCATTTGCACGAGCGGATAGTAATGTACGATGGCTGGATGAGTGAGTGAGTTAGTGAGCGAGTGAGAGAGTGAGTGAGTGAGCGAGAATAGGAGTGGGCGTGGGACTGGGTGTGGGCGTGGGACAGGAAGTGGTCATGAGCGTGGGCGTTTAAGTGGGAGTAGGAGTGGGCGTGGGAGTGTGATTGGGTGTAGGCGTGGTACAGCTTCTACGCATTTGCACGAGCGGATAGTAATGTACGATAGCTGGATGAGTGAGTGAAAGAGTGGGAGTGGGCGTGGGCGTGTGACTGGGAGTTGGCGTGGTACAGCTTCTTCGTATTTGCACGAGCGGATTGTAATGTACGATGGCTGGATGAGTGAGTGAGTTAGTGAATGAGTGAGAGAGTGAGTGAGTGAGTGAGTGAGAATGGGAGTGGGACTGGGTGTGGGCGTGGTACAGGAAGTGGGCGTGGGCGTTTGAGTGGGAGTAGGAGTGGGCGTGTGATTGGGTGTGGGCGTGGTACAGCTTCTACGCATTTACACGAGCGGATAGTAATGTACGATGGCTGGATGAGTGAGAGTTAGTGAGTGAGTGAGTTAGTGAGTGAGAGAGGGGCTGGGCGTGGGACTGGGCGTGGGATTGGGGGTGGGCATGGGCGTGGGCATTTGAGTGGGAGTAGGAGTGGGCGTGTGACTGGGAGTGGTCGTGGTACAGCTTCTACGCATTTGCATGAGCGGATAGTAATGTACGATAGCTGGATGAGTGAGCGAGTAAGTGAGTAGTGAGTGGGAGTGGGCGTGGGAGTAGGCGTGGGCGTTTGAGTGGGAATAGGAGAGGGCGTGAGACTGGGAGTGGGCGTGGTACAGCATCTACGCATTTGCACGAGCGGATAGTAATGTACGATGCTGGATGAGTGAGTGAGTGAGTGAGCGAGTGAGTGAGTCAGAGTTAGTGAGTGAGTGGGAGTGAGCGTGGGCGTTTGAGTTGGAGTGTAAGTGGGCGTGGGACTGGGACTTGGAGTGGGCGTTTGAGTGGGAGTAGGAGTGAGTGGCAGTGGGCGTGGGACTGGGAGTAGGCGTGGCCATGGGCGTGGTACAGCTTCTACGCATTTGCAGCACGAGTGGATAGTAATGTACGATGGATGAATGAGTGAGTGAGTGAGAGTGAGAGGGCGTGGGCGTGTGAGTAGGTGTAGGAGTGTGAGTGGGAGTGGGCATGGGACTGGGAGTGGGCGTGGGCGAGGTCGTGGTACAGCTTCTACGCATTTTCACGAGCGGATAGTAATGTACGATGGATGGATGAGTGAGTGAGATTAGGCGTGGGCGTGCGACTAGGAGTGGGAATGGGATTGGGACTGGGATGGATTGGAGCGGAGTGGATGGAAGTGGAGTGGATTGGACTGGATCGGATTGGATCGGACTGTATCGGACTGGACGTGGGTTCGTCACCCGCCGCCGTCGCCCGTGGTTCTTCAATTCATCCTACAGGAATCGTTTTCTTTTTTCATAAAATGCATACCTGTTTACATGTCTAAACACAAAAAAATTAAAAAAATAGGTGCCGTTGTTTTTGCGTGATGGTCGAATAAACAAACAAACAGACATTTACAGTTTTGTAATAGTTACAGGAAAACACCTAATTATTAACAGGATCCGTCACGGGGGGATAACAGAATCTAACGCGAGCGGAGCCGCGGGTAAAAGCTAGTTATATAATAAAAATAAAATATCTTCGTTAGTTCTCAAGACATTGTTGATTGTTCTCATTGAAATAGTATTGAGGGAGATATAAGTTAGTGAAGTTTTACTTCAGACATGTGGTCTAAAGCACACTCGTTTTTTTATGTCCTAGGGACAGTCCAACTTAGTATTTGATATAATTGCATTATTTATTACTACTTTAATTATCTATACTACTAATATCTATAATCTTATATCTATAATACTAATTATCTATATTACTATCTTAATCAGCACACATCTCTGGTAAGAAACACGAGTATCGATATCGATACTTAATAATAATAATAATATTTACTTAATAGTTTTGATAACTTACTTCCCTAGCTATGGCCGCCATTACAATGGCCCGGGTATTGTAGGTATGCACCACGTATGCACGCTTATTTCGTAGGTATGACAAGTCCATATATATAAGTCAATGATTATGATAAATTCAAATGTTTTTTATTACAAGCTTTTATTTAACTTTCAATGTATATATGTATGTAGGTAAATTGTTAGGGTGGAATTTTGCAACTCAACTTTGAAGCAGATATCTTCAAAGGATTGAGCTGAAATTTTGTATGCATGTTTAGTTTGGATGACAATGCATGTTTAGCCTTGTGACGTCATCCTAAATCCAACATGGCAGAGCACTCAAGATGGCGGACTAGTTATTTTTAATGCACTCCTACAATATGGGTATCAAATGAAAGGGCTTGCTGAGAATAACTCGAAAAATAAAGTGACGTCATTCTAAATCCAATATGGCGGACTTCTGAAGATGGTGGACTAAGTTTTTTATGCTTTCCTAGATTCAGCTGAAATCTTGTATACACGTTTAGTTTGGATGACAATGCACGGCTAGCTCTGTGACGTCATTGTAAATCCAACATGGCAGAACACCCAAGATGGCGGACTAGTTATTTTTAATGCACTCGTACAATATGGGTATCAAATGAAAGGGCTTGCTGTGTAGATAAACAAGTAAATTGAATAACTTGATCTCATTCATTTTAATTTAAAATAAAATCAAACTAATTAAATACGAGTACCTACTTAAATCTCGCGACAAGCTTTTATATCATATAAATTGTGTAATGACGTTATAAGTTGATAGTAAAAGTTTTAAAGAAAAAGTTTATTTTATTCTTTTTAGTGCATTTAAATGAAAGCTTGTTTTTAAAAGTTTTTTTACTTTAAATTTTTCAAACAAACCTAATTACAGGCACTTTTGAAATGTCAGGCTCTAGTTACACGGATATTATTGTTGTCCATTGTTTCTTACCAGCTCTTCTCCTATGTCTATATCTCCCTCCTTCCTTCTATATGACCTATGTTTTAGAACCATGCAACTAAATTCTCATAATTTCATAAGAGCATGTACTGTGCCTACTTGAAATTATAACTTTTGTTTTATGGCCTGGAAAACCATATGCGATTCAGCTGTTATACACATTGTTATTATTATTTCCATTTATTAATTCGTAAACACTTATTAATTATATTTTTAAATATTTCTATATACACTAGCTGACCTGCCAAACATTGTTCTGACAGGGACACCTTAATCACCTAGCGGTATGAAATATACTGTACAACCTATTCTCATAATCATAATCATTTATTGCTTTCATGGTGTTCAAAAGGTGTTACAGTAGAATAATAGTATCAAACATGAACCCTGCTAGGGCACAGCAACATCTGGCGTACCAGATTCTATAATCTAAAAAGAACTACCAAATATACATCAAAAATTTCATAAAAATTGGTCGAGCCATTTCGGAGGAGTGCGACCACAAACACCGTGACACGAGATTTTTATATTATAAGAAGAAGATATAATTAGAAAAACATTTAAAAAAAATTGTATGCGACTGGCATCAGGAACAAGGTCCAAGCTACTGGTGGCCAGGGCCTCAGAGACAGAAACCTCCTCACAATATGTGCCGTATTGAGGAGATCCACCTTCTGAAACTGGCCCTTGACCCAGTCACCTAACGAGAGCCTCTTAAGGCGTTGGTCGAGGCTCTTATTATTATTATAAGTCTGAAGTGACCCACTGCAGTGCAAAGGCCTCCCTACTCTCCTTCTCCCTGTCTGTTGCTCATGAGTGCAGTGTTTTTGGAAGGAGTCCAGCTCATCCTGCCATCTCCGTCAGGGTCCAATGGGTCCCTTCACATGGCAGACGACAACGCAGCAGGCCCAGATGGAGATGGCGGGATACACATTGTTAACGTTAAAATAATGATTTTATATTTTCTTTCATAATGGAAACTCACCATCAAAGTACACACCAAATGAGTTGCGGCTTATTTAATTAAAATCAAATATATAGTACTTCTCAGTAAATACATACCAAGGGCAATCCTTAATTTTACTCTCAGGATCTATATGAAGGAATGGACATTCTTTATTGTGACAGGCATTAAATCTTGCATAGAAGTAGCATTCAGGCATCTTGGACATGTCATATTCGTGCAGGAACTCGCACTGGTCGCCTTTCTTGCAGAGGCCTCGCAGCCAATGCTTGCAGACCACCGTGCGGTCCCCGCGGACGTGCCTGTAGGGACATTGAGGACCATTCCCACAACCTCCAGGTTGACTGAAGAATTCACACACTGCCGCGGTCGACTCTACAAATAAGAAGTTTTAATTAAATATTTGTTTGATGCAAGTTGTAGTAGATATTCTTTTGGTTTTTAATATTTAGACGAAAAGCGACTTACTGTCCATTCCTGGGAAAGGTAGTGGTAATGCCCCATATTGCTCTTCTAAAGCGAAATCTATATCAAATTTAATATGGTCAACGTTGGCGACAATTACTTCCATGTTTTCCTAGATTATTTTAGTTTTTTTGGAGAAATGTTATTGAAAATCTCTCTAGCGAAACAAGGAAACACAACGAATACCGAGCACAGATTAAAAATACATAACCTCCTCCTTTTTTTGAAGTCGGTTAAAAATGGAACAGTTGACAGCTTACGTTTAGTTGTAGTCGCAATTTTGAATTATTGTTTTTAACCGATTCACAAGTGTTATTGAATCTATATAATTATGTTTTAATTCAATTCAATTTTTTAAAGTTATGGCTCCATCGTTATTCGATGATTTTGCCAATGTCTAATTATGTTTCACATCATGGTATAATAAGAGGTGTTATTATACCATGTTTCACACTATCCTCTTGTTTTATATTGACAGTCAGCATATTTAATATGTATCTTTATTTGTATTGCTGTTTACATGTATAAACCCTCATACAAGTAGTCGAACATCGAACAAAACGTAAACATCTCGTTGACAGCAGAAGCGTTCCATTCCATCTAATTACTCCAACTAAATAGCATTGAAATGACTCTGTCTCTCTTTTTCACAAAGCATTAAAAAGAAACAAAAAACATTACAACACGAGACACGATTTTATGCGATTACATACTCAACACAATTAATTTAAATATAAATACTTGAATGGTTGAGGAAATATACAGAAATTAACGTTCTCAAAATGTCTTTAACAGATTTAAAACATTCGTTACGGAAATATGAATTTCCTATGTGTGCTAAGGAGGCGCTCAACAGAATCGGTACGTTACAGCCAAGACCAAGATTGATTTCATTTCAATACATTGCGAATTGCGACAATGTTCTTAGAAAACGTAGTGATAGTGGTTACTTTCTCTGTGGTTCCTACTATTAAAACATAAGAAACATTGCTCTACAAACCAACTTATTGTTTTTAAATTTACTATTGATAACAACTAACATGTCCTTTTAGAACAACTGCTGGTGGGCCGAGCAGCTCCATCGAACAAGCAACTAGATATAGCAATGGATATCATATCAGAGTTCGTGTTTTGCGAATCAGACCGGCGTGGCGGCCGACGGGGTGGGGGCCTGACCCCGCTCCAGGAGTTACAGCTAATAGATATCATATGCGACTATCTGTCGGCCTGCACCAATGAGATAACAAAGAATACATTGTTTCTGTCACTGTTTGGTGGCATGGAAAGTCAGAGAAGATTGAAGATACTCAGTATTCTTGCTAGCATGGCAGTGTCTGCTTCCAGTACTCCTGTAAGTCTATCCTCCTAGTCCTCTATTAATTTAATGCCTATTATAAGTTTATTATTGTTACTGTAGTACTAATCTTGTATCTTGACTTATAAAATAAAAGAAGGTACATTCTCTTGTTCCATCCAAAACATATTTTCCTTGGACAAAAAAAAAGGCGGATGGAATCTCTCTAAACAATAAGTGAAGCACCCATAGTAAAATGGCTCGCTTGTCATACATACAGATTAGTGATGTATACTAGTACATAGTAGTATAGTATATGTGAGTAGGTGCTAGTATGGTGTGATTGGTTGCATGCTGATTGTAACTGCAGCCTGCATGCTATCAATCATACTATAATATGATTGACCCTATCAGGCTGGCATAGTCATCCAGAGTGTACTGAAGCCTCAAAAGAAAACCCGAGAAAAAACCAAAAAAAAAACTGTCTTACTATACTTCTTCTTCTGGGGCTTCACTTATTGTTTAGCGAGATTCCATCCACCTTTATTTATTCATCCATGACATTTTAATTTGCTGAATGAAAAAACTAAATAAAACAAAGACACTTGTTACCACTCTGTTTCCACTTAATATTACTTTATACATATTAAGGGCGCGTTTTCATATCAGGCAAAATTATGCTGTTTTTCGGTACATTTTAAGGAATAACCAAACAAAATCCAATATAACTAATAACTACCTCGTATAGATCGGTTCTTCATCTTCAAATGATAGGAACTTGATCATCGAAAATTTTAGTTTTTTATAATGTAAAATCGATCTGTCGTTGCCATTTTTCACAAATTGGGTTGAGTTTAGGTACATTTTTTGTGCTATTATTAACATATATTACTATTTCTAAAAATACTATTTGTTGGCAAACATATTCAATTCTTAATGCTATTTTTTTTTTTTAATCTAAATGCCATAAATAGTCGCAGAAAAAATTAAAACCGAAACTTATTTTTTCACATTTTTTTCTCTTCTGGATGAATCTTAACCGATTGCATTAGGGGTTATTTTATTTTTGATACCCGTCTTGATTTATTGCACAAGCATTTTGAATGAAACTAGTCCGCGCGCGATCGCCGTCGAGAGTGTACACGTATCGCCTGTTTGGAGCGCCTCGAGTTGAAAAAGATCGCTGTACAAACACAAAATATTCGATAAACAAAATTTAATACTTGACAAAGTAAGATTTTTATTCTATTTTATTTCGCTATAAAAAAAATTGTAAGTAGGGTTTCTAAAAGCCTATTCGTACTGGACTTGGAGTGACCTGAAGGTGTACTTCGGTGACTGCTACTGGAACTCCTTGACGTGTTGTACTAGGTGAGCCGAGTTTGGGCTCGTTTTGTTAGTTATGATGAGACCTTACCTCCGGACTTGATGGAGTGACCTGAAGGTGTACTTCGATGACTGCTACTGGAACTCCTTGACGTGTTGTACTAGGTGAGCCGAGTTTGGGCTCGTTTTATTAGTTATGATGAAACCTTACCTCCGGACTTGATGGAGTGACCTGAAGGTGTACTTCGGTGACTGCTACTGGAACTCCTTGACGTGTTGTACTAGGTGAGCAGATTTTGGGCTCGTTTTGTTAGTTATGATGAGACCTTACCTCCGGACTTTATGGAGTGACCTGAAGGTGTACTTCGATGACTGCTACTGGAACTCCTTGACGTGTTGTACTAGGTGAGCCGAGTTTGGGCTGATTTTGTTAGTTATGATGAAACCTTACCTCCGGACTTGATGGAGTGACCTGAAGGTGTACTTCGGTGACTGCTACTGGAACTCCTTGACGTGTTGTACTTGGTGAGCCGAGTTTGGGCTGGTTTTGTTAGTTATGATGAGACCTTACCTCCGGACTTGATGGAGTGACCTGAAGGTGTACTTCGGTGACTGCTACTGGAACTCCTTGACGTGTTGTACTAGGTGGGCCAAGTTTGGGCTCGTTTTGTTAGTTATGATGAGACCTTACCTCCGGCCCAAACTCGGCTCACCTAGTACAACACGTGATGGAGTTCCAGTAGCAGTAACCAAAGTAACCTTCAGGTCACTCCATCAGGTCCGGAGGTAAGGTCTCATCATAACTAACAAAACGAGCCCAAACTCGGCTCACCTAGTACAACACGTCAAGGAGTTCCAGTAGCAGTCACCGAAGTACACCTTCAGGTCACTCCATCAGGTCCGGAGGTAAGGTCTTATCATAACTAACAAAACGAGCCCAAACTCGGCTCACCTAGTACAACACGTCAAGGAATTCCAGTAGCAGTCACCGAAGTACACCTTCAGGTCACTCCATCAGGTCCGGAGGTAAGGTCTTATCATAACTAACAAAACGAGCCCAAACTCGGCTCACCTAGTACAACACGTCAAGGAGTTCCAGTAGCAGTCACCGAAGTACACCTTCAGGTCACACCATCAAGTCCGGAGGTAAGGTCTCATCATAACTAACAAAACGAGCCCAAACTCTCCTCACCTAGTACAACACATCGAGAAGTTCCAGTAGCAGTCACTGAAGTACACCTTCAGGTCACTCCATCAAGTCCGGAGGTAATTCGTAAAAATATAAACGGCAAAAATATGTTTTTTGTAGGTAGTAGGTACCTACCAAAATTTTATTACAAAGAAATACGTAAAAAAAAATGAATCTTTCAAAGTATCAAAATGAGTTCACTTGACTACTATTCTCGCAGTTAGCGAGCGTACACTTGTGTGTATGACCCGTGTCAATGTAGTAGTTCGATTCTGTACCTATCAATTTTGAGAACGCGTCCTTAACAAGTAGTTCACCTTTCTTTTTATTGTTTCAGGTGTTACTTGCAGTAGGTGTATGGCTCCAACAAATGGGCTGCTCCTCGTCACAGTCTCTCCAACTGGTTGAGAATGTCATCAGAGACCATTTCTACCTGAACACATCAAACCAGTTAGCTCTGAAGTCTCTAGCCAACACGGCCCCACAGTTTGTGTCTAACTTCATTACAGCTGTGACGGAACTGTATATGCATGATGCTCAAGGAAAAACTAAATTGCCACCAAAGAACCTTTTAGAAGTTATTACGGCCTGGGTTAGTATTGTGGAGAATCAGCTACAATATCTGTATATTTTCTAAAATTAAACAAAGTCTACTCTGTGTGTCACTCAAAGGAATAGGAGTCCCGTAAATATAGTTCAATATGACTCAAAGGAATGTTACATTAGAATATGTACTTTTCCTGTTTTTTTTTTGTGGGATGAGAGAAAGAACATGGAAGTTGCAAATCGTCATTGCAACTTTAAGACCTCTATGTCACTTTTGGCAAGAACACTTTTTTACACCAGTCTATTGCAAAAACTCTCATGTGTATATGACTTTTCAATTAATCATGTGTATATGACTTTTCAATTAAGAAATAATGTGGCTTCCATATTTTTTGTTGTAACTAGTTTACCATTTTATATTTTTAGTAATTGATTTTCTCCTAAAAGTGATTTTTACACATAAGAGTCTTCAAGTCGCTACAAAGAAATGATGGATGAGAAGATATATACTCACACTCATTTGTCATTGCCTACTGCTAGACCTGGGCCTCTCACAAAAACTAAAATACATAAATACCTGATACTTTGAGTGGATATAAAAAAGTGTTAATTTTTCAGGTATACTCTAACCCTACGCTGTGCATGTCAGCCCAGTTAAACCCTGCGGCGCTGCCAAGCGGGTCCATACCAATGGCAGCTGTGACACCCCTGGCTGGACTCATACACTGGTGTGCACTTGCGCCACTTTGTATTGATGAAGGTAGGTAATTATTTAAAAAAATACAAACTTGTAATATACATTAGAAACACCCAGACCAACACAAACACTTATGTTCATCACACAAATATTTGTGTCCTGTGGGAATCGAACCCGTGACTTTGTGATCCGCAGTCTGACACTCGAACCACTAGACCACAGATGTCGTAATGGTTGATTAATCAATTATTGTTGGTGAAATCAAGCCTTAGTCTGGCTTCAGAAACAGGCAACTGTTTGTACAGTCGCCTGCATAACAGTGGTAACACGTCAGTTGGAAAGCCGCCCTTACTGCTTACGAAATTAAGATGCTGCTAATGTCAAAGTGTTAGCACCGACGAGCGGCCGATCGTACCATAAAGTTACTATACTGACGTAAGTAAGCATAATAATGTAATGTAATTTATTTACTTAATGTGACTTATAATAATTACTATTATCAATAAATAACTATGAACTATGAACTAATAATGTCTATGGTTTGTACAGTCGATTGCACGTCAGTGTTAACACTTGACTTACGAAAACCATCCAGTAAGGATGGTTGTACGAAATAAAGCTCACAACCCTTGAGGCTAAACCTAATAACGTGACTCATTGGACAGGGAACCGGTTAAGATTACAAGGACAATGGGTTCCCTCCTATCATGGTCGAGCCTAAACTTAAAAATCATTATAGTTTACTTCAACGCTTACAAAGGAGACTGTCCACCGAGTGCGAGTGGCACAACGGGCCATGGAGCGTGCTATGCTCGGCATAAATCTTCTCGACCGAGTCCGAAACACCGAGATCCGTCGTCGGACGAAAATCTATGACGTCGGTGATAGGGCAATTAAGCTAAAGTGGAGTTGGGCGGGACATCTGGCTCGGCGTAGAGATGGCCGATGGAGTAAAGCGTTGACCAAGTGGTGGCCAAGGTCAGGTCGGAGAAACCCGGGCCGTCCGAAAGCGCGCTGGGTTGATGATATGGCCAAAGCCGCAGGAAACACCTGGATGAGGAACGCACAAGATCGAAGAGGCTGGCAAAAAAGAAAGGAAGCCTATACCCAGCAGTGGGTGATACCGGGCTAGAATGATGATGATGATGATGATAGTTTACTTCAGTGAATTTGTTTCGGTCATTAACCTACATTATTCTCACACAATTCTTTCCAATTAATCACGTAACAAATCATTGTACTATTATTAATTGAAAAGAGTATATCCATGGAGTTTCTTGCCGGCTCTACTCCACAGGACCAACTTGTTGGAACCGTGCAACTAGATTCATAATTAACGTTTTGAAAGTGCATGTAAATGCTTATTTGTAATAAAAACCTTTGACTTTGAAGTATTTTCTATTTTGGATATCGATTACAGATGCAGAAATGGTAGAAGTACCAGTACCGGTTAAGAAAATAAAACTGGAAGGAGAAAACGACAGATCAATAATAAAAACAGTGACAAACAAGCCTCTGACGGAGACTGAGCTCTACATCAAGCTTCACCTGGGTGTGCTGCACAGCTTGCGGGCGGGCAAGCGGCCGCACGGGCCGCCCACCGCCGTCACCGCGCAGCACTTGTCTGCGCTGGCGCCGCTGGTGCAGGCGTACGCACACAATGTACTCAAGAGAGGTGGCAAGCTGCACACTGACAATAAGCTACAGGTTTGTTTTAAATACATGAATGCTGATCATAATATTCTTATTCATTATTGCAGCGATTCCCAAAATGGGTTCCGATGAAGGAAAGCAAGGGTTTTACAAACAAATTAAAAAAAATTGATTTCAACCAATTGAGTTTGTTTAGTTAGTGTTGGTGTTCCATAAAATAAAAATATATTTTTCTTTTATTTTAAGGTTTCTGAAATCATAAAGGTTTGGGAACTCCTGCATTATTGCACAACAAAATAATACAGTTTAGAAATGTCATGTACAAAGGCAAGCGCAGCAAACCTTTGAGTGATCATAATTTGACTATGTAATTACTTATTCTCCAAAAGTCACATACAAGTTTTTAATGGTTTTGCAGGATAGCCTCGACAGAATAGGGCAGGCAGTCCAAGTGGCCCTCGCAAACGGCTGTGTTTACGGTAACATCAACAACCTCCTCGCTTCACTAGACACATTGCCAGAGAACAGACTGCTCCGCATCATCATCAAGACTCACCAGCAAACAATTTGACAAGTGATTTGACAGTAAATACCAACTCTGAAAGAGTTTGTAAATAATGAAAATTCTCCAGTGCACTCATTAGTGCCCAACTTCAAACAATTTATTAAATTAAACAGAACTTATTAAAATAACTCTTTCTGTAAAAGATTTAGGGGGTTCTGTTCTGTCATTAGAAAGGATGAAAGGAAAAGGGAAGCCACTATGCATAATTGAGGCCACAAGTGCCAGAGTGGACTATTCACAAAGATAAGACTTGAGTAGATAATAACAATGAATGAATTTGATTCATCAGTAAATTAATAAAAATTAAGACATACTAAACTATCAATTATTTGGCCATTGTGGCTTCCATTTGGCCATTCCTTTCAACATTCACATCACTCCAAGATAATAAACATAATATTGAAAAAAAAAATAACAGACAATCCACTCTGGCCCACAATTGTAGTTTTATGGCCAAAATTAATATCCTATCTCCCCATGATTTGCCCTACTAGAGATAGACATTTGACATAAAATGTATGGAACTTATAAAAAGCTTCAAAAAAAGGTTGACGAAAGAACCACTTTCGTTGAACAAGAATCAAATAAGAATCCTGACAAGAACCCTTACTGGGCACTGCAAGCTGAATAAACACCTTCACAGGATGGGCCTCAGTGATACCACAGTTTGCAGGTTTTGTCGCGATAAGGATAAGACGCCCATCCATATCCTATGCGAATGTGATGCAGTGCACTACATCAGAAGGCAGCATCTTGGAGGCCACGTCATCTCAACGCAGGAGATCAAATCTTCCTCCCCCAAGGATGACCTTGAATATGAAGTCGACTTCATGATTGACTTGCAGCTTGGGGAAGTGCTGTAATGCTGCAAGAGGCGTCACAATAGATCTTATCAGGTCGCAGTGGCTTAGGGGCGTTCAAGACCCCTACCTCTTTCCTCAAATAATAATAATAATGGAGCTTATGTCAAATTTCTATCTCTAGTAGGGCAAATCGTGGATAGATAGGATATTCATTTTGGCCATTAGACACAGAGTACATTATACATACGGAAAATGTTAGCCTGTAACATTTCACTCCTTGCTTTGTAATTTGTAGGGATTTGTGTCTGTGAAGTGGTGTAGCATTCAGCTACAGGGTAGCCAGCGAAATTAGAAATTTCTAGCGTTTTTTGCAAATTGTAGCTCTAATTCGCTTTGTACATCAATCAAAATATGATTCGCGGTAGTAATAACAATATATCTACTAAATAATACTCATAAAAAATATTAACCTAGCTCTATAGTTTGATATTAAATTAATATTAAGGAGCTTGTAGAGCTTATAGAGCTAGGTTAATATTTTATGAGTATTATTCAGTAGATATATTGTTATAACTGCTGCAAATCATATTTTGATTGATATACAACACGAAATATAGTTACAAATTACAAAAAAAAAACAAGTGATATAGGCTACCAGGTATCATTCACTCCATCACTTTCATGGTTGCATAACAAAATTGCAGTAGTATTTACTTAAGTTATCTGAAAAAAAATGTATTTAAGCTAATTTTGGTTAGGCTCCCACAAGGTTGAGCAACAACCTGGTGAAGGTCGCGGGAATCCGCTGGATGCGGAAGGCGCAGGACCAGTCGTGGCGATGCTTGGGGGAGGCCTATGTCCAGCAGTTGACGTCTTTCGGCTGAAATGATGATGATGAATCAAATTTTCCATTTTTGTTAAAAATAGCATAAAATGAGTGTATGTGTACATTATGTAAATAAAAAAATACTGTGATAAGCTTAATTATTATTTATTTTAAAATGGCTTAAATCTACGACTTTGTTTGATCTGTGCTATTTTCTTCTTGTCTTCTTCAAACTTCTGCCTCAGTGACACAATGTGCTTCATTTTAGATTCTCTTATCTGGAAAGTGTAGAAGTTCTTCAACTCTTTCCGTTTCTTGTTCTTTTCTTCCTTTTGCATTATTTTGTTTTCAACTTTCTCCGTTCGAGCAAAGCTCTGGATCTTCCCTCTCTTGGTAACTGTCACCCAGCCCTCATCATCTTCTTGTTCCAATTCCTTCTCCTTCTTTTCTGCTTTCTGTGCATTTTCATCAAACTGTTTCATAAATGTCTCAATGTTTTCTTTGAGTGTTTTGGGTAATAAAATAGTACTGTTGTATTCATCAATCCATTTTTTTACTCCTACTTTTATTTGGTGATCATCTGACTTTAATGGACATAGTTTAGTTAATTTCAATGCTTTATCTAACTCTGCTACCTTTTTGAAAACAATGTATGCAGCTCTAAATGTTGTTTGATTAGCTTCAGGTATGAATCTTTTTATAATCTTTACGTCGGCTGTCGAAGGTTTTAGGTAAAGTTGAACTGATTGTACACTGCCAGCGTTTCTAAAAGCGTTTATCATACCCTTTTCATCAGCGTAAGGTGGCACATTCACTACTAATAATGTACGACCTTGTGGCTTATCTTTTGTGTGTTCCCTGACTATGTGTTCCTTGAGATATACTGTGTGTGGTGCTACTGAATCCTCAGTTAACTTGAGCTCTAGAGCTGCAAAGAGAAGAAAAACTAGAATAGTTTCTTTGGAAACTAACTACTACAAGGAGAACAGTACAACTTTACACTTACCCTTAAATTCTTGTGTACGTTTTGCAGCCTTCATGTTCGTGTATTTAGCAGCATTGAAATTAAACGGAACTGATTTCGTTATGTTGAAAATACTGAGTAAAGTTTTTTCTGAAATCTAAACAATATCAACATGTTAAAAAAATAGAGGTTATGTTTGGGCAGTGTTGCCGGCAACCAAACGAAAAAGTGCGAATCCGAATCAGAATTAATCAGAAATTACACCCGAAATTACCCTTTTTGTGTAACAGCTAGCTGCAGTCACAGACTAAGAAGTAGAAGTGGGCGTTTAAACAAAAAGCGCTTAAAAAAGTCTAATGAAAAAAAAAGCGTATAAGCACGCTTTGTGATTAAAGCAGATTTCGTTTAGACTTTTTCGTAAACCAAACTTATGCTTTTAATAGTACGATTGAAATGTAACCTTATTTCTATGAAAGTAAGACTCAATTTCAAAGTTGACTGGTGGTGGTTTGAAACCGGCAGAATTAAATTTTATTCGTTTACGTAAAATTTGTTTAGAGAAAGCACTTTTTTATTTTGTTGATTATTTTCGTATCGTTTAAACATTTTAAACGTTTTTGACCTTGATTGATTTGCTTTTGCTTTGGCGCTTAGTTTATTTTTCGTCGTCAACGAGTGAATGCGTTTTTGAATGTTCTCCTTGGTAATTACGCGACGATTGTAGTTTGTATAGTTTTTAGTGAACTTTGTAAATAGTTTAAATGTAAATAGAATAGTGTAATTTAGACAAATAAAAGTCAATTTTTTTAGAAGTGAAATACGAAAAGCGGCAAAAGCGTAAAAAAATTCGTTGGCAGAAAAAAGCACTACGTTTAAACACGCTTACGATTTTAAGTCGTTTTTCCCAACTTTACTAAGAAGTGTACGCTGCAGTTAGCTGTCACCGCTGAGGTTTAACTTGAACATATAATTGTAATTTAATTTCGGGTAAGCTCTTGCATGTTGTATCCACTTCTAGAAAGATAAGCACTTGGTCATGTCCTTGAAACCACTACTATATTGTTACCAAAAAAGTGTTTTATCCAGTTTAGTGGATCATAAAAAAAAAAAAACAGTAACCGTAAATTTTTCATGAAAAATAAAGTACCTTTTCGTTATCGTTTCAAAATCACATATTTCTAAGGAAAACTATAGCCTTTATAAATAAAAGGGGTATATTATTCCTTACGAATAGGCTTATTTCAAAAATATATAGGGATTTGAGTATAAGAATACCATTTTCAATAAAACGAAGCCTACAGCTTTCCATGCCTCCTATATATATCAGGATTCGTATGCATTTTTTTGGAGTTTAAATAGTTTATCCGTACAATAAGCTACCCCATAGTATTACGCTACAACGGAGCCAATATATTATATATGTAGAATGATAAAGCAAACTCAAGTCTTAAAGAGCTGGGGTGCTGGCCAGAAAACCTCCACGTGTGCCTGACGGCTGCTTGTCCTTCTGGACACGTCTGGAGGGATCGGCAGTTGTTTGGCCGGTGCATCCTGGGCAGGGAACGGGCCCCGGAGGGGCCCGTTCTGGGCCAGTAGGTAGTTGCTCCACGTGTCCCTCTGATATCAGCAGAGGGCACAGTGGAGGAGCAGGGGCGGGCCCGGTGTGCACTCACCCTGCCACTGGGCAGGCAGCGGGGGGACTGTCTTTCCCTGCCCCCGTCGATCTCGTAACCCCAGGAGTGCCCGCTGAGTAGTGTTCTCGCGCCTCTTGGGACCGAGGGTCTTGGCTTCACCGCCCGGACCGCGAGGAAGAAAACCTCTATAAAAAATTACGGGAGGTAGGGCCTGCGAGCAGCAGACTCGGGGTAGTCTGCTGCCCGACCAGCAGCTGGCGTAGCTGGCACAGCCGGCGTAGTTGGCGCGGCTAGTAAAGGCCCATGAGATGAAGTGGCGTGCAGTGTTCCGTGTGCGCCACCTAGGAGGGTGCGGCCGACGTTAGGCCGCACGGGGAGAAGGGGCTCGCCTGCTTGTGGCGGGCCAGGACCTGTCGGGGGTGGTTGTGTGAATACTCACGGGTTCCCACGCCCCCGGCTAAGGTAGTTGAAGGAACACCGTGGTGGTTTTAGTCGGTAAGAGTCCGACACTGGCTCCGCCTACCCCGGGCGGAGTGCGTCCATGAGGATTTCCCCATGGCAAAAAAAAAAAAAAAAAAAAAAAAGTCTTAAAGAGCTCGTTCACAAGGAATTCACATAAAACCCAAGTTTACCCAGCACAGCAATCATCGTTATCGGCAAAAAACCCACTTACGGCCAAAATTAATATCCAATCTATCCTCGATTTACCCTACTAGAGATAGAAATTTGACATATTTTGTATGGAGCTTATGTCAAATTCCTATCTCTAGTAGGGCAAATCGTGGATAGATTGGATATTAATTTTGGCCGATAATTACCCGAAAACGGGTAAAAATATCCGTGCCGGCGCGCTGGACTACATAATATCTTCTGTGGTTTAAAGGCTAATGACTCATGTGACATTTACATATATCGTTCAAAATCTTCTGGTTTTATGGTTTTACGCTATCGCGCCAGCACATTTTGAATAAACAACACAGATATGCAATTTCATAAAAGTGAATAAATTAGACGTATCTTTTGAAGTTTTGAGATATAATTTCAGGTCTCTTAAGACAAATTAATTTTTCTTTTTATGATTTAGGCTCGTATTACAGAAGCTTCCTCAAGTACAGTTTCAACTCCAATCACCTGATCACTACTTAAGGATAGAATCGTTACTTGAATATCGGTCTTATTCCAGAACGGTAATTATAAACTTTAATTCAACAACAAAACACACGAATTTGACCTGAAATATAATAGAAATCTACTCAAGCGTAGTCTTGACGCTTGAGTGATTACAGATCAAATATCTGCCCAAATACCGAAACAGGTGACAATATAAAACTAAACTAAACTCAGCTGAACTGTGATCAACAAATCTCTGCTTGAGGGACGTTCTAAAATCAAAGCTCAACTTAAAACTAGTTTTAAACAGAGATCAACGCTTGAGTATCCTTCTGGAATACGGGCCTTAGTATTGAATGACGAATCTCGAACATGACATGTGAACTCGTTCGGAAATTTATAATTTTTTATAATCTCTATGCTCATGAAATGACAGACTCAACAATAACACAGTGACAGTGACAGATTTACTATTTTGTCTATGATATACAGTGACTGTTGGCGAAGAGTGTCTGTTTTGCCCGTATTTTGTCGTTATTTTACGGCCATGTGTGGTTACAATTACGTATTTGACCAAATTTCTAGTGATGATATCCACCACTGCAAATAGTAAAGTGAAAAACCCGAAAGGAGCGGAAGGTACCGACGCTCCAGATCGGGACGAAATTGGGCAAGAAAACACGGACGATAAGGTCAGAGGTTATGTTGGTGCGTACGATGCATCCTCATCATTTGGGGGACCCTCCAGAGATGGCAGGTACCGGTCCCGTGGTCGTGTCACCGAGTTCAGGCCGTCACGAGGCGGTGGGCGCGGAGGCAGAGGGCGCGGAGGGTTCCCGCCCCGCAGCGATCGTGATCCCCTCGACAATCCCTATAAATATCACGAATCGTTAAACCAGCCCTCCAACGACACCTGGTCTCAAGGAAATAGCAGCAATAAGTTCTATGAGCGATCCGAGTTGGTCGTCAATTTACCAGAGGATCCTCGCATATCTAAGTTGCTGCGTCGACTATGTGCCGAGGTGGACATGGAGAAATCGCTTGTCATATGCAGCAAATTGCAGGATGCTGTCATGTTGCCAGAAAACGCGCGATACATACGACGTTCTTACGACATACTGGTTGAGTCTCTCCTTGATGTGCTCTATGATGCCCCTGGCCCTGAGACAAAGGAAGGTGCATCTATAGTGCTGGGGAGAATCGGCTATGTAATGGGTCCTGACTTCAGAAAACACCTGGATTGGATTGCTGCTAGTTTTGCAGTGCATAATTCTACTATAAAACATTTCCTGACTCTTTCATTGACAGAGACTTTTCAGCTGGATTATCAAACACCTCACTTAACAGATTTTGCTGAATTAACCTTAGATAGGCTTCAGGTTATCATTGAAGGCACAGACTCAGCTGATGTGTTTATATCTGCTATAAATGCTATGATTGTTATGTCAAATTCTTATCCAGAACACTTTGCAACTCATTTTGTGGACACGGTAGACATTCTGGTTGGATGGCATGTAGACAATGCTCAGCCTAAGAAGATCAAAGATTTTGCTCTGCAATCATTGTTTAAACTGAGTCGCCACTGGCAAGCCGACGTGGGATTTTCAGTTAATCTCCTCAATCAATTTGTGGAAGACATGGTGGCTTATTCTACTGACATGGACTCAAAAAGTACTGAAAAACAACCAAACACAAATGATGCTTCCACACCTGAAGATTGTAAACTGAAGATCACATCATTCCTTAATGTCTTTAACACTGTGGTGAAGAGTTTAGGTTCACTGTTGAGTCCTACAGTCTCACAAATTGTATCATGGACATTTCTTACAGAAGCATTCACCAAAATTCTGCAAGTTCTCACAAAAACTATGAAGGATGATGCTGAATCGGATCTTATATTGGCAGGTAATGAATGCATTGCTCTGCTATTAAAATATTTGCAATCAAAATCTTCATCTTGTTCTCCTGCTCTATTCTCTTTGATAACAAAAGAGATGACCAACTTTTTGCAAGGAGAGGAAAGCGTAAGCCTAAGCGTAATTGACTTAGTATCTACTGTTATTAAAGAGATTGCTTCAAATCTCCCTATTGAGTTCATACCACAAACGATTGGTCCTGAATCACTTTTGCGTCCATTGCGATATTCAGATAGTTCACTTATTTTAAGCAGTGTAATGTCAGTATACAGTAACTTGCTGAACTTGAAGAATATTCCTCTCTTACAAGAAACATACAAATATGTTTTGACCGACATACAGAATTCTTATTCAGTTATTTTGCCTGACATACAAATAATAAACCCTGAGTACACAGAGGAACTGGACAGAGATAATGCGGAGAAGAATGTAATATTTTATTTACAATGTTTGTCGGAGCTTGCTAATGCTAGTAATTCTATAATCGGCATGTGGGCATTACAACCTAGCATACTAGAACTATTGGCTATAAAAATGTGTCCTCATGATGAAAACCTAATAAGGGAGAAGCCAGCTCTACAATATTCTGTACTGTATTTGCTTTATTCACACTGTAAAAAAAACAATCACTTCATAGCTTCAAGTGACTTAGTAACTAATACACAGCAAAGAGCAAATGACATATTTGGCCTGTCCAACCTTAGTCTGGGTGATGTCTCTAGCTCCAGCCCCACATCTGGACATTTAGCTGTGATCCTCAACACATTAAGCATGGTACTAGATGAAGATGCTCCCAAAGAATCTTTGATTTTGGTTCTCAATTGGATATCTGACATATTTTGCCAATTAGACAAATATTTACCTATGGTGAGTATGTCAAAAGGCTTCCTTGTTTTAACAACTAACATGTTATCGCTGGCATACCATTTTGATGAAGATATTGTTTTGCTTGTAATGAAAAATTCTCAACATTTACTGAAAAATAAAACTCTGACTTGGAATGTTATGGTATTAAAAACAATAGCAGTACTTTGTATCTTACACATTGACAATCTGAATAAAACATTGTCAAATGTTTGCAAAGATGTATTATTTGAATTGCCGTGGGACATTGTGCAGCTGGAGTCAGACAAACAAGTGGTTAAAGTGTTTACCTCTCGGAAAATGAGCTTGAATGTGCTCAATAGTGACACTAAGGCCAATTCTTTTAAAGAATATCTTATGCGAGGATCTTTTTCTAATCTATCAACCCACCATTTTCGAACAATAATGAATTGTCTACTCCAGTATACAATGGAGGATAAGAGAGTTTTAGTAGATGCATTTTTAACATCATGGCCACTGCAAACTTCTGATATAGATGAAAATAATCTTTTGTTTTTCCGACAATGTGCTACAAGTTTCTCATCTGTTTGCGTTGGCTGGGCACTCTCAGAACTGGCTCAAACTTGTGTGTCATTAAAACTAAGAACCATTCTGGGCAAACCACAGGAGACATTTATGAAAATAGAAGGAGCTTTGAAAGGAATAGCTAGAGAAATATCTTCTCATGAAACTAAATATGTTGCCAGTGACCAACAGAAATTGGTGGAAGTTGTAACTTCAGAACAAACAAGGACGCGTTGGATAACAGAGTTCATGATGTTCTTAGAGAAATACATCTATAATGCTGCAGAGGGTACTGCTACAGTGCTGCCAGCTGTTGCCAAACCTGTAAGAACATTCTTCCATACAAATTGGCCGACTTGCCGAGAATGGTTGACTAGAGTACGTCCAGCTGCGCTTGCCGTAAGCCTATACGCTGGACATTTCGGTGCTGCTATTTACCATGCTTCCCTGATATTGCAAATAGCTGCTAATTCCAATACAAATATCGATATTGAAGCAATTACAATAAGTGTTGCTCGAGCTCTTATAAAAATTGAAGAACCAGAAGTTTTACATGGCTTGTATGTATGGATAAAACAGACTTTTGATAAAAAGTTACTCTGGTTAAAAGGAGCTGCTGAACAGGCAAATTCTAGACATGAATTGGCTATAGAGTTCTATAAAAAATTAAACAATTTAAAACCTCATGATGATCCAAATGAAGGTGAAACTTCATCACAAGTAGATACAAGGAGTACTAGGTTCATTGAAGAACAGGTATTGGAAAGCTATAAACACATTCAAAGTTGGGAAGACATGCAAGAATGGAAAGACAATGATCAACATAGTATGATCAGTTCACAATGGAGCTCTTTTTCGACTTTGACGTTTTTCGAGGATGGCATAGAAATTCCTCAAGAATTGACAAACTGGGACATCCTTGATAGTGAAGCCAGTGATATTTCGAAGAACACCTGCTCCTATCAAGGTTTATTAAACAAGATCGAATCGACTCTAGTGTGCACTGCAGTGAAGATGTATCACAGCGAATACTATGACAGATATGACGAAATATTAAAACAATGTGATATCCTACTGAAATCACAAGCGGAAGAATTTTCCAGGTCTAATGCTGTACACTTCCTAAAAGAGGTTGCAGTGTTGCAATTAGCGAATCATGGATTGAAAAACATTGTAAAGAGTGGAAAGGTGATTTCTAATCCTTTCAAACCATCGACAGTAAAAGAGCACAAGTACGGAACTGAATTTAAAAACCTGAGCAGAATATTATGGTGGAATCAATACTTCGCTAAACTGAATATGAACGAAGAAAATGTTTTCTATGCGGAATGCCTACGCCTTGATGTTATAAAAAGTGCGAGGAAGAATGCCAACTTGATCATGGCAAAAAGAGAACTATTAAAACATTTTAAGCAAAATTCCTCTTTCCAAATGTGTTTAGGCAACGTTAATAACTTAGATGACTTAAGTGAAGCACTACTTATGTCTACTAATACTTATGATCTTGAAATTTGGACTCTTAATAACGCCACTGCTTTGGCTGAACTCTGCAAAATAACTTACGCAAAAGAAGAAACAAAAATACGCGCTGTTAACCTTTGTGCAAGTATTTCCTTTGGATTTTCTCAAAGATTGGCAATGAGTGAACAAAGTTATGAACTACGGGAAAAAGGTACAAGGTTACTTCTTACTCTTTCAAAATGGGTCCAAAGTGAAAGTGAAAACATATTAGACATAGATTCACCCTTGCTGAAGTTAGTGTCAGCTCTTCCAGAAATTGGCTTGGTGGACAACAACATATCGGAAAATGTAATACCTGTATCGGACTCCGCCGTTGGAAAACTTCTACAATTCGGCGTGAATCAGTGTCCAGGACTAGCTAAAGCTTGGGCCAGCTTTGCTGCTTGGTGCTTCAGATGGGGTCGCAAAATGGTTGAATTCAGTTCAAAAACTCGTGAGCAATTAACAGAAAACGACAAGTTACAGATAGAGAGCGTTATGATTGGGTGCTCACCTCAAGATTTTGAAGCGGTTTGTGAAATTTTGTCAAAAACAAAAGCTACTTGTGACGATGAAGACATTGACTGGAACGAAATTAACACTTCTGAAATGATAGAGAGTCAACTACGGACTGTACCGTCTTTGAGCAATGCTTTCCCTGAGCATCTTGCTTTGTTAGTAGACATTTGGCGTCAAGCACAAAAACGTGTCTTTTCCTACTTTGAATTATCGGCTGATGCTTACTTTAAATTCCTACAGCTTATTTGTGCATCAGATTATATAAATCACAGCGGAGAAAACGCGGTAGTAAATGCAACGTTGAGACTTCTACGTTTGATTGTAAAACATGCAATGGAGTTGCAGACAGTGTTGGAATCTGGCTTAGCAAACACACCTACTCAACCTTGGAAAGTTATTATTCCTCAATTATTCTCACGTCTCAATCACCCTGAAACGTACGTGAGAAAATGCGTGTCCGATCTATTGTGCCGGCTGGCAGAGGACACTCCACATCTGATTACATTCCCAGCAGTTGTAGGAGCAGTAGAAAATGAACAGAATGATCTGATGGAGCTGAACGTTGCTAAATCGTTCCTGTCTAATGACGCTGAGAGTGCCGAAGATAATCTTGAAATAGACGATGCTGCCAGCGATAAAGTTGTTAATAATGAACTAAATTCTTGCTTCCTGGATATGGTGGAAACACTTGCGAAACAAGCTCCAAAAACGATTCAACAGGTGAAGCTATTAGTCAAAGAATTGCAAAGAATCAATTTACTTTGGGACGAATTGTCTCTCGGCACATTAGTCCAACATCATTCGGAGTTTACGAAGCGACTTTCGCAGTTGGAAACTGAAGTCGCTAAGGTAAAAAATAACGTACACTTACCAGCAGAAGATAAAGAAAAACTGATAAAAGAGAAGCATCGTATAATTTTTGAACCAATCATTTTTGTATTGGAGCAACTCTATCAAGTGACTTCGGCTAAACCAGAGACGCCCCATGAAGTGTCATTCCAGAATAAATTTCAATCTCTCATCATCGATGTTATCGACAAGTTAAAAAACCCCGCGAATCCTGATAAACCGCAGGAATCATGGGCGCCATTGAAACAACTTCAAATAAAGCTTCAACAGAAAGTAAATAAAAGAACTTCATACATTTTGAAGATGTCTGACATAAGCCCTGTATTAGCAGAACTTAAAAATACTGTAATAACTATGCCAGGAGTACACACAAATCAAAGAGCTGTAAGAATAACAATAAAAGCAGTGGAAAATAATGTTGCGATTCTGCCAACAAAGACAAGGCCAAAGAAATTAGTCTTTTATGGATCTGACGGCAAAGCTTACACGTATTTGTTCAAAGGATTGGAAGATTTGCATTTGGACGAGAGGATTATGCAGTTGCTGTCGATAACTAACACTATGATGGCCAGGGATTCTGAAAACAACGATAATCAAACATACAGAGCTCGTCATTACTCGGTGATACCATTAGGACCACGTTCTGGACTGATTAGCTGGGTAGACAACGTGACACCTTTGTTCGCTTTGTACAAGCGCTGGCAGAATCGAGAAGCTGCTCTTCTATCAGCTAAAACCAACAAGACAGTCAACGTCTTACGTCCTTCAGAACTATTTTACAACAAGCTCAACCCTCTTTTAAAAGAAGCGGGTATATCTACAGAGAATAGAAAAGAGTGGCCTGTGTCGATTCTTAAGCAAGTTCTGCAAGAGTTATCAGCGGAAACTCCTCGGGATTTATTATGGAGGGAGTTGTGGTGCAGCAGTGTTAGTCCCGAGCAGTGGTGGCAGATGACGCGTCGGTACAGTTACTCGGTGGCCGTGATGAGTACGATAGGCTACATTATCGGGTTAGGCGACAGGCACTTGGACAATGTGTTAGTGGACCTTACTTCGGGTGAGGTGGTGCATATAGACTATAACGTGTGCTTCGAGAAGGGCAAGACGCTGCGGGTGCCGGAGAAGGTGCCGTTCAGGATGACGCCCAACTTGGTGACTGCGCTTGGCGTGACAGGAGTTGAGGTGAGTGATTTTTGGTCTCTCCTTTTAGTTGAAATTATACTTTGTTTGTTTCTAATTTTTTTATGCCGAAAGGAAGACACTTTTCCTTTTTTTTTTCTTTTCTATGTCTTCTGGGTACTTTAGGTAGGCTTACGGAGTAGTAGGATTGTTCAGAATCTATTTATAAATAGGCAGAGACAAAACAGTTCAGTACCTTTTTTACCCGACTGCGTCAGAAGGAGGGTTATGTTTTTCGAGTGTATGTATGTATGTATGTATGTATGTATGTATGTATGTATGTATGTATGTATGTATGTATGTATATTTCTTTGGCACGCTCTGTAGCCTAAACGGCTTGATGGATTTGAGATTGAGAGGTGTCGTTAGATTCGTCTTAATTCTGAGAGTGACACTGGGTACATCAAAATTTAAAAAATTAAAATGGCCGCTTTTTGGCGCCATTTTACCTCCTCAAAAATTTTTTTTTTCCTTCTAAGACTATCGAGTGGGGTATCAAAATAAAGGGATTTATAAATGCTTTACAAAAATATATACAACTTATATGTTTAAATGTAATTTGGAATGAAAAATGCTTCAAAAAAACAAAAAAATATTCAACGTTAAAAATGAATTTGACTTTTCAAAAAAAACATTAATAGTATGATAAATAAAACATGACAAATCTAAAAAAATTAAAATAAAAAAATTAATTAACAAAAACAAAAAACCCGACTGCGTGTAAAAATAACAGAAAAGATATAAACAAGACTTATCAACACGCAGGCGGAGGCTACCTATGAACTATTATGTAATTCATGACCAAAAACATACGTAGCCTCCGACTACGTGTTGATAAGTCTTGTTTATATCTTTTCTGTTATTTTTACACGCAGTCGGGTTTTTTGTTTTTGTTAATTAATTTTTTTATCTCATCTGTTTGTGAAACGATTTTTTTGTTTAGTAGCTATTGCTATTGACAAGCTTTAGTGTTATAAAAAAAAACGGTCGAATTTCGACCATTGGGCGACCTACAGTTATAAAAATGTTTAATTCGTACACGATTTCACCTTTATCGGACTGGGTAAAATAATATGTTTACCTATGGATTTTAGCTTCGACCTATATTTCAAAATAATATTAAAAAACCATAAAGTTGGCTGCAACTGCTAAGAGAGATCTTAGAAAAAAGTTGATAAATAAATATTGCCTTTTTACCATAAGAATAGACAATAATACTAGTATTATTATCTATTTTATGTTTTTACCTTATTAATTGAAACTGGTTCTCAATGTTTTGATAAAGTGTGCTCTAATCAGAAAAGGCCCAACAAAAGCGAAATAATCCGTAGAGATAAAGCTCTAGGTGTCACAGGTCACCATAGTTGGTTAGATTTGTAACCTCGTTGTCACGGGCCCTATCTAACTCAGTCAGCCGCGATTGTCAGTTTGGCTTCCTCCAATGTTACCGATGTAGGCCAACACTGATATTCGATGTTTGACTAGAGTAATTAAGTTGTAGAAGTAATTTTATGATTGAAATTAATATTTTGCTCTCTAAGTTGTTTGCTAATGACAATTTTGAACTGTGTGATTGTTCGACCTCCTGACATCTACTCGAATATACAAAGAAATGCGAGTAGTTATACGCCAAATATGATAAGTAGAGCATTCTTTAATTTTTCTGTTGCGTTTCAAGAACTTGTTGTATTGCTTGTCAAGTAGTCCCGGTCATGGTTACGTTACGGTGGTTTAATTTTATGTTTTAGTTCTTGTAGATTATGGACGTGAATTTTCAATATCGTCAATTCAGTTTAAAATGACTTCGGCGCTATTAATGATCTATGAATATGAATCTAACATCTCTAGTTTGATTGCGCGTAGATTATAGATGAAGAAATATACAAAATATGTAAATATTTATTAACAAATCTAGAACAAATGTGATCCTCGCCCGTCACTGACCTCTTTAGATTGCACAATACGGACAAGTAGGAAAATATATCTGCTGTTGTGCTTTCTCAATGTTACCACTCAATTGCTTCGAGAATTAGTTGCTTGCTCCGATGTGATTAATATACATATTTTGCTATTATGCGAAATGCTCAATTGTTCATTCATAAATTATTCAACTTGGGTGATAATAATATGGTCCCTGTTTAGCGCCATCTATGCTACGAGGCATGAGCTTGTCGTTACAGAGTTTGGATCAGCGCTTCATTAACTCCTTCATCTTATCATAGATGGCGTTGTAAGTCTCAAGTACAATAATACTTTTCAGGAAATTACTTACTTTTAAGGTCTAAGAAAAAAATACACAATTGTTATACATTTTAATATTACATAGAACATCTTTTAATTATTTATATCATTAAAACTTCTTTGTTTAACAGAGAACCTCTCATTAAAACATCTTTATGGCAGGGAACTCATTATAATCTCTCAATAAAAATTCAACAATAAAGCTTTTAAAAACTTGAGCGTAGATTCGAACAGGTACCTAAATGCGAAGGGGGTACCTACAGTCACTAACAATTTTAAATACTAGAAGCGTTTCACGTTTCCCACAAAACGTCTCGTTTGTAACACTACACTAGGTGTGCGCGCGCGGCGGGCCGGTGCACGGGCGTGGGCCCGTCGGCCGCGTACGAGGGGTTGGAGTCGCCGCACTCCGCCTCCACGTAGCCCGCGTTCTCGATGATGCGGCACCGGGCCGTGTCGCTCTCGCGCTCTACGAACAGTAGCCTGGCCGGCCGGCCCCCGAGGCTGGACAAGCCACTGGGGGCGCTGGACCGTGTTATGGATCCTTCTCGTAGCGCCACTGAGCCTCGTTTCCTCTCCGGGGCAGGGGAACCTCGGTATTCTGACGTGTCGGGTCTCTTGCATCGCAGTAGCTTAGCGAATGCTGCTCGAAACCCGGCGTTCTTCCACGCGTAGATGAGGGGATTGATGCCTGAGTTAGACATGGCCAGTGACGACGTGAGCCGGTACGCGATGTGGTTGTTCAGCGGCATCTTGGGCAGCGTCTGTGCACACGCCACCACCACAAACGGCATCCAGCATATCGAGAATGATCCAAGAACTAGGAGCACCACCTGCAAAACGAAAATAACTTGTTAATTGCTAGTTTTCTTATGAAACCTCCGACATTATTAGTGTTAGTGTGTTAGTGCTTGTCTCAAATGTCGACTTATGTCAAATACATTACGTAGTGTAATAAATCGATAATAGACATTCTCGGAGCACACGCGATAGATAAACACGAAGCTGAAGTGATGTTTATTGCCAGATAAGTAACAATTATATCTACATAATATGTACTTGATGTGACTATTATATTACAGCAAATACTTGAAGCTACATATTATATACAAATGTGTAGCTGTATAGTGATCGATTAAAAGGGAAGCTAGTTTTGGTTGTTTTTGTAACTGTCCAGAAATCAATATTTTTTTCCGTATCAATAAAAAATCGAGGACACATGTAGGGCATAGGAGAAGATGGGTCACTGTCAAAATTTATTAGTTTTGAAGTCCTAATTAGAAATTATTATGTTTTCCGTCTCTACTTTGTTTCCTATAGGCCACAGTAACTTTGTGAGTGTCATTTATTTTATGAATTTTTCTGTTTTAGCATTTAATTTTGTGGTAATGATGGCGTTAAGATAAGAAAGTTTATTGGGCAAAATTATTACAAGTATAACAAGGTACAAGAGTACGATAGTAGCTGCAGTAGTATGCACTGTGTCGCAGCTGCCATCGCCCACCTCCAGATTCTACAGGAATATAATGCAATAACTGTGCTTGAAAAACATGACTAACTAACTTAACTTAACTTTTGTGATTTTCTACTAGACGGTATTTTTGACTAAATATTGATATTAAATTAACTCGGGTCCTTCTTCCCCTGTGCCAGACATGTTATGTTTGTCTATACATTGTATAGTAATAACAACATAAAAAAATCTAAATCAATAACGGATATTTCAATATTTCCCATCGCCAGCATCTAGTATACCTGTATGCTCTTCCAATCGTTGGCGCCGGTGGGGCAGCAGGTGTTGGCCCGCATGCGGCGCGCGTGGCAGGTGGCCTCGCGCCATATCCGCCAGTACAGGATGAACATCACCAGCCAGATGAGCGAGAACATCGGCGCCAGGATGCTCGTCGTGTACGACTTGGGCACCACCTGAAAGATTTATAAAAACTTGGTCAATTACTGAAATGCTTCATCTGAACAATCTGTGCTTTAATACCATCGATATAATTATATGTACTACGTACTAGATGCGCTGTTTAGAAGAACAACATGGTTACACGAGTTATGGTTCCGGAACCACACTGTCATCTGTCATTAGTTCACTTGACAGCTGTCTCGCGAACACACGTAAATTTTATCCTGTTGCGTCAACTGAATTTGGAACATGCTGCTTATCTCATATAAGCAGCATGTTCCAAATTCAGTTGACATGTCTAGTCTATTATTATATCGCATGTCTATTTATTGACGTCGTTGTTTAATGCTTAGTTCTGAATTATCCCCATTTTAAATGATAAAATTGCCTTTTAGCGTGGGAGTTAGGCAAATGTGCTACCCGATTTGCACCCATTTTTCCCCGGTAAAATAGCCTTTCTTTTATAGATTTCTAATAGGGAAGCAGACATTTCCTGCTCCTTGAAAGAGTCAGAACAGTGGAAAAAGCATTGCAATTTGCATTTTGCTCGAGAAGTTTTTTTAAATTTCGAGCAAGCTAACTTTATAAATATTCTGTAAAATTTAATACTGAGGATAATATTGAAGTAATTACACAAAACCAGTTTTTTCCTGTCTATATTAGTATGATATTCGTTTTTTTCATTATCCACGACGTTTGTACAACAAATAAAATTTTAATGTTCGGTTCTAGCTAAATATTAAATAATATTTCGATGTCAACTGTCAAGATTGATTTAAAAACTATAGATAGACAAATATCGTAACTGCGTGTTTATTTATTTCTTGATTGTTTTGGAAAATATTTTGGCTCATCCTACTTCCTATTCTGCTACTGTTTGTGAGGATGTATGTATGGATGTTTGTTACTCTTTCACGCAAAAACTACTGTATGGATTTTAATTAAATTTGGCATACATATAGAACATAACACGGATTAACATATAGGCTACTTTTATCCCGGGAAGTTCCCGAGGGATGCGCGATAAACGACATCCACGCGTTGAAGCCGCGGGCATAAAGTTTAAATTACGTTCAATAATCCAGATTTTATCTGTCATCAGTTTTAAATGGCTGTTAATTAACGTGACGTCTGGACTATCTATTATCAAAGTGCATGTTTATGTTATTAATAAATACGTTGAAACATGGCACTGCTCCAAAAAGTTGCTGTAATACTAATGATTGTTTACCACAAAATATTATTATAATTTTCCTGATCTTTCAACTTTCGCGTAATAATGTCTGCTGGCTTTGTTTTTCTACCATGCCGCACCGAACAAACAGCAACATTATGTAAGTGTAGGTTAAACTAATATACTAATGTATGAGATGTGTGTCTTCGGGCGTACAGGCTCGCTAACAAGGTTTTCTTCCGAGAAACAACTGTATTAACTATTTATATTTTAGTGGGTTTGTAGAGCGGGCCTCGAGAAAACCATTTCGTTTCACTATGAATTTCGCAAAATGTTTTCTTATTACAGAATGTGTTGACAGAATTTCTTCCCTAGAGATGCATATGCTTTATAATTCTCAGCGATACGATTGTGGGTTACATATAGATTTTTTACAATAAGAGTTATCATGTTTTATCGAGCTTTTGGACGTCTAGAGGGCTTTGAATGTCATGAAGGCTCGTAAAACATCGTCTCCATATATTAAAACATACGCTGAGATAGCCGTTTTACACGTTAGACATGCATGAAAGAAAATGCACGCACACACAGACAGATTGAGACAGGTAATTGAATAATATGTATAAAAATCTATTATTAAAAAACCGGTCAAGTGCGAGTCGGACTCGCACAGTAAGGGTTCCGTACCTCTCAACGACCTGATACCCTATAAAAACTGATTTAATTTACGAGAGTTTATCAAAAGACATCAACGCAGAGTGCGCGAAATATGTATTTTTATGTCTTTCTTACGCAGGTACCACCACATATGTCTATGTTTGTCTTATTTTTAGTATTTTTTGCTAAACAACATAATATGCACTATAATTTGACCAAGTTTGACGCTGGTATATATTACCGTTTTGAAGATAGAGCAGGAACAAAAACGTTGAAAAAAATGCATGTTTTTTGAGGTTTCTTGTATGGGTACCCCCTTTGGTTTTAGACTTTTTTTTGTTTTGAGTATTTGTCGTGATACACCTCATAGCAACACATATTCTGAGAAAATTTCAACCGGTTACCTATTACCGTTCGAAAGATACAGGCCTGTGACAGACAGACAGACGGACGGACGGACGGACGGATGGACGGACGGACGGACAGCGTAGCGAGAGTAATAGGGTCCCGTTTGGCACCCTTCGGGTACGGAACCCTAAAAAATATGTTTGGTTGCATGATAGTATTTAAGTATTTAATGAACGACATTCAATGTTTGCATTCTGAGCTCCCCAAACTCATTAATGGGACAACCGATTTTACGGTTAGAAGGTCCTACTATATTCAAAGGACTTTAAAAGCTAGCGAGAACTCATGCTTCCAACTGTCAAAATGAATTGCTATTTGATAGTTGGAAGCATATGAGTTCACGCTTAGATTTGTTTCTGAATGTAAGCATTTGTGAGTGTAAGGGTGTTGTCTACGGATGTGCACGTACCATGTTCATCTCGCAAGCGACTCCCTCGTGCCAGTCGTTCCAGAACATGGGGATGCAGCTGATGCAGACGGCGACGGACCAGGTGGCGCTCATCAGCAGCCGCGTCACCAGCTTCGTCATGTAGCGGCTGTAGTGCAGCGGATGCACTATCGCTATGTACCTGCAATTTGAAACAAACGCTAATTAATCCAAAGTTCAACACCTTAAAAGTAGGGAGTGAAAATCAAGTTGGATTCATAAATAGAAATCAGCGACCATACACCCCATAGACGCCGCATAACAGGCAGAAATTTCACTTATGTGGGTAGCCACTATTCGGCACTTGAAATCTTCAAATCAGTTTCGACCACTCACATGGGCCGTCAAAACTGCCGCGTTAGTGATTAGCCAATAGCCGCCTTGGTAGGGCCAATCGGATTGAAGTAACCCGCCTCAGCTAGTGGCAGAATTTGTTGTAAGCATTATATTCAACATTAGGCGTCTATTGGGCTGTATGGTCGTTGACAGAAATAGTTAAAATTATTTTATATACCAGGCCCCTCAGAAAGTATTGCGAAAAAAAGTTTTTATATATGGGAGACTGGCCAGTTATAATGTTTTTCGAAAATATGATTATTTATAAGTAAAAATAAGTAAGTTCCAATTTCAAAATTTCCCTCCACATTTTTTGCGAGTTAATTCAAAGTATTGTGTCTCACTGAAATATGGATCTGCGCCGGGAACATTTTAGAGCTATGATTTTATACGATTTCAAGTGTCGCCTGAAACCGGATGAATCGTACGATAGACTTCAAATGGCATTCATGGATGAAGGCCCTTCCAAGGCAACCGTGTATCGTTGGTATAACGAATTCAAGCGCGGTCGACCAACTTTGGGGGATGACGAAAGAAGCGGTCGCCCTTTGACGGCTGTTACCGAAGAAAACGTGCTAGCAGTGAAAAATTTAATCCAAGACAATAGGCGAATTACATATCAGGAGATTCAACACATATTGATGATTGGATCGGGAAGCGTTCACGAGATTCTACACAGCCATCTTCGCGTGAGGAGGATAGTATCACGCTGGGTGCCGCACAACCTCACCGATGCTCAGAAGCAGGCCCGGGTGGAATGGTGCCGTGATATGCTTAACAAATTTGAAGCAGGCTCGTCTCGGCGTGTTTACGACATTGTTACAGGTGATGAGTCCTGGATTTATCAATACGACCCAGAAACCAAGCGCCAGTCGACTGTTTGGGTGTTTCAAAATGAGCCAACGCCTACCAAAGTGAAGCGATCTAGAAGCGGGGGTAAGATTTTGATCGCTAGCTTTTTTAATTTGACTGGCCACTTGGTATCAATTCCCTTACGGGATCAAAGAAGCATTAATGCCGAATGGTATACTACCAAATGTTTGCCAGAAGTTTTCTCTGTTATAAGCAACAAGCGACCAAACACAGGGCTCCGCGGGCTACTGCTCCACCACGACAATGCACCTGCGCACACCGCACTCAAAACGAGGGACTTCCTGGACAGCACGCCAGTCAAACTCCTGGGTCACCCTCCTTACAGCCCTGATCTAGCACCGTGTGACTTCTTTTTATTCCCAAAAATAAAAAATCAGCTCAAAGGGATACAATTTTCGTCGCCGGAAGATGCGCTGGCTGCGTTCGAGCAGGCTGTAAACGAGGTGTCTGCGGCGGACTGGAAAAAGTGTTTTGAAAACTGGTTTAGGCGCATGAATCTTTGTATAGAGGCTGGTGGAAAGTACTTTGAAAAGATTTGATAAAAATATATGTACGTATAGAACAATTTTTTTTAGTTTCGCAAAACTTTCTGAGTGTCCCACGTATATCTCATGGCGTGACAAAACCACGACATTGAAGTTTCTATTATTAGTGAAAAGATTTCGTTGAAATAGAATTGAAAGCGTAGGGCATTTGACTTACCTGTCTACAGCTATCGCTATTATGTTGTAAATGGACGCGAGACACGCTAGGATTATGAGGATGAAGCGCATCAGGCACGACCATTTGATCGTGCCGAACTCATCGTTCAAGTAGAAGACTAAATGGTAGGGGAGTGTCAACCCCACCATCAGGTCAGATATGGCCAGGTTGAGCACGAACTGGTTGGACACGAGCGACGACAGGCGCCGGCTCAGTGTCACTGCCAGGATCGTCAGCGTGTTCCCGCTCACTATGAGCAGCATGAGTGACCCGTCCACGATGCTCCATGCCCAGTAATTATAGAGGTTCGCACTCTCCCCCTCCGCGGTCGCGTTCGCCCCCCAGTCGCTCTCATTCCAGAGTCCAACGTCCATACCATTGCTGGCCGCGGTCGCCACCGCCCCCCACTCCGAGTAGTTCGACGTCGTGGTCGAACTCACGCGCACATATTCTAACTGTTACCCTCACTAGTCACTCGCGATACACTCGATATATTAACAGAGGTCTTTTCCCGTTTACACTTCTCGTACATTTTATTTGCACTGTGTTGATGATTTCAGACACCTGGAACAAAGTAATAACCACATTAGTCGATTTTAGGGCATGTACTAATGCAGAGTTTGTGTTACTGGTCGCTCAGTATGCAGAGGCGCTTCGCCCCACGAATTACTCTCCAGGAGCCGCCCCACTTCGCTCGCCTCTAAATCACATTATGAACTTTTTCAAGAGATCGCCTGCGAGACCGTCGGAAGTTGCCGCTCCCGCTGTCGACTTTGAATTATTAAAGTTGCCCAGTATGAGACGAGCTTTGTCTGTCTGTGCCCTAATCGATTGACGTACCGCTATAAATTAATTATTTCCAGACGTCGAAGGCCATCACGGTCCATAAACTCGCGACTGTTTCGTAACAATTATAATTGTAAAATTTTGAAGGCACGTTATTTATTCAGATGCAACTCCATGAAGTTAGTAATTAAATAAAAATAAATGTTCTCAACAACTGACGGCTGATCGTAACTAGAACAATGTGGATGCTTGTGGTTGAAAGCTCTTGATATAAAAACGGTGAAACAGCAGAAAACGTTTCAGATCGCTTCTGATAGACAAGTTTGTAGATATACAATGGTTAAATATATTTAACGAAAACGATATATCTTAGATACAAACTAACACTAGATTAGTATCTAGTAACAGCAGGATGACGTGGATAAGATAGGGCCGAACCAAAATAATGTCTGCCTCAGAGAATTTTCTTTTCGAGTGCACCGCCAGATCTTGTTAATTCATTCAGTAGGCGTATTGTTTGTCGATGAAATATTTAGCTCGGCTGGACTGGAACTGACAACGTCAATTATATTCGACTCCTCTGGACCAACCGGCGACACGGCCATCTGAATTTCAAATGGGCACGGATCAAAAGACTTTGCACACTCCATTAATTTTAATTTATCAACATAATTTTGCTGATCTTTTTGGCGTTAATCGACTTTATAAAGAGAAATCGCTTAGTGCGACTACATCTAAGTTTACTAAATAAAGAAAAACACGAAAATTTGAATAAAAAATATGTAATATAAATAGGTACTTAATGTTTTATGTAGTACGGAACGTGCTATCAGAATCTGAAATGTCTTTTTTAGTGTGTCTCTGTATTAATGAGTAATAAAATTATAGCGGGTCCATTTATTTCGTTTTCGTTTAAGTGGAATCGGTGCCGGCGTCCATTTGATTGCAATTTATGTTCGGACAAAGAACGAAGTAGCTACGCGGTAGTATTCGTAAATTTCCTGAGAGGCGGAAACTGCTAAGTATAGATTTCTTGCACGGAATCAGTCCTTACAAAGATTTTAGGGTTCGACGCCTTATTACGACAATTCAGTGACATTTATTAATAAAACGATCAATTTGGAATCGAAATTTGATATCGGATCTCGATACGATGTTTTTGATGGACGCTATAATAAAATAAAGAGCGGCGGGTTTCATCGAAATCAGCTTGCGATGTGGCAGAACGATTGTCGTTACGTGCCTAATTGCTCAGTAAATTAAAACGAAGGTTTGATGAATAAAATGTCAAATGCGGTTGTACAATTTGGTTGCATGCCTTTGTTTGACAATGATGACGGATATGCGGATACCAGATAGCAATTTGTATCGCGATGATTTCGACGGGTAGATTGGATGGATGGAATTTATCCACGTGTGATTTTGGCGCGGATTCGAACGCGTGTCGGCGAATTGTAGTATCTCACGTATTAAATTAGTTTGTACCGTTAAATTATTTATGGATATCTCCAAGAATACGTTAATGCTTTTAGCTCTAGTGTTTTGAATCGATACTCTTGTAAATTTGTTATTCTCGGAGTATGAATAATTAAATCTAACCCTGCTTCTTATGGCGTGTGAATCTTTTTATAGAAAAGAATGATTAGTTAAATTTATTTTGTAATTCGGCTTCAATAATCCTGTAATTCAGCCAGAGGCGTTTTGATTAAAATCTCGTTGTCTTGCAAGAAGAATCAAATGTTGATTAATTACTAAAATGGTTTGCTCATGCAACACGGTATCCACACTTCACAAACTCAAATCTTATATCAAATTCGATGAAAAACATTGCAACTGAGTACTTCGAAATATCAACAGAATTCAAAGTCAAATAAAATAATGTAGGTGAAACAGATGTCATTGCAACTCGCGTGATGGAAGCAGTATTCTGGTCACAGGCGGACAGGACAGGGCTACCAGAATGCCCTTTGCCAATGCCTAGTGCATTAGCATGCAGTGCGAGCAGCGTGACTAATGTCGTTTGTCTATGCCTCTCATGAGCCGCTTGCTCTCGCTTATGATCCGTTTTGCTCGGGACACGCCTAATGGGACCCACTTTAGAGCTGGATGCCGAGCGTAACTAGATTTGGTCGGCAAATAGCGTTAAGGGTATCGACGATGATATTGTATGTTTGGATACACACGAAATTATAGAAAGAAAGTTCAAAACTAATAGAGCTCTTTTTTGTAATGTTACTATTGGGATTTATTACCTCAATGGACTATTTGAAGTTACGTGCGAACCTAAGGACCAGTGTTTCTTTTATAAGCTATATATAGAGCTTTTGACATAACGCTTTTAGATCTGACAGTATGAATTAGCATAAACTTGAACTATTTTGTGTGAACAAACTGTTGGATGAGCAGGTAACAAACAAATAACAATTAATATATTCTGATTTGTGTTAATGCGTGCCCACGCGTTGATTGAGTTGTTTTACAGGCGTGTTAGTGAATATTAAGGTATTTGGCGCCAACCGCCATATTGATCACATGTGACAACTCATTTCACTCGCGGGACTCACTCCTACGTTATTTATTACCCAACAATAAAGTTGGTACCTTCTGTTACGGAGAGGTACATTAAATTGAGATAATTTGTAACAGTCAACTAAGGTAAATTGATCACTATCGTCCAATATTGTTAAAAGAAGGCATGTGTTATGTTTACTGCAAAATGTACACTAGGGCGACACGAATTTAATTAAATAACATTATAAATTCTTACAGTAAAATCAGTCTCGTATTAGATTAACGTACTCGCACCGGAATTGATATAGGAAAATAACACGGTGACTACTGAAAACATTTTATCGAGAAAATAGTAGAAACTAGTAGTTTTTACGTGAAATTGATTTATAATTTTTATTTATTTATAATATCTACGATCGTCCTTTACGTAACGTGGCGTGCTAGCGTCGCGTGCGACCTTTACAGTTCGATTTAGTAACAATTGTAATAACTATTTTAATTGCTTAATTCTTCGTTACTTTTAGATTTTAATGAATGTATTTTTTTGTTTCATTGAAATACATACTTGCATGGGAGCTCCAATGTCATGATAGAATGCTTGAATAAAATTGCTTGACTGTATTATTGACATGGAAAAACGTCAGAATAATTACTTCGATTGTTATTTTAAATAAATCAAAATGTATGTACCTACATTTTTAAGTAAATGTTAGGGGTCTGCAACATAACATGCTTGTCACTGTTCAGTTTCCAGGTGGTTGTTATTTCAACAAATGTCTATTAACTAATGAAACAACAGTGTAAACAAAGTTTCACATTATCTAACACTTCCCGCGGTCACTTCACTAGCCCACAACTATTACTCTAGTTGGAGGTATCAAACTATTAATACGTGCAACTTAAACAACTGACTTTGCCAAACAGAGTTATTGAATCCAAACAGTCAAGAAGGAAAACTCCACAGAACATGCTATCTTCGGAAAAGTCCCATTTGATCCGGCAAAGGTCAAAAATGAAGACAAATGGCCCAGCTATTACTGGCCACAATTTAATCAAGATAGCAATATTCTTTCTATTACAGTCCTATGTAATCGGTTAGGGGAACCAATATCTTTAGACGTAAACATTTAGGTAGCATACCGTGTTTGTAGATTTTGTGATCTTTGATTTACTACATTGCTTTATCAAATGTGGTTGACCTCTAACCGATAAGAATGACATTTGTGACTCATTGATTTGCTATCGTTAGGAATAGCTCTCGCATGTAAAAGAATGTCTTTTATCGTATCTTCATAAAATTTTACTCCTAACAATATTCTACCAGACAAGTACTAACATTTTTTCTGAGACAGCGAATTGTTGTGTAACACAATATAAATTCGAAACACTAAGAAAGTTTCGTGACGACATTGTTCGCGTTCCGAGTAGCTCGTAGATAGGAAAATACCCGTTTTATTGAAGAACCTCACTTCTCAAATAACTTTGATTTATATTCGTACTTACCGGTTTTAACTTCGTCTGAACGCCTGAAAACTTCATCACATAATCCTTCGAAATTTCACAGAATGTTTAATAGGATGGTTGCCCCCGAAAGTATGATCTCATTACTTCGTTAGTACTTTAGGAATAATGTTGCTAAGTTGCGGCTTGCCGCGAGAGTGAGATTCTCTCAAGTCAACGTCTGCAAATGAGGAAAAACTTGTAGCCAATTTTCATTAATACTGTTTACGATTTAAGTGCTTGATAGAAGAGAATGGCGGAATGAAAAAAACACTACGTTGGCTTCGATAAAAATGTAGGACATTGTTTCTAGAATATCAGAAGCTGTAACTGCAGCTCCGAAGTGCTGGAAGTTATCAGCGAGAGAGGAAACTGCCGCAGTTGCCGCGAGCAACCGACCTGTTACTGTTAGCAGTCACGACTACCTACTCATATTTTTGGCCGCACGTGAACATATCGGGTAAACAGAGAAAGTAACCTCACTCGCGGATGGGTAGGTACATTGTCTAAGTGATCGCATAATCGAAGCCGGATACACACCAAGTTCTAAAGAAACATCTCCGCCGGAATAACCACAAAAATTGCGAAATTATTGACTCGATGAACGCATGGAATTGCGAAAACTCCTAAATAGGCACCGGGTACTTGCACAATGCACGCAAATATAGCCAAATCCGCGTATTAGTGACGCCTCGCATTCATGTCCTTAAAACAGTTTGACAGAAGGTTGGCGTTACGACATGAGTGCAAAGAACTGTACGCAAAAATTATATCTACAAGCTAAATAAACTGGACACGACTACTTTTGGTAACAAACAGTATCGTTAATGGAATATTTCGTTGATTCGAAATCCACGCTATAATTATTTATTTCCGTGATTACACTGTTACGGGTTGTTTTCATTTTTTTTTTGTAATATTTTACTCATCAGCGAAATAAAAGTCCAATTAAGAACCTTTTTTCTGTAACTCAATTAAAAAGTCTTATGACTGAAGCCTAGTTTGGGACTTCGAAATTTGAATAAGAAAATGTACAAATTGATTAAAAACATTATTATACAGTTTATGGCAGAGGAAATGGCCACTCTACAAATACCTATATTTGTTCAGCGAGTTATATTTTAACGACATCGTTATCTTTTTGATAACTCGCCGGGTGATTATGACGTTTCATACGTATTTGATGGACGGTTTTGCATGGGACAAATGTGGCCATCTTTCATGTCAAACCTGGGTTAGGGTGAACGAAAGGTCGACGGCCGGGGAATAAACCTTCGACCTTTAACTCTGTTTCGGTACAGTTATTACACTTTTTATTTTTAAGATATCATAACGTCGTATCTAAATTGGTAACTAAAAAGTTAATTTTCGTGGTGCGATTTATTGTTTAACGGTGCTTTAGAAGTCACGTCAGCAAAACTTTGTTGACTTAAAAATTTCAGTATAAAAAGATTCCACTTTGTTATTTTATTATGATAGTTAAATTGTTTCTTAAATTGGGAAAAAACTAATTGTCTTTTAAGTAAAAAGCTTCTAGAATGGTATTTGAAACATTTTAAGTAACAATAAAAAAGACAATCGAATTAACAAGTCACTTATGAAACAGGAAACTATCTGAGAGGCATTCCGAGAACGTCAACTTATTTTAACACTCCTAACTTTAAGTGTTCTCCGTGTGTGGTAAACCAGGATTGCCCTACACACGTCTCGATACACGACCCACTCAACACACTCGATACACTCAATATAGTTAGTTCATCGAAAGAGTACACTAGAAAGGCGGTGCGAGTGTATCTGTCGACATCAGCCATCTTTGATTGTCAGTGTTTATTGAAGTTTCAACTATGTTGCAGAATTTCAGTTGAAGTGAAAGTAATGAACTGAAATACAAATCAAGTAATAGTGAAGTTATTATTTTATTATTTTAACGCATTTACGCATGCGATGCGAAATCTAACGATTTAAATTGTGAACACTGCTCGTGGTATCGAATTTAACCACCACTTTTTCGTACGTCTTTGCAAAGTTAGTCGAGTCGGTTAGGAAACACTGTTTCTTAATAGAATATCGCTGACGTCACCCAAAAACGTACCAAAAAGTGGAGGTTAATTTCGATTCCACGAGCAGTGTTCACGGTAGCTTAGTGGCTAATAACGCACTGGCGTACTGAGCCAGGAGTCGCAGGTTCGAATCCTGCTCGTGAGCGATTTTTTCTTTCCACAATTTAAATGGTTAGTAGTGAAGTAATTTAGCTTAAGTTATATTTTGAAATGTGAAAAAATATGCTTTAACTATGTTTTGCCCAATTTTTGCAAGTGGTTATGAAACCCTTTGTACTAAGCTTATCATTATCAGACGTTTTATCGTTTAGACACCAATCCGTCTCATATCACACGGAGTAACCTTCTAACTACAAAACGGCAAGCGACGGCGACGATAAATCAATTTACAAACGCGGTTGAACCGCAAAGCTAAATAGACTTTAAAGATGTTTCGCATCGGCGCGCCTCAATGGAGAACGATCCTAATTGCCCCGTGATCGTGATCTCTGCTCGTCATAGAGCTGGCGCGATCTCACATTCAAAGACCATACAGCCCAATAGACGCCTAATGTTCAATGTAATGCGTACAATAATATCTGTCACTAGCTGAGGTGGGGTACTGCCATAGAATAGATAATAATACGAGTATAGAAACGAATCTCTTTTGTACGGGCCCCAAATGCCGCCTTATAAATACCTACTTCCCTCTTCAACCCCTAACGTCCCTCCATCATCCGAGCGTGCTGCCAGGGCTGTTGCTGCTAAATATTAAATGCGTTATGTGATGGTTTAGTTAGAAAAAATATTTTAGACTGTTCTTTACTATGAAATCATTATTTTATCCTAGTTTTACGTAAAAAGAAATTTATATTTACTTACATTATTTAATTTTATATTTAGGTATATACCTATTTTACATATTTAGATCATTTGATCTAAATTAAATGAGTTCAGTACCTATTAATGACCTACGGACAGAGAGAAAGAGAAAAAACAGTAGTAGAAACTAAGGTCTGGCATTGTTTTTAGTTACTTTATACCCAAATACATCGCAATATCGCGGACTGCATTTGACGACACGCGCGTGCAAGCGTGAGGCGACGCAAGCCCCGACTGTTTGATCCCTTTAAAGGTACGCTAGACGGTAGGCTATTATCGTAGATTTGAACGCGTCTGGGGCGCGAGTTTCGCTTCTACTGTTCTCTTATGGAACTGCAATCCGATTGGCCCTTCCAAGGCGGCTATTGGCTAATCACTAACGCGGCAGTTTTGACGGCTCATGTAAGCGGTCGAAACTGATTTGAAGATTTCAAGTGGCGAATAGTGGCGACCTACATTAATGCAATTTCATAGATGTGTTGCAGACATCGGTCGCCTGTTATGAGGCGTCTATGGGGTCTATGGTCGTGGCACACGGTACACGGAAGGGTAATGCGGCGCCTTTCATTAAAATCGCTTAATTGATTACACGAGAGCCGCTAATTCCCGTTGATTTGCTTACTTTAAACACTTAAACACAAGTACTTTGTCGCCTTTGTTTGATGTGCTACATTAGGTAGCGGAAAATTTTGCACCAAACACCATTTTCGGCCTTTTATTGTGGTAAACAAAATCGAAGGCTAACTTCGGTAATTTTTGGGAAATTTATCACCTTTATTTATAGAGAGCGTTATTGAGATTCCGTCCTGTAAGCGGAAAAGTTTTAAATCTTTTGTAAATTCTTCAATAATAACACCAAGGAAGCCAACATAATTTTGTTAGTATACATTTACTTTGAAGCAAAGTTACAAAGCAAGTTTATTTAACAAATGTAAGGTGAGATCTAACTTCGTTTGTTCGTAACGGTCCTGACGAATCCTTCTGGTGTCAAATATAATCTCGCCGTTCTTTCATTTCCACGGTCCTATATAAAGCAATTTAGAACTGGTATGTTGGAACAAGTTGCTCTTGGGAGCTTATAGGAAATTGCGTTAACGCCCCGGAGACAGCATCGCGAATCTCTATTTGTGTAGATATAGTACGCTTCGTTAATGCCGAAACAAATTGACAAAACATCAAAGAGGAGTCCGGTTGTTTCCATTTGATGCCGATCTATTTCAGCATAAGATGTCAGTAGGTCGAACAGTAATTGATACAATCAGGACATAGTTTTGTAAAGGATGATGGACAAGATAACTGATTGAAGTTCCGATGATATGTTTATCTTAATTTAATTAGGTCATCTGCTAGATGAAAGTGAAATATTACTTGTACATTAAGTTGTTTATACAAAACTGTGGTGTCTGAAAAGAGGGCATAAAATATTCTCCAACTAAAGTTCTTTTACAATTATGGCCGCAGAAGCTGTTATGTCGCCGAAGTGTTTTCTATTTTTTTCTCATTACTTATGTCCTTAAAGATTTTATGCTCATGACAATAATAGTGCTCCCAGCTCGGTGACTATTGTACCCTTTCAGATCCACCTCCATCTTTATTATAGTGATAAAAATAACATTGTGTGTGTTAAAGGTGCGCCGGTCAATATGTACATTGCCATGAAAGCAAATAACTTTCTGATGGGCGGTGTTTTAAGAAAGCTTTTTATCGTATTAACTCTAATAGACGTTTTCAATTTGGACAAAAATTTGGCTGGTCATCAGATTTTCGAGTGGCACTTTGGTTCGTGATCAAACTAAAAAAAAATCACTTCGCTGCCAGAAAAGTGGATCTTGTATGAATACCTACGAAATGCGTATGGTTCTGTAGCTGTACAGACCTTAGTTTTTGTCGTGCCTCTTTTTATTGAAGTCCGCCGCACGCGTCATATGGCGCTGATGGATTTAAAAGGTTGGCCCTTCTTTTTCCCGAAAAAGTTTCTTGTCTGAAAATGTGTCCAGTTTTTTTGTTTTTTCGATTTACAACTTTATTTCTGGATTCTACTAAATAACTAAACAAGGTACCTTGTAACTCAAAGGTGCTTCGATATTTTATTCATAAGTTTCATTGTTTCTCGAGCGAAGCTCACTTTGTTGAGAGTTGTTCAGCTGTTGTACGGTGAACTAACAACGTATAGCTGAATATTTAATAATGGGGACTTGTTCTTGTATTAAAATACACGCCACTAGTACTGAACTCAACAAACTACCTTGAATTTGTTTTTGTTATGATATTTTTAAGCTGTAGATGGGTTTTGTGCCATAGAGCTTCCGGCCTTTTTAAATAATTATCATCATCATCATTTCTGCCGAAAGACGTCCACTGCTGGACATAGGCCTCCCCCAACCATCGCCACAACGACCGGTCCTGTGCCTTCCGCATCCAGCGGATTCCCGCGACAGTAAATAATTATATTATGTTATATATAATGAGTTACTAGAAAAGTATTTCTGGCCTTGCTCATCGGCAACAAATCTTCAAATTTTTGTTTCTTGTATAGTCAACGCAGCCGTGCTGCATCTTCAATGCCGCGTGAGATTGTACACCGAAGTATTATCTAACAGTTGCGATGTGTTAGGTAAGGTGCATGCAATAAATGTCAATTTAGTGCTTTAGTTGAATTTTATAGTATTCTGGTATTTGTTCATTAATAGGTAATCCACGGAAGAGAAAACAAGGTGGAAATGCCCAACGGCTACCGCACGCGTGCAGTTAAGCTCACAATTAAGCGCAAATGCGCAACTCTCACTTAATCGCTCTTAATTTTGCGCTGCGATACGACGAGATGTCTCGAATGCTTACGTGAAATTCTACATTATGCCTTATTGTGAAATTTTCTCGTGTAAAAATTATATAAGAACGTAAAATTATTGTCATAGAGGTGTATCATATCACTGTTATTTTCAATTTTAATATTTCAACAAAATAATTTTAAATTTAACAACTTTTAATAAGATTGAATTAAAAAAAAAAGATTATATAATTGTTACGCTCAATTTGAATTTTAAATAGAACCAATCACTTAATTGTTTTTGTGTATTATGTACTATTTCAGTTGTTGCCTCGTTGGTCTAGGCAAGCGCGACTGCTGAGCGTGGGGTCCTGGGTTCGATTCCCGGGTCGGGCAAAGTGTTATTGGGTTTTTTCATTAGGAAATTCTCAGTAGCAGCCTGGAGTCTGGATTTGTTCCCGGTCAATGGCAATAGGCTCGCCCCCTATTACATGGGACTATAACATAACTGGCGAAATGTGGGTGCACTATTACACCTCTGCATACCCCTTCGGGGAAATACAGGCGTGATTTTATGTTATGTTATGTTGTTCAGTTGTAAATGTGTGATTTTGGCGACACTTTTTCCCGTACATATGTAGTAACATAAAGGCACTTCTACTTGTTTTCTTTATTCCGTGGGTAATTCCGTATAATGCACAGAGCGATTACCTAAAATGTCCAGAGTAGAAAAAGGTACCTCTATAAAAGGGATATTTATGTGATTTGTCATTCTTGGCACAATCGTTGGTCAGCACAAAAGATGAGCCTTTGTAGAAATGTGGTCGTATTGTGTAGTAGGCCTTCGTATCAGAATTCATCTTACGTTTCATTAAAACTTTATGCGATGTTGGTCCAACTTTATTTTCCATTAAGTTTTACGCTATCTTTTGACGTTCTGATATCTAAGTTAGACCATCGCTATCTATTACTTGATATAGTTTTCTGTGATAAAAATATCCTGTTATTACTTTCATAATAAAATTGTAATATTCACTTACAAATATTGATGTTTATCAACAGTTCTGTATTATCGTGTCGTGCGTATCGACATTATCCGTCCTCATGCCCAAATTACTTGAAATGGCCGGCTGCGTTTAATTTCTCTAACATTAATTTTTATTTTATCACGATACAGCGCCAATTTCACCCGCGACAAATTGTATGTGTTGCTTTGGTACTATAAAAGGCTTGTAGGGCTCCAAAGGGTTTCAAGATGAGGTGGGAAAACAGAATAGCCTAGTGTTGTTGATATTCTTATTATTTCAACTAGTTTACTTACTTACAATTCAAAGTATAAGAGTTGGCTGATCATTCAATCATCATTTCAGCCGAAAGACGTCCGCTGCTGGACATAGGCCTCTCCCAAGCATCGCCACAACGACCGGTCCTGTGCCTTCCGCATCCAATATTTTTATTTAATTTCTGATTCTTAAAATTCGGTAATAACCTATAATGTATATTTTGCGAAAACGACTTTATTAACACCGAGATATTGTATCTGTTATACTATGTGTGACGGATAGACGAGAACCTTTTTCCAATTTTCTAGGTCAAGATCCAGGCGATATGAATTTGCCTAACTGTAGGCAATATGTCTAGCCGAAGCGAAATTAACGATCGAGCTTCACAAATTGTTCTTTTTCTATCCCTATCTTATATCAAGATGAGAAATGATTTTAAAATTGTACTTAATATGTTTTATTATTTGTTCAATAGAACGTAGGTATAATATTATTATTATAAGCGTGTGTGCGAGTGTCCTACTCTCTGCCTGTTTCTAAAAGAGACCAGTATTTTTAGAAGGAGTCCAGCTCATTCCGCCATCTCCGTCTGGAACTGCCGCCTTGTCGTCTGCCATGTAGAAAGACCCATTGAGCAGTCAGTTTGTCCCAGTCGTCTGACATGCAGCCAAATTCCACATCAGAGATTATCATTAAATCAAAGATACTCTCTTTCTTCTGAGGTTTATCATAACAAATACAATTTCCTAGGAAAGGCGTTCCTCTACTTTTCGGTTAAGTCTTCTCCACTTCCCTCGATCTCGTATCTTACACCCTCTCATTAGTTTATATTCTAATTGTCTGAATTCGATACAGCTTTGTTTACCAGCTTTTTCCCACTATAACAATATGAGTACAAGTACATGTCCTGCTTGAACCGCGTTATCACAATACTGATACTACCGATATTAATCTATTATTATCGTTATTATCTATTCAATAGTATTTCCTTAGCTATTTGCTATCATGAATTATGGCGAGTACGCGTGTAGTCGTATATTATAAGTTGTTATTCATAAACTTTGGCAGATAAGCTTGTACTACGGCCGTTTAAGGTTATTACAACAAATGTTTGGGGTTTTCTAGCTCCCCGATAAAGGATTTATTATTTCAAGCTCCCACAGGTAGTAATAGAATAATGTATTTTGTAAACAAAAGCTGCGCTTCTAAAGTGTCAGAATTTTCAGTTGATGTGAAGTTGAAGTTGAACAGAATTGATTCTGTATCCATTGTTAATTTTTCTCCATTCATCGGAAGAGTCGGCACAGAATCCAATCATAGAATCGTCATAAGCGTCCAATCCAGAAGCGTTATTGTACACTGTTGACCTACTAGATAATAGGTTTTCCACCCCCACCCCGCAGATATTGGCTATTTCCCTCATGAAATTGATAGTGTACGCATATTCTACCTATATCAGTCGAAAGTAGAGGTTTTGCTACCTATGCACTATGTACAACTTTGTACGTGTTGTTAGAATATTTTCCTTCATAATATATTTATCGGAAAAATAGCTTCAACTTAATCTACATATTAAAAAAGTTATATCTTCTAATTCATTCCTAATATTTGTTAGGTACGATAAAAAAGATGAATCATGTTATGTTGTTTTTCCGTCATAACAGCATGAGAATGGATTAGATATATTATTTAATATTAAAATGTATGAAAGGTATCCGATGTGAGTGTATATTTGTCATTTGGATCACGTAGAGTAAAATCAAGAGAAATGTCGAGTCGTGACTGACCTCTAGGGATAGACCCTTCTCACACATTTATTTGACTCCATAACTCCGTGAAATTATAATGTATGTACTCTGTAATCAAAATTGCCAGCATTCTAGGCCGTAATCACCGCACCTTAAATTGTTTTTGTGAAGATTTATGTGTATTGTAGAAAAAATGAGTTTATTGCTTTAGGGCGTCGACTGCTGAAAATAAACGACGAAACTTTGCACTGGGCGCAAATTGGATCTGATCAATGTTTATTGCCTCTGAAAACTTCTTTGGTCTATATTTTTATTCCATAAAATTATGTAGTGTAGGACTGTAACCTGTAACTTACATGTTTACGACGGTAGTATGTAGTAAAGTGAGTGCGGTCAATGCACTGTAGTTTGGGCCTCGCGACGCTTAAGTGTATCTGAAATTATACGAGGTCATACAGAGAGCTTTCCCCAGGGCAATATTGATATAGGACATTCGGTGTAATGGAATAGATAATTCGAAGCTTCTTATCGACCGTTGAGCCCCGGTTGACGATTTTCGCATTTTTGCGTCATATTTTCCTTTCTTTAATTCTTTAGTAGGGTATTTAGAAAGCCCTATGATACAGAATTCAATACTTTACCTGTGTATCATTTACCGTAACAGCAATAACTTTATACTGCCGACTTTAATATTTATTTAACTCCATTATCCTGGAATAGCCTAACATAAAAAATAATTTTATTTGCCGTTTAAAACAGAACACTGGCATCAGGCAGGAGGAGCTCGTAAACTGAGCGCAGCTGATAATAAGTCTCAAACCTAGCGAGATTTACCGGTTAATAGCACCATCAACTGAAACCCTTTCAAATCGCCTGGATTACGAAGACTGGAAGCCTGAGTTATCACTTTCACTATCCTTGAATGTTAATTCGATTGCTTATCTCAAACTTGTGTTGGTGCGGGTGTTGGGGTTAAACTCAGTAACCAGTATACACAATCTTTGAATCCTCACTTTACTTAAGAGAGATCTGAGATATTACCAGACTGGAGTTTATCCTACATTGTAAACATTGGCTATCGTAGCGTTCATCATTCATTTCAATGGAATCATCATTTCAGCCGAAAGAAGTCCACTACTGGACATAGGCCTCCCCCAATTAAGGGGGGGATATTTCAATGGAATGGTAGGCATTAATAGGCAGTTAGTATCCGTTTCAATCTTCATTGATAATGCTGCAGAGATACTCGATCAAGGGCGCAATACGATTGCATTAGCCCCATTAGTTCGCGTGCTTCGAATGTCTGGCTTAATGTACGAACAGTAATAGTGAACCAGCCTCGCAACAATAACATGAAACAAGGTTGCAGCAATCTATTTACCGAAATGAGACTTCCGAAGCCTATTCACACCCGGCTCAATTTTCCACTGTTTAAAAGAAACAAAAGCTTTTAAATGAAAAGGCTAAATATCTGAGTCCACTGAATACAGAGCGACGACGCGTTTAACAATTTACTGAGCCGTGTTTTTCCGGAACCGACCTCACGACTCAGCAGATACAATCGACTACGAGATATATACTTTCAGATAGCAATTTCAATATTCCCTAAAATTGAATCCCAAAAAGATAAAATTCTAACCAAATCGAGTAGTTACATAAGTGGAGGCGGGGAGTCCATCGAAGGCTTACGTAAGCCCGTCTGGAACTTTAACGGTGATATATAAAAGAACACTTTAATTCATATCTATCGGTGGCATAGTATACACGCGCCGCCCGTGCGGTCCGGCAAACATACTGCATTTACATATTGTCCGCGACAAAACCAATAACAGCTTTTAAACGAGTGCTTAATTCTAAACGTTCGAATTATCTTGAAATTACCTTTATTACGACAAATTTTGAGAATTTAACGTTTGTCTATTTCCGTGAAATTTGTACGAATCTTTATAGTGTTTGCTTTGCTGAGGATTATTTGAAAGAACGTGTCCGAATCGTATTTGCTTTCAATGATCATTCAAATACGCAAATCAAATCGCGGGGAAATGGAATGGACGCCGTTCGAACGTTCAGCAAATACTTATCTGGCACCGAACGGTAGTCCCGAGGACTCGACAGTGCCGGCTTTCGGCTATCGTCAATATTTACCTCCACGACGTATCTGCCATTGGCGCGAACAGACTACCAAAGTGGTCTGGTATGGGCAAACATCACGGTCCTACATAATACAACAACACTGGTTCACGAACTATGTTTGTTCACTGAATGCAACTTTTTCGTGTGAAGAGTTCCCTCCGAGGGTGTTGGAAGTGGGTGGGTGTACGTTCGCTCGCGTCGGCGGTCGGCACGCAACTAACGGTCGCGATTGCCGCCGCCGGCTTCCAAACACGAAATTCGAGGTCTTTGAAGGCATTAGTGGGCAAACACCAGTGGCAAAGGTCATGGTTTTTTTTGTGGTTACTCTACGCTACAAATATGTATTTGATGCGGATTACTGCCATGATATACGCGGCTTTAACAGTACCACGTTACTGTATAACTGTATAATGATGATGTAGGAGAGCCCGCCAGAGTTTGTGGAATGCTTTTCGCGATTATGGCTATGATACTCAAAGTTAATATATTATTTTTATTACTGAACTGGTAAAAGTTTGGGAAAACTGTACCATATTTTGGGTTGTTATGTTTTTATTATGTTGTTTTTCCAAGTTCTCTTAATTGAAAATCACTCTAATATTATAAATGCGAAAGTTTGTGAGTGTGTGTTTGTTACTTTTTGACGCTGAAACAGCTAACGGATTTGAGCTATAATTATTATGTAGCTCATGTCGACACGATAGAAGATCTCTGGAAAATAAACAGTTCCCGAGGGATGCGTGATAAGTCTTTCTGTGATAAGCCGAATTATACGCGAGCGAAGCTGCGGGCAAAGTGTAGCGTTTAATAAGTTTTGGTGTTTGATGAAGTTGATATGATACATCTCGGACGATATTTGTGAATACTTTAAACCTTTTTTATTTACAGTTACGTTTCAAACTTGATTGTTTACTTACATAATAGAACTTTTAGACAAGCTCACTATTAAAATTTACGCCGTTTCAGAGTTCATCGTTTACACGGGATACAAAAAATACAGTAATGGTTTTAAAACTGCAGTAATTGCTGGCGCTATTGACTAAAAAAATGTTTCCCTCGGCCGAATTTTCAGAGTACACAGGATAATTTTGCCTTTGAATGGCGTACGCTACAAAATTTTCTGTTTCCATTACAAAGTCGATTTTTTTTATTGGTTAAAGTGAATTTTAATAATGTGGTTACGATAAGGAACAGATACTAAACATTGACATTGGCCGATGGGGCCGCAAAGTTCTGGAGTGGCGACCGCGTACTGGAAGGTGCAGCGTGGGTAGGCCCCCCACAAGGTGGACCGACGACCTGGTAAAGGTCGTGGGAATCCGCTGGATGCGGAAAGCGCAGGACCGGTCGCTGTGGCGATGCTTGGGGGAGGCCTATGTCCAACAGTCGACGTCTTTCGGCTGAAATGACTAAACATTAAACAAATCATGTTTGGTGAAGGTGGAGAATTATTCTATTATTTTGACGCATTAACGCAAGCGGGGCGACATCTAAAGATATACAATGTGGACAGAAAAATTCTCTTACGAGCAGGATTTGGACTTGCGACACCTGGTTCAGTACACCACATCAGTCAGTACAATACATCCGCTAAGCTACCATGAATTCAGCTCGTGGTATCAAATTTAACTTCCATTTTGAATAGGTCTTAGTGGAAGTCAAATTCGATGCCACGGGCAGAGTTCACGGTAGTTTAACGGTTAAAGCGACTCGTGTACTGAATCAGAAGTAGCAGGTTCGAATCCTGCTAGTGAGAATTTTTTATTTCCACAATTTCTTCAGGTGGAGACTTGATAACATTGCATTACGTTGTGGCCAGTACACTGTTTATCTCGCACATAACAGCCACTCTACTACGTTAGGCAATTTAGCGTCGTTTGCCAAGCTGACGAGCTTACACTTTATGGTACGTTGCCTTCCTGCCTGTTTGACTAATTGACAAATTTTTTACCTGTCTCACCTTTCCTCGCAATTGAATTGTCGTGACTGGCGCGGAATGACGAAGACGGAAACAGCTGAGACATCTTAAATGAGCGTGGAGGTAAAAATATAAATAAATCTTCTATCGTGTCGACATGAGCTACATAATGATAATAGCTCATGCCGTGGGGAAAAGATTAGCCAGTCAGCAGGTTGGTAGCGGGGCTGACTGCCCAGGGTGCACCGGACGATCAATTAAATAGCGTCACTCGTGGAGGCTCTTTTAACATCTTCCAAAGTTATGCATTATTGCTGAAAACGTTGTCATAACAACATCTAATGGTGTCGATTCTCTTGTTCATGAACTATAATCGTCGTCGGAAATTAGATTTCCATACAAGTTTAGTCGTGATCCCGGAACGTGTCCACTAAAATACAAAGAAATATAACACGTCAACTAATTTGACAGTCCTAAAATAGTTGCCATCCCTTCCTTATATCTACTGTTAGTAAAAGAGTGCGATAGTTTAAAATAAGTTTAGTTCGTGAACAAGAGAATCGACACCATTATCTTTCTATTCTTCGGTTGCTTTGTGGAGTACATTAGCCATAAAAAAATCGGCCAAGTGCGAGTCGGACTCGCGCACCGAGGGTTCCGTACCTTCCTTCGACGTAAAAGAAGTTATTTAGTTGTTCATTTAGCTATAACTGTGGTTAAATAAGGTTTATGTTTATGAAATTAAATGTTTTATTTTACATGATATTTGAGTTGATTGATTGAAAGGTAAATTGCGGTTTACGATTTATGATGTATTAAAAAACTACTTACTATATCTCGTTCAAACCAATTTTCGGTGAAAGTTTACATGGTAATGTACATCATATTTTTTTTTTAGTTTTATCATTCTCTTATTTTAGAAGTTACAGGGGGGGACACACATTTTACCACTTTAGAAGTGTCTCTCGCGCAAACTATTCAGATTAGAAAAAAAATTATATTAGAAACCTCAATATCATTTTTGATATTGAGGTTTCTAATACTGCCACGAATGGGTTTGATGAAAAAAAAAAAATTGAGTTTCAGTTCTAAGTATGGGGAACCCCCAAAATTTATTCTATTTTTTTCTATATTTGTGTGAAAATCTTAATGCGGTTCACAGAATACATCTACTTACCAAGTTTCAACCGTATAGTTCTTATAGTCTCGGAAAAAAGTGTCTGTGACATACGGACGAACAGACAGACAGACGGTCATAATGACGAATCCATAAGGGTTCGGTTTTTGCCATTTGGCTACGGAACCCTAATAATACATATAATACATGTTCCTTGTTCAGACACCTAATCGATTAATCATTATTATTGTTGTACTCTTTTGCCATGCATGGAGGTGGATGTACACCTTCTCGTGCATGAAGCTTTCAATGATGATTTTTTTTAAATCTCCTACTATCTTTTAACAAGCACTCTTTAATAAATAAATCTCCCGTTAAAAAAGTACGCAGCTAACTATTCAGCACGATTCCTTTATGCCTTTTCGTTCGTTGTTCCCCTTTGGAGACTTTAATCCCGTGTGTCCGAGCTGGCACATAAATTGCCGCTAGGTGGCGTGCAGCGCAGATTACGCTAACTAACATTATCTTATTGTGCTACCGAACGAATATTTTGGAAAATACACTTTGTCTCCGGGATAACTGTATGCGCGCTTGCCTGCGACTGTATGATACGGAAAAGATACACAGAGACTGGCAAAATATATGATTCATCAGGAAAGGGACAGGCATCTAAAACGTCGTTGGCTCCTGATGTTCTTTAGTAAAAATATTGGCGTCTGTATCAAATAATTTTCAGGACATTTTCAAACGGTTTTCGAGTAATCGGCACCGGGTTCCCGGTGGGCAATACATTTTGCTCCCGGTAACAGGAGACCAAATGGTGTGTAAACTTAGGAAGTTGGTGTCCAAATCCAAGCATTATTATGATCATTGAGGTACAACAACCATATCACTTTGACGATCATATTCTTTTAAATCATATACCTTTATAATTTTGCAGAACAAAATTTCATGCACTGTTTTATAAATTAAAATTTTCATTAGCAAGTATTATCCACCTCAAATACAAACACTCTATGACATTATCTTATATCTGGTACCACCTGTATTCTACGCAAATAAATGATTCTTTCTTTCTTTCCGCGGTTATTTTAACGGAATTCCACAGAGAAAAGAATAATGAAAGAATATCATACCAATGACTTGCTTTGTGTTTTCTGCCTTAAATGGCTTGGTATATTTAATGCTTATATCTTAGGATTTTATCTGTACAATAGTTGTATCAAAACAAAAATTGTATTTAGACATCTCTAAAATTTTCTCAAGCACAAACCGCTCCGGAATCCCCGTGGAGATTTTAGGATTTCCTGAAGAATAGAAAAATCTTTATTTGCAGGAAAAATCGTCCTTCATCATTTCAGCCAAAAGACGTCCACTGCTGGACATAGGCCTCCCCAAAAAGGGGGGATATGCCATAATCGCCACGCTTGGCAGGCGGGTTGGCGATCGGCGTCGGCAGGAAAAATCGTCCTTACTGCTTACGAAATAAAGACCCTGTCAATGTCAAACTGTTACCACTGACATAGGCCGCGGCCGACTGTACATTGGTTGTTATATGATAGAAGTTAGATATCAGCACATCTTGAATCATGAACACAAATAGTCGTGGTTGGGAATTTTGTGAATCATAATGTCTAGTGACAGTCGTATGCACAGTCTGTTATTTTGCCTTAGTTGCGGCCATCCTTATTTTTTGAGGCTTTTAGAAAGATAATAACCAAACAAAACTTCTATTAAAACCCCCGTGGTTTTATGTGTCATAGTTTTCAACATATTTCGAAAATCGAGAAAAATCCATAGAAACAATAGAAACGTGTTTTAGGCTCTCATAATGAACATTTTACAATAAATGTTTCATGGCACGCTAGCCATTAACTTAATGCATCATTACATCTATTTTATCTTAAAAAAATGCGTTCTACTAGGCGTCAATTTTATTTTTTCTATGATTTCATAATAATTTTTTTTATGGTCATTCTTAACATGGTCGCATTTTATTTTTGTGTGTCAATGTTTAGTACAATACTAAGTATTACCACAAAAAAAATAAGAAGCAACGAACACAAGAACTCGGAGATATTCAATTTTAAAGTTTTAATTTAGGGTTGTCAACTAATGTAGGCGCCTCTAACAAACGACCAATTTCGCTCGGAATAAATTTGCTTCTTCAATTATTATAATTTCCTATTACTATTTCTGAAGCATTATCCTTGGTCTAATCATGTCTTAACTAACACGCTTTTATTAGATTCACCTGTAACTAACAAATCATGAAACAAATCTTGTTTATTATTCTTTTTTGTTTTGTAAGTGCATGCACTTACATCAAAATGAATCTTCGATGAAGGATATTATGTGGAATTGGGAAGGGGTCCGCCCTCGTTAGATAGAATGTCAAAACCCAATTTCCATACATAATATCTGGAGAAGCGGGGGTGAGGTGTCATGGAGCCGTCAAAGACCCATGGCACTGCTTTGCCTCAGCAGGTACTGACCCGTCCTGCTGGGGGATGTCCTTCTGGGCCCCGACCAGAGGACTTAATGCAAGGGGGGCATGAGGGCGCCAACCCTCATGCTGGTCAGCGAGTGGCAACTCCAACGACTAACAACGAAAGCACGAACACGGATCTGAAGAAATCACTCACGAAATTGGAAATTTATAAAATTTTGGTAGATAAGGCACATTTGCACGGGGTTCATAAAAGACCTTTGGATCTCGATTCAGAGGAACGATGCCTAATCGTATTAAACACTTTATATCCAAATGGAATTCCGAACAATATCGATAGCCAAAACAATGAATTTAAATACAATCTTTCAAAATTTTTAAGTAAATGTGAAACTTTATATCGCAGTAGTAAACGGAATTTCAAACGATTTTGTAATAAAAACAAACACTGGCTTTCCACTATTTTTGATATTGAAATACCAAAAGTGAATATCGAGGAAAGTCCTTTACCACAACAAAGTATTATAGAATTTGAGGCACATTTTTTATTACCAAATAATCCTTCAACTTCGAGAAGTAGTAGCTATGCCTTACAAAAAACTTCAAGACACCAAGAACCTGAAGACCCGATACCTGAAACTTCTTTTGGCGCTCATTCCAGTTTCACATCAAATACACATTTATTACAAAATAATCCTTCGACTTCGGGAACTAGTAGCTTTGACTTACAAAAAACTTTAAGACCCCAAGAACTTGAACCTTCAATAGATCCGAAACCTGAAACTTCTTTTGATGCTTCATCCAGTTCCACATCTACATTTTATGAAAATTTAAGTGATCGCCAAAAGCGCCGTGCACGGAAAGATCTTGAGGAATCGCTTGACGGAGAACCTCATTCAAAACTAATTAAAGTTATGTCGAGAATAGTAACAGACGAAACCGGCGAAAAACTAAATAAAAGTTCTGCTCAGGAGTTTGAGTTTATAATAAAGGAATGCTTGAAAAGTCCAACTCGGCCTAAAAAAATCGCGGGAACCATAAAGTCAAAATCGGAACCCAAACCCTATTCTCCTGATGAAGCTCTTTGTTTAATGATTGATATAAAACTATCAGTGGAAGACTATATCTACATGCAACAAGGTGCCAAATCTCGAGGATTTAATATTTACCCTCCCTATTATAAGATACAAAAAGCTAAAAAACATTGTTATCCTGATGTTGAAATTGAAATATCAGAACGAGAAGCCAAAGTACCTTTAAATGATTTACTTATGCACACGTTTCGACGAATCATTGACTCTTGCGACCAAAGGGTTTCGGAATATTGCAATCAAAAACAGTTAGATACACTTCACTGCGTTTTTGAGGGTTCATGGGGTTTTGATGGTAGCACAGGACAGTCAACATATGGATGCTGATAAGCAATAATGTGTCAACCCACAAAAATTCGAAAATTGAGTTAATGATGCAGTACGCTTCTTTGGCTGACAAAGAACGTTTTTCAATAGGGTTTTAACCTGATTAAATGGTTTTTATACCAAAAATGAGTATAAAAAGGTTGACACGAAATCAGTTTGAAGGGTAAGACATTTTGCAATAAGATGTTTAGGCACTTGAAACATTGTTTGATGACCCTAGGCGCCATCTGTTTAAAGTCAGAAGAAGTTATGGGACATGATCGGTTATTGCGTAATTAGAATTATCCTTTTTCGGCTGTGTAAACATATTTAATTAAAATTATACGTATAAAGTGGGCCTCACAAGACTACTAGCCACGAATACTACATGGAAAACGCAGTAGAAGACTTGGGGAATATAAGATCATCAAAGGTAAGTCCAAATATTACATAAATATAAGGATTTTAGCTATACAAGTTTAGAGGTCATTTTACCGGTAAAATTATTAAAACAACGCTTTTTTATGACAGAATACTGTTTAAAATTACATTTAAATACGTTTTACATACTAACCGTGGTAATATTACTTATCTTAACCACCTAATTTGAGCAAAATGTAATATTTTTGATTAACAGGTTATTGCTTAACAAACATTCTACTATTGACTAGCGCTTGTAAAAGTTTTATAAAGCTTGACACGTTATTGCTACAAAAAAATCTCGTTCACTTGTTCGTTCGTTTATTTCAATAGTATGTTAAATGACTTGAAACGATTTTGAAAAACGTGGAATGAGGGAATTAATAAAACAAACAGGTTCACGACTGTAAGTATCCGCAAACAGGGTAGACAGACATTGTCTCAAATCTTCAGGTTCTCGAAATTATTACATTTTGGCACATACCCTCATTTTGCAAGTTGTGTCTTATTTTTATAATTATTTTCAGAATGCCACCGCCAAGTTCAAGAAGCCATGTTTGCGGATCATGTACCTAATACCTCACGAGGAAAGCCATGCGTCGCGTCCTACTTCTGACGAGGAGTTTCAGTGTGAGGTTATTAGCCACGATGTTGAAGAAAAGAGGCGTATGGTTCCAACAAATAGCAGTCTCAGTGAGGGGTTACCAGAAGTTCGGCTAGCAGAAACATACCTTCCGAATATTTATATTTCTGATCAAGATCTGGACTTTGAGAATACTCTGAATTTATTGGAGTTTCTAGTTGCTGTTGATTGCTGTTTATGGCTGATAATACAACACTAGCTCATTCGTCGATTATTGAGCTTATTCATCATACAGCAACTATTCAGTCCGAGCCCAATGAGTTGTCTGATTCATCATCAACTCAGCCTATCGCAGTCCACTGCTGGACATAGGCCTCTCCCAAGTTGCGCCACAAGTCACGTTCAGCCACGTTCTTCAGGTCGTTGGTCCACCTGGTGGGGGTCGCCCTACGCTGCGTTTGCCGATTCGCGGTCTCCACTCAAGGGCTAGTCTGCTCCAGCGGCCATCAGCCCTTCGACAGACATGGCCAGCCCACTGCCACTTCAGCTTACTGATCCTACAAGATATGTCGGTCAATCCGGTTCTCCTCCGGATAATCTCGTTACGGATTTTATCCTTCAAAGAAACTCCAAGCATAGCTCGCTCCATAGCTCACCGAGCGACTTTGAATTTGTGAACCAGCCCAACTGTCAGTGTCCACGTCTCGGCACCGTAAGTCATGACAGGCTGGACGTACTGGTTTAAGACCTTTGTCTTCAAACTTTGCGGTATATGCGACGAGAACACTCGGCGAAGTTTGCCAAATACTACCCAACCTAACTAAAACCTTCTGTCGGCTTCTTTCTTGAAGTTTGTCTACCAAGCTGAATTATCTGCCCTAGGTAGACGTATTCCGTTACGACTTCGAGTGCCGACCTTTCAACGAATATTGGCCTCGGCATGACATGCATATTGAACATGACTTTAGTCTTGTCCAGATTCATGCCAAGACCGACACGCCGAGATGCTCCGTTTAAGCTGTGCAGCATTTCGCCCAGGTGTTCCAACGACTCAGCCATACAACGATGTCATCGGAAAAACGGAGATGTGAGATGTTCTCGCCGTTAACGTTGATACCCTAACCAGTCAAACGGAACGAGATTATTTTGTTGTGGGTAGTTTGATTTTGATTTTTAATTACTGTTTTAATTTAGATAATGTTGATTATGATGTAGGTAGGTAAGTATTCAAAGTAAATCTTGAAGATTGAATAGCCAATAACGCTCGATGGTCCCTAATTTGTTCCGTTTTTAAGAGGTAAATAAATATTTTAATATTGTAAGAAATCATGGCTTTTATTGATAACACCTTAACATTACAATTTTTATCTTAATAATACGTTTATCAATATAGGGTTAAGGTACTTGACATTAATCAAATTAAATTTAAATTAATTGTTTTCAGTTTATCAATAATGTGTTATAAGACTTGAAATGTTTATTCAGATAAAATGTTTGCTGGCGCATTTTGTAATATCAAATTTTACGGTTTTTGTAATGAATATAACAGATTTTACAAGTTTAATGGGAGAAATTTGATCTAAACTTATATTATGATATAATGACTGCATATCATCAATATTTGCAGCAAATTCTTGAACAAACTAATTAAATTGGCGCCAGAATTTTGAAACACGATTTACTCGAAATGGCTTCCGTGTAGGTTGACATACTATTGCTTATCAGCATCCATATAAGCAAACGTTTTCTGATAAAATTGATGACGAACACTGCCTCTTTGCTACTACCTACATTCCGTTGCGCATAAAAAGTCTTGATGGTTTTGTCTTATGGTCAAACCCAAATCCACAATCTTTTAGATTTTGCCGACCAATAAAAATACAATACAGATCAGAATCAAAAGATCTGATTCTGGAAGAAAGGAACCGGGTAGAAGAAGAAATTAAAAATCTTTCACAAATTTATTCGGAAATTTCTGCTGGATATGTCGTTGTCGGAGATCCAAAATTATACCTCACCATAATTGACGGAAAAGTCTTTAATGTCATCACAAATACCAGCTCACAATTACGGTGTGCGTGTTGTGGAGCTACTTGCACCGAGTTTAATAAACTTGACGAAGTGGCAAAAAAACCATTAAATCAGGAAGCTTTACTTCACGGAATAAGTCCACTGCATGCCTGGATCAGAATATTCGAATTTTTGTTGCATTTAGGCTATAAAAATGATCCAGACGTGCAAAAATGGAGAGTTACAAAAAACTCTCCCGAAGGTCGTATTGTGGAAAGAAGAAAAAAACAAATTCAAACGGACATTAGAAACAAAATGGGTTTGCTGGTAGATGTAGTAAGGCCTAATGCAGGAACAACCAATGATGGCAACACTGCCCGTACTGCATTGTCAGATTCAAACCGGAAAACATTTGCAGATATTCTTGGAATTGAGGAATGGCTTGTTGAGGATTTACACACCATTCTTGTGACATTATCAAGCGAGTTGGAAATCGATTCTCAAAAGTTTCAATATTTTTGTGAAAATCTCGCTGTTAAATACGTGCAAAAGTACAACTGGTGTTATATGTCAGTTACTCTGCACAAGATACTGATGCATGGAGCAAAAATAATAGAATCTATTTCCTTACCCATTGGAATGCTGTCAGAACAAGCCGGTGAATCAAGGAACAAGTTTTGGCGTTACGACCGTGAGCATCATACCCGAAAATTAGATCGCAAAACAACAGTGTTCGACTTGTTTCACCGCGCGCTAGAGTCTTCCGACCCATTCCTATCGCTGATGTCCATTGGCAACCGACATAAAAAGAATAAACGTTCCGTTCTTCCCGGCAAGGTTCTGTCACTCTTAAAACCGACAATGGAGAATATTATTACCCATGATCCACTACCGCAAAGTTTTGCTGATATTCCTAATACTGAATTGGTAACAGACGCTTCTGATGATAATATACTCGTATTATCATCAGAAGAAGTTTTGACAAACTCCGATGATGACTGCTAGGTTAGCGTCACGTATCGTTGTAGTCTTAGAGCATTGAGAACATTATAGTAATTGTTTTCAGACAACAGAAACCCAGAAAGAGACACAGAAAGACACCAGAAAGAGTTTACTCAAAGTTAGTTAAATACTTGGTAAATATCTGGCACTTTTATTTAATTTTTTTATTTATTCAATTGCGACAACCCTATTTCCATAGAAATTTCAAAAATATTTAGAAACTCTCTATCTTCGTATTCCTGCTATTGACGCATGTCATATTTTAGTGTATTATTGACAATAACATTACGCATATATTTAAATGAAAATAAGATGCGACCGTGATAAGAAAACATGAAAAAAAAATGTTTTGTGTTAATCGGTAAAAGTAAAAAATCTCCTAATATATCAAAGGTACGATGCCCCATTTTTTTATCTAAATATATATTATGCTGTTACTTTATTTAAAGGACTAACTAGATATGTATTACAACAATTTTCGAAAATAAAAATTAATTTTGTTTTTCTCACTTTTCAATGAAACCTTAATAACTTTATAATTATACAAAAAAAATACCATAGGTCTTTCTGCCAAACCTTTATCGTTACTATAGCTATCGAATAAAAACATAAAATGGACATGGCCGCAACTAAGGCAAAATAACAGACTGTGGTATGGTGTCTAATAGTATCATGTGAGTGTATCTTCCTCTGTTTGCGTCACACATCGTGGTCACACGCCATGTGAGTTGGAACTAATGAAAGCTTAAAAGAGCAGTTATTTTGGCACACAAAATCAAGTGCTTCTGGTTTGGGATCGTTAAAATCGTTCCGGTCCATATCGATAAAAGGTATCTTTATTTTTATCGCTTGAACATCGAAACAATTTGGATCTTTCGGGGAAATTCCTTGATTGTTTGTTTTATAGTGTTCTTTTATTTTGATTTGAATAGTTCCTTGCATTTGATTTCACGTTTGCATAGAAAATATTTTTCATCTAAGATTTTTGGCTTCATAACATTGACATGGGTTAATAAATGTGGCATTACTTTAAAGATATCGTTTTTAACTTATATTTTCTTTCATATTACTGTTGCTTCTGTTTTTTATTATAAACTTCGTTGTTATCTCTCGGGTATACTTCACAAGGTTCATGTTCAATTTAGCGCCAGTGTCACCAGTTACTTGTTATAAGTGAATTCCATCCGCACTGTCAGCTCGGATTTTTAGTCTTAGCTGAGTTTCATTAGTTGAGTAAACTGTTGAGGTCTGTTATGTTGTACTGTTGCTTTGTTGTTTGTTGTTCAGTTGTGAAGTGAATCATGTGTTGGTGATGGGCTAAAAGTGTGGTTTCTGTGTGAGTTTTGTTTAAAGTTATGCACTGAATTAATTGTGATAAGGAATGGCGGGATGATCTGGGCGCCTGCTTAAATAAAAGTCTTGCCACACATTTTGGAATAACGGGGATAGTGGAAAAACATAATTAGAATAAGAAAATTTATTTCGCAAAAAATATGGGTCCAGACAGATGGATACAAAAAATATGAGTCCAGATAGATGGATAAAGAGTCACAATTAGTTTCCACATATTTCACCATAAGTGGCACGCAAAAAATTAATAACAATAATAATTAAAATTAGATTAGTTTGGCATAAAAGAGTACACAAGGCGCCACTAGTCATACACTAATTCTGGTCAGTCCTCATCATTTAAATTCAACTGATATATTTATGTGCATATTTTTTGCACATAAATATATCATTGCCGGCTGTTGCTGAAAGCCGGCTGTCGCTGAAAACCAGCGCTGTGTCTTTGCTCCGTGCATGAGGCACAGCAATATGCTGAGCGGTGGCCGTTTTGCGCGGATGTGATGCATATCTTACCACACTTCTTGACTCTGTACCTGTATTTGTTCTGTGTTCTTGAATTTTTTTGGTAATTTTGTGCGTCACTTTTGAAGCAAATAAATATTTTTTCTTTCTTTCTTTCTTTCTTCTTTGCATAGTAAAACACAAAGTGACACAATATTAACAAAGATAAAAATTGGTTCCGATTATAGACAGTTTTGCCAGACTATACAAACGAATACAATTTCGTCAAAATAATTACAATAAATATTGAGAATAATTAAATTATAGAGATTTTTAACGAATGAAATTGTGTCATAGAAAGGAGCGCTTTGCCCTGAAGTGGGACAAAACTGGCTTATCAAAGAAAACGAACCCTTATGACATATGATTGAATCAAACTCTTTGATACTACGTTGATCTTAAATACATTTCTACAAAGAAATATCCTGAAATTATGGTATCACCACTTGTAATAAGATTTTAGTCAACGACCATACACCCCATATACACCTCATAACAGGCGACCGATGTCTGCATCACATGTATGAAATTTCACTAACGTAGGTCGCCACTATTCGCCACTTGAAATCTTCAAATCAGTTTCAACCACTTACATGAGCCGTCAAAAGTGCCGCGTTAGTGATTAGCCAATAGCCGCCTTGGTACGGCCAATCGGATTGCAGTACCCCGCCTCAGCTAGTGGCAGAATTTATTGTACGCATTATATTCAACATTAGGCGTCTATTGGGCTGTATGGTCGTTGATCTTGGTGCATGGATCGGTACTGGTACTGCATCCACCTACGTAACCTTTCGGGCGACCAGCCGACAGTGCGTAATGGCTCTTTGAATAGGATGTCTATTTTTAATCAGAGTCCTAATTATAGCACGCGGTCAATTATATCAGTATAAATAGTCGGTAGCCAAATCTTATTAAGTTCGTAGTAGTCACAGAAATAGATAGAATGGTTGTAACCACAATTTTACTTGCGAATTTTCCGAACAAACTACGCCTTACATATTGACGTGATTATAAAAAAAAAAATACATTTTAATCAAATGTAATTTACAGCTTTTGTTTCTGCAGTTAGAAACGGCACAATAAGGCATTTTTGCGGGTTTTTGTTACAGTATTTATAGAAACAAGTCATAAGGCGTGCTGAGAAAGACTTTGAAATATCCTGCACTATGGTGCATGGTGCTGCCACGCGCGCCCTGCCCACATGGCCATTCTATCTATTTCTGTAGTAGTAGTAGTAGTAATAGTTATTAGAATACAAAGAAACAGAAGTGGACCTCGCTGCCCAGTCTCCTTGTAACTGGAGAGGGTGGTCGTAGGTGACACACTAACAACCTTTAATTACTTAAGTCAACTGGCGCCTTCTGTTCGTTCTTCCAATAAGAAAGAGATGCAGAAGTTTCACAACATACAACGTGGCAGGATAAGCACGCACAAGCTAGACATTTGGCGAACGAAGTATACAAGCTCGTACTCCTTATGCCATAGACAATATTTCATTTTAATTTATTATAATGTGTAGTGATCGCCGAAAACTTAAGAAATTATTAATATTTTGTTTATTTTCAGCGTTGTCAGTGATTGTCAATGTGTTCAACACTAATTTCAAAGAGAAAATAATTACTAGGTACTAATTTGTCATATGTGTTCCGAGTGGTGTCGGACGTAAAGAATTGTACCACCCTACATCTTCTCATGGGTGTCGTAAAAGGCGACTAAGGGATTCACCAGAGGATGGGCAGCAGCGTTCTCTGAGTATTTAACCAACCTACTGCGATCGCCAACCCGCCTGCCAAGCGTGGCGATTATGACATATCTCCCCAACATATGCTTGGGGGAGGCCTATGCCCAGCAGTGGATGTTTTTCGGCTGAAATGATGATGATGATGATGATGAATTTGTCATAAAATTATAAAGTATGTACAAGTATTGTAGTCTTAAGTTGTGGTGTGAGTCTAATCGAGCGCAGAAATAAAATCCTTTTCTTTTCTTTCTTTCTACAATCGCTGCACCTGCCGTAGCGGTCCGGCTATACTTGAGAGAGTTGTACCTTTAGATTGGGCCTTCTGTACTCACTTGGTGGTTATACCTTTACGAAAATAGCCTCATAAAATAACTTGCAATAGTATACATGGATGATCTAGTGACCTTTGACTACCGAAGTCTCATCTGTTGAAAAGGTCGCCTGAAATAGGTCAGTAAGTAGCTCAGGTTCGGTTTGGTGACCTGACTCTTGCTTGTAAAAGTTTCAGCTTGCACTGTGTTCAATAGAACAGAAAGCTTCATTTAGCTTTTGTCCAGTGAATATTTATCACTAGCCTGTGTCCGCGACTTCACCTGCGTGGCTGACTTTTATCGCGCATCCCTCGGGAACTGTTCATCTTTAAAAAGTAGCCTATATGTGCCTATGAACTGCTAGCAAAATATAAGCTACAAAGCTTACCCCATAGACGCACAGTTGCTTGTTTGTCGGTGTTCTACAGGCTGTACTTTGGAGAGTGTGCGCACGAGCTCCATGAGCTTATTCCGCCATCTCCTTTCTTTCATCGGACTACACGACGCACTGCAGGATATCATCCACATTTGGTAGAAATCCCTCCTATCAGGACCAAGCGCTTTGAGAACTCTTTCATAATGCGCACAGCCAAGTTGTGGAATTCACTGCCGGCATCTGTATTTCCGGGCACTTATAACCCTAACGCCTTTAAAGCTGGAGTGAATCGGCACCTAATAGGTTTGCTCGCTCCATCGTCGACCACATCCTGACAAAGCTGTCTAGATTGCGGTCAAGAGCAGATCTATTTATCATAAAAAAAAAAAAAAAAAAAAATGTTAATCCAGGTTATGTTACAACACAGCATCATGCTGAGTGTCAACCTCATTGCCGCAGCTACGACATGCACTATATAATTAAGTTTAAGTTTAATTATTTTTTATGTGTACCTACCGCATGTCGTCTTGTTGTGGCAATAAATCATTTTTCTTCTTCTTTCTTTCTTCTTTTCTTCTATCTGGATGCCAAACATTAAAATCCATACACTAGTTTTTGCGTGAAAGGTTAAAAAACATCCATACATCTTCACAAACTTTCACGTTTATAATATTAGTAGGATAGTAGGATACAGCCAGCATTCAGGGTTGTCGGCAGTGTTGGTGTAATTTGTACACAGAAAGTACATTAATGTGTACGTGTGTAACGCTCTGGCGGGTAAAGAAATTAAAAATTCATAAGGTGGTGTTAAAGCACTACTACTGGTTTTTTTTTTTGTTTGATATAAATATGGTTGGGGGGAGAGCTGAAAAATTGCATTCGAGATGAAAGGTGACAGGAATTAGAATAAGAATCAAAGGTTATCCGAGTTTGTGTGCCATCGAACAAAAGGTTGCGGAATCTCATTTTCATCTTATGAACCTAAATATCATTCTCGTCATTTTACTTCACAACCCAGTAAATATTTTTCCTCATTCCAATCAAACTCGCGCAGTGAATAAATAGATTATTTTTTAATACATAACGGGCTTCCGTTTGACCGCCACCTGGTGTGGTCGAAGTACACGCTTGCCCAGCAAAACCTTATTCACTAGTGCCTTGGACACCACTATAGCTTCATGTTTGTATTACTTACGTGGTGGTTGTGATTTAGATACATATATTCAGATATTCAAATAGTAATTTCAGAGTAGCTTGCTGCTAGGCTGCATTTAGAAATTAAATAATTACAATTCATGAATTTCAGCAACCGCTCGCAGACAGTGGGCATTATACGTTCAAAGATGACACCAAACCCCGAGGATAGGAAATAGAAGCGTAAAACTAAAAAAACAAAGACTATGAACCACATAAACTGGCAGTCCTGAATAAACAGCCCACAAAGGAGGCTCGGCCGCTGCCTTACAAAGAGGAATTTTGACATGTCTTACTTTGATGATATCATGGTGCCTACACCGTGAATTTAAATGAAGGTGTAATTCCGCACGGGTGTAAGGAAACTGCGTCTTTTCGCTCAGCACTTCCTGTTGTCATACAAGTTATGAAATTAAAACGAAATTATTGTTGAGGTACGGGGTCGGCATTTTTAACATGCTTTTATTAGGTCGACCTGTATGTAACTAACTATGTAATGGAATCTAAGGTAACTAATTTAACCATCTTCCAAGGGTCGTAGCTTAATGAAAATTGGCAGCTGTATGTAGTTCTGATGACAATACAATAATATGGTACTGTCGAACTGATCTGATTATGGAGCCGGAAGATATGAACTGGAACTTCATGATGGAAAATCGTATCATAGCTGTTTTGGATTTCTTAGAAAAGTCTTGTAATGAACTTTGACCACGATTAGGTTTCAAGGTCTGATGATGAAGCCGGAAGATAGGCACTGGCATTCCATGATGAAATATCGTATCATAGTCGTGTTTGCACTTGTGAGAAAGGCCACGCAATGGACTTTGAACAAAAAGCGTGTTTTTCTAGAGTTTTTTAAACTATTAATTTATTGAAGCGAAGCTTTAATAGCGTGCGTCGTTGCGTTCGGCCGCCGTGGAGTAAAGTAAGACCTTATTTACATTCTTGAGTTTTGTATAGTATTACTGTTCCAACATTAAAACCATTTAAACCATTTATTTTGCCACACATACACAAAATATACATATTAAATGCAAAGGTAACAGGACAAATGAAAATGAAAAAAAAATGAAAAAGAAAAAAAAAAGAAAATGAATTAAATGAGTATAATGAGCTAAGTTTGGGTCATTCTACTAGTTTCTTTAGCCTGTTGATTATAGGGTCTTAGAAAGTGATCGAAGCTTCCTAGCTTCAATAACATCAATCGTTATCACTATGTTTCTGAAAACCAGCACTTTCTAACAAAAAGCTACCATCGACCTTGAGCTCCTGCTCATCAAGGTCGATGGTAGCTGCCATGGCCTTGGCTGCAAGAACATCAATAAGCTACAATTACTTGCGTTTTTATGTGTCGTCAGCTGGTCCCTTCGGCATCTCTGGCCATAACCTTGAGGATTAAAATTACTTGGACGATAAAAACTATCAGACCTTTTTGTTAGAAAGTGCTGATGTTATCAAAGATTGGGTGGATTTTACACGACTGCCCAAAAAAGGACTAATGCTTTCTATCTAAATGCTTACAGTGTTACACAAAGCATTTAATTTTCAGGCAGAAGGAGTTGTTGCCTATATTTTCTTTTCAGTTTCCAAGTAATAACAGTAAAATTATATGAGGATCTATAATATTATATGAAGCGTACGAAAAAATCGTACACTGTTTAGGGTTTACGTGAATTCGCAGCAAGCTGAAATAAACTACATAAAAACCTTCAGACTGAACCTATTTACGAATTTATGGGTGTATATATTTTTTATCCTCGTAAACAAAACACGGACAAGTCAAGGCTACCTTTGTAATCAAAACTTAGGCGTTCCTGGGTACTATTCTGAATATTTTATTATTCAGCTAATATTCAGTATCAAATATCTTTGAAACTCACAGATTGATCTCACAGTGTTTTTTATTACGAATACCTTAAGTTTTTGTTCTGTGAAATCAGGTTTTATAGGCGAAGTTTTGTAAGTTAGAAAGTATTTTGGATGTTGGAATTGTTGGTGCTGTACTGGGCGTCCATTTATCTTGCTCATTCATTATTCAGCGGCCGGTATGGATTAGGCACGGGGTTGTCCATCTATCCGAGCGCACCGCCTTTCAGGGAATTCAGTGACAGTATACTACTTATATTTATATCCATTGTCTAGTACACATAGTACAAGCTCTGCTAAGTTTGGGACTAGATGGTGCTGTGTAAAAATGTCCCAAAAAATATTTATTATTTATTTATTTCCTTCTAGTAAGCAGAAAATCACGGGGCCTTTAAAGGGTAATAGGGTTATAAGTATATAACGTTGTATAACTAACGGGTTATATTGAACGTTGAAAAGTGAGTTTTGTAGTGGATTCTTCAAAATGGCAAAACAAATTGAGGGATTATATATGATAATATTTATCATCTCGAAAACTTCCAATAACTGTGATCGATAAAGATTTATTTATTTATGCACACACAGAGAAATAATAATAAAATACATAGAAATGAATAAAAAATAATATTTTAGGATATTTTTACACAGCACCATCTAGTCCCAAACTAAACAGAGCTTGTGCTATGGATACTAGACAGTGGATATAATACTTACATGGGTGTTTTTTCGTGAATACATAGTTATAATAATAAGAAACACCCAGACCAACACAAACACTTATGTTCATCACATAAATATTTGTGTCCTGTGGGAATCGAACCCACGACCTCGTGATCAGCAGTCCGACACTCGAACCACTAGACCACAGACGTCGTCAAAAAATCATCGAAAAATCGCCGAACATTACAAAGGAACTGCTTATTTCTTTAAGAACGATTACGATTTTGACAACCATAAATCGTCCAGTCTTTGAAAAACTCTTTTATATCTAGATTTACTTCTAACAAGATGATTACAATTACTATTCCGGTTATACGTGTTGTGTACAGTCGGTTGGCGTTGTTAAGGGAGATTAATGATGTAGACAAATAGCCTATTAAGAGAAGCAAAGCGATAGATTATCTGGTTACGCACGCAGGTCGTATGGATTTTCTGTTAAATCGATGCAGATATATGTTATACGAGGGAATGAGACTCAGTCCTTATTTTTATCACCTAACGGCAAGGTTCGGCGGAGAATTTATTGAGGCATATTGTAGTATTTTTTGCAAACGAATTACCCTTTTCTAATGCCTTTTTCCGTGTGGTGCCGGACGTAAATAATTGCACCACCCTCTGTCTTCTCATGGGTGTCGTAAAAGGCGACTAAGGGATTCACCAGAGGATGGGCAGCAGCGTTCTTTGAGTATTTAAACAACCAGCTGCGATCGCCAACCCGCCTGCCAAGCGTGGCGATTATGGCATATCCCCCTTGGGGGGGGGGCTTTGTCCAGCAGTGGACGTTTTTCGGCTGAAATGATGAATGCCTTTTTACACACCTACCAACCTTTCGTCCACATGCAGGTTTTCGTTTTTTGACTGTTAAAAAGCAAGTTTTAATGAGTCTGCTTTATAGGTGTTCGGTTAGGTTTTTCCTATAAGTACACAAACAAATGCTTGTTATGATTAATATAAACGGTTTCACTCACGTTATATCATCGGGTGTGCCCGACCGGTTTCGAGCTCGAACGGAGCCCTTAATCATGAGCTGGTTACGCGGCGGCGTCGCGCACCAAACTGTGGATTTAGAGGCCACAGCGCGCCGCGTAGCGCTGCGCTCGCGAAGACGGTGACGGAGCGCCTGGTTTCGGTGGTGGTCGTGCATCTTCGTCGCTCGTCGTGTCCGAGTCTTCAGGTGGATTATCACCGGTACACACACTGCTGACCGTGTCATACTCCAGGCTCAACGGGACATGGCTGTTCCGTTCGAGCTCGAAACCTGTCGGGCACACCCGATGATATAACGTGAGTGAAACCGTTTATATTAATCATTATGAATTTAACTCACGATAGTTATTATATAAAAATGCTTGTTAGTAAAAAAATACGTGTAACATTGTGTTTTCGTGTGAATTTGTGATTTCTTTTAAACTTGGCAAGCCACCTGCCGCAGGTGAGTAAAACGACACTTGTGTTTACGTCCACAATAAGTTTCCATTCATCTCGCGTTACTATGTTTTATCAATTTACGTTAATATATCGTGTAGTGGAGCATCTGTGGCTGTTGGCATCCGCTCCCTGGCTGCTGTCCAGGGCCATTTGATGCTAATGTCAAGAACACTCTCTGACTCACTCATCTGATTACACCCTAATATTTGGGGGTGATAATAATATAGACATGGATTTATGAGCTTTTATCAGACGGGAAGGAAGTGGTATTGACGTGAAGGGTGAAAGTTTCAGAAGTATGTGGTAATCATGCCCTGAAGACATGTTAAGGAAAGTTGTGTTGGATGAAAATGTAGATCAGCCTGCTTGTGAGAAATATACACAATTTTATTAGGTATATTACGTAGTTAGCTCGGTACGTAAAATTTGATCTACTTCGAACACAAAAAACTGTGGATTCTGCGCGGCAAACGCTTTTTATGCCTCGCTGTTTTTTAGTCGTGTCTGTTTTGTGACCTAGATGAGTCGAATAATATTTCATTTGTCAAAAGCGGATAAAGTTTGGCAGAAAATGATTAATATTTGATTCAACATGCGTATCTTGTATACGTCGCCATTCAGAATTCTCTTATTTGTATATTTTTTGCTAAAGATATTCAGGCAAAATATTTCATGTATGTTTCAGAAAATTACAAATAAGCTACCCTTACCTACTTACTAACTTAAACTTGTACTTCAAGGCAAAACGTAATATTCTGTTATGAGAAAAGCGTCGCTGTCTTTTGGCTTCGTCTCAGTGAAATAAAAAGCGTGCCCCAAGCGTGTTCCACTCGTGTTGCCAAGTCTCCCACTAATAGGTCAAGAGTAATGTCAAGTTAGTTTGATGATTCTTTAATGGAGCCTTAGCAAATGCTGACGACGGATGTCAACTCAAACTATTTGGTTTACGTTGCTAGCTTTAGATTTCTTCACTTGAATTACTAAAACTTAAGGACATCAACTTTGTTTCTGTATGTTAATTATTTCTTACATCTTCAATTTATGAATCTAGATGTAGATAGTAGTTAAAACTGTAATATAATTATGTAATTTGCAGCTCAAATATCGAGTAATAAATTTGAATAATATTTTACTTTTCTTTTCATAATTAATATGATTACATTATTATTTATTTGATAATACTGTTAGAATTACTATATAATTATTGTATAATCTATTAAAATGAGCATGTAAAAATGATTAGTGTAAGAAAGATTTATGAAAAGCTAAATTACCTAATTTGTACCCTACATGTAAAAGATAAGCTAGATATGTTGCGTTACGTTAGACACTGCTGATAGCTTACTTAAAATGTTGCATGATAACAACTTTATGTAACTCATTTCTAGCAAATAAACATTCTTATTCTTATGATCCACAATTGTCAAGAGGTTGACTGTGATTGTTTGTTGTATTAACTGTATTTGGCTGAGGAAAATGAAAATCGTATGTTTCAAGAAATGTCGACGCATTTATTCGGTACACTTATCAATCGTAAACAAACGAATCTATTATAATGATGTACATATTTAGCTCGTTTTTAGAGGAAAACAATTTGAAAACATAGGAGAATACCTCAAATATACCTTGTGAATATTTACCCGGGATGCGATAGTAAAAAACAAGGACGAGGTTCCCTGTCTCAAAATTACGTTTGTTCTAGTGAGAATCTAATTGGAATTTCTTGTTTTTTCTGCTATTGTCGCATTTTGTAGCCCGAGGCTATAGGATCACCTAACTAACTAGTTTCTTGGCTTTTCGTGGATAATGCGTAGCTTACAATTTCTTAAATAGGACATTGTCTGTTCTACGAAAAAGTGTGGTGTAGGTATATGTGCCGTTTTCTTCAAATTCACGTTGTCATTAGTTGACTTACATGTTATTTACAAACATATAACCTTTTTTCATTGTTTCAGGTAAGTTTGTGCAGTTAATAAACACAACTGCAGCAACCATGCAGGAGATTCACGTTGGCAAATAACTCAGGTTTGATTGAACAATGCACATTACTTCTGAGGCTGTTCTCGTGGGTGCAATACATCATGTTAAGCTGAAATTACTGCTGGGCTGGCTCTGTGCCATTTAACACATTACTAGCTAATATGAAACCTTCATCAGCTTTTCATCTGAATAAGTTTACCAAAGTTATGAATGAAGTCATTATAACCGTAAAATGTACATAATTAAAATACCTCGTAAATAACGTTCATACTCGTAAGCAAAGTCGTAAGTTTCTAATTAAGACAAACGACTGTCCAAAGTGCTGTACATTTAATAAAACAAGTAAAGACACTTCATAAAGAGCACGTGTTCGCACGTTCCCGGCGGACGCCATTCAGTTATATCCCAAATAAACCGGATCATAAAGCCCACATGTCTACCGGAGACTATTAAAAACTTACCTAGTAAGCCGCGACATAATTCCAACCTACGAATTTCTACGACCACAAACCTTGTAACATCAACTTAAGGTCTTAATTTCCGTGGCAGGGTGGAAATGTGTCTAAAAATGGGTAAGACAGCGACCTCCAGTGGCCATGGTGTTCGCCCTTGGCTCGGTGCCAGCCGTTACACCAATGTCAATGGCATGAGCCAAATGCCATGTACACTTTCGACGGTTAAACGCGCGTCGGTCGCCGGGGGCTGGCGAAATTGGTTCCTTGTTTTAACTGCGAAATTTTCACTCTGGATGTTATGCGTTTGTTTGTCGTTCGGGTGGCGACTTGGAATAGTGGTTACAGGCTTACTGCTGATGGTTATCGCTGTAATTATTGTTTGAAGTTCTGGACTATTTGGTTTATTTCAATGTTGCCTTAAATTTACCCGTAATGACATCTCTAGTCTGTTAGCCACATAAATGGTATTTTAGTCCTAGATTTCAATTCTACTCCTAAGTTCAAATTGAATAGACTCATGCTTCTAATTTAACCAATATTCGCAATCTTAATTTTCATTGCAAATTGACCAATAGTACAGACCAGGTTGCAAATGTTGTGAAATTTTCAGAGTTTCCGAAGGCTCTATTATGTAAAATTTTCCTCAGAAGTATGGAAATTGATTTGACTTGGTTTCCATTGTGAAATTGTAGCTGAAACTCTTTGAACTTGCGATTTTGTAATTTTATGTTTAAGGCTTCGTAAACAACGGAGTGTTGTGGCTTACTTGGAAGAAGCCAAAACAGTTGGTTGTACAATGGTAAAGGCTGCGTTGATTGATTGAATACATAATACCTTTGAAAAGTACATAAAAAGTTGCAAAGTAATCCACAGCCAAGATGTTGTTAGTGATATATGTACGTTTAACTCACAGGCTCTTATAAGGTTACTTATAAGGACCACAAAAAAGAGGTGAAGGACATCTCGAAACACTCATAACTTCCAAGGACTCGTCAAATCGATAACTAATAATAATTTTATCAACATTGATTGAAAACTGGAGGTCATCAATCACAAGGTCAGGAAGCATTTCTAAAACTCCCCATGTATTTGTCGCGGGAAGCTGCCACGAACGAATGAATTTTATTACGAAGCCATATCTTTATTGTGGGATCGGAAAACCGTCATAAAAGACGCGATAACAACTGTTTATGTAGCTAAACAGTATTTCTGTGAGCGTATCATAAAAACGTTATGGCTTCGAATCTCTTTATTGAGTTTTTGGTAAAGTTTTAGCCGTTTTTCGGGAGTGAAAAATGTTGGGGATATTGAGCATACGTAGGATGGCCGAGTACCGAAATTGTGTGCGGGATTTCGCACGGATCGATTTCCACCGCATTAGGCCGTGCGGCGAAAATTGACCATGTAAATAGCAAATCGACCTGACCGTAGGTGACTATTAGCCATCGACTTTTGTAGTGCGGTGACAGGGCGCAAGCGGCGGGTGACGAATATCGACCGGTGAACATCGCAGACTATCGCTTATCGTTTACCTATAGTATTTTTGCAATGCGTTAATTGCCAAATAATAAGCTAGTCGCTTTCGATTTTAGTCAACTGTGTAAATTAGGTATCTTTTTCTTTACTGTACACACATATTAGATTTAACTGTAGGAATGTTTATGTACGGTCGACCGCACGTCGGTGGTAGGTAACACTTTGACATTAGCAGCATCTGTATTTCGTAAGCAGTAAGGGGGGTTTTCGAATTGCTGTGTTACCACTGTCATACAGTCGACTGTACATCGGCGAGCTTAACTCAGAAATGAGTTTTCTAACAGCAAACCTTAGAGCGATAGAGAGATGTTGATGTTAGAGTACAGAAACAAGTGTTGTCTGTGCAGCTCTGTGAAGCGATTTGGTTAGCGACTAGTCGCAAGGCAAAAATTGACTCCTGTAAATATCCTTTATTGACGTGAGTTCGATTACTACGTTGGATCCACAGAAATCTAAATAATAAGGTAATTCTTCTTCTTCGTGTCGACATGAGCTACATAATAATAATAGTTCATGTCGTGGGGAAAATATTAGCCAGTCAGCAGGTTGATAGCGGGGCTGACTGCCCAGAGTGCGCCGGACGATCAATTAAATATCGTCACTCGTGGAGGCTCTTTTAATGCGCCCCAATAAGGTAATAGAAGAGGCAAAGACGCGTCAACTTGTCGTCGCGTACAGGTAGACACCTGTGCGCGAACCTTTTGCTTGATCATGAGTGCAGTTTTGGACGCAGAGTCACTAAAATTGTATTTTGCAGCATATCTAAGTGGATTTTGTTTTAGGCTTAATATTATTGCATTTTTTTGACGACCTTGGTTCGAGTGTCGGACTGCTGATCACGAGGTCGTGGGTTCGATACCCACAGGACACAAATATTTGTGTAATGAACATGAGTGTTTGTGTTGGTCTGGTGGTTTCTTATGTATTACAAGTATGTATTTACAAAAAAAAAGTATATAAGTATTATATCCATTGTCTAGTACCCATAGCACAAGCTCTGCTTAGTTTGGGACTAGATGGTGATGTGTAAAATGTCCCAAAAATATTTATTTATTTATTGAATTTGGGCGTAATTTCGTATTTATGTGTTGGTAGCGGCAAACTGGCGACACGCGTTTCAGTTTTAAAAGACAGTAGATAACATTTCTATAACTTAATTCTTTAGATTTCCATGGTTGGATCCAATATATTTAAGACATAGTACAAACATTTGTAGACCCATTTTTTCGTACTTTATAGAGATTTGTTCCAGGCTCAGTGGTTTGTGTGTGAGATATGTTTGTTATTCCACCCGCGAGAATCCTTGCTATATGTCTCGTTTATTTGTTTATTGTCGTGGAAATTATAGGTCAACCACCCCCATTTATTTTGTTTACTGTGAGCTCTTTGAGCAGTTCGGTATGAATAAGAAATACATGTCGGGTTCAGACTAGTGATGCGACTCGAGTCCGATTTTGCCACTCGAGTCATTCGAGTTATTTTACAATTTTACTTGAGTACCACTCGAGTGGTCGAGTCACTCGAGTGGTTCACGAATCACTCGGTCACTCACCTCACTCACTCAAAAACGTCGATAACTCATTCAACACAACAGTTCACTTGAGTTCACTACACGCAACAAGTGCAAAAAAGTGTGACCACAACGCACTTTAACTTAACTCTTTTAAAAAGTCGTTTTAAACCTGTGTGTCTCGGCGAATGGTGGGCGAGTGACTCGAGTGGTGGGCGAGTGACTCAAGTCCGAGTGAACTCGAGTCGATTTTTTTTTCACTCGAGTACGTTTTTTTACGATGTCACTCGAGTCACTCGAGTAAAATTGGACTCGAGTCGCATCACTAGTTCAGACTTGTACTCGTGCGTTCGTAGTGAAACATTGCTAGCCCGCATGAGAGCCTCGGTGACCCATTTCGCGCGCTTGCCACCGACTTGCGTGTATGGTAAACGCGCATACATTCTACGTTTTATTGCCGTATTAACAGCCAAATAAGAAATATTACCACCCCTTTGTCGCTCGTTATTACTGCATTTTATTGACAAGACAATTCAGAGCTATTTTTCTCAAAATTTTATTCAGATTCACGTGAAACAAATCTAATTTGGCGGCCATTTAATTTTCCCATCTTAAACCGGATGGGGGTGTTTTTTACACAATATCGTCTCACCGGAAGTCAAACCGCCCGCCCTAATCGCCATCAAACGGCTGTTTACGGTCCGCCCAGCGCCGTTCTCATCATATTCCTTAAGGTTGTTAGGGTTCTTCTTTTGATCTTAGTATTTATTGTGTTTTTATAATAAATGAGATGCGAAAACAGTAAGGTGGGTTAAGGTGTAATGGCTTTTCGTGAATTATTGAATTATCCGGCTTATTCTGAATTTAGGACGGCACAGATAAGCGTCCATTCAATGGAAAGATACTCCTTTATGAGGCATTTTATGTAACACGGCGTGTGTTACTTAAGCGGATCAGACAAATTGTATAACGTCTCATTTTCAAACGGAATGAAGGCTCCACGGGCACGTAGAGACTAGAGACGAGCGTTTTAATGTGTAAGATACACATGTTACTTTTTTTAAAGCAAGATAAAGTACAACAAAAATAAACTGCAATTATTAATGAAACCACGAACTAATTACGGCACTAAAACGATATTGTATGAATGAGCACAGCTGTTCAATAGATTACCAGAGGATTAAAAAAAAAGTTATAACATAAATGTGTTCAAAACTAAGCTAAAGAATTACGTATGTAATCTCTGTTTTTTCTTACTTATCTTATTTAGTAAACAATCTTGGCATGTCTTTTTAAAGCAATTCGTCAATAATAATTATTAAAAGACATTATGTTAACAATTTCACACACGAAATAACATTTTTTAACCAGATTACTCGTGCAAAACTAGTAATAACTAATTATGTTTTATCAGTAGTTATTTGATTAAAGAGACGTGCCAAGATTGTTTACTGACTGAATAATACAAGAGAGAAAAACAGACCGTACACTGTTACGTTTCCACTATTCTCCAAGTTCTTATGAGAAATAAAATTCCTTAATTTGGGGTACTGTATTGTATCCTGGGGAGTGGCTGCACAGACCTACTTAATTAAAGTAGAGCGAGCACAGCGCGCGTTGCTGAAATGTGCATACGGCCGTCCGTACAAATACTCAACTGACCTTTTGTATCAGGAGACTCAAGTACTACGGGTAAGGCAGCTGTACATTATGTCTATTACCTTGCGCTTTCATAGGAGTAGCCTTACGAGCACTGCTAAATCACGCTCAAAACGTTTACTGAAATGGGATACGATTATTTGTCACAAGTCGTTCGGTCAAAAGTCATTCCTCTTTATGGGACCATATATCTATGGAAAATTAAATTCCAAGCTGAAAATTGCTACACTACTAAAAAAGCCATGTAAGAGTAAAGTTTTGACGTGGCTACTGAATTTGAATTATATGCAAACTGAGGACATCCTGGTCATACCTAAATAGGGCTGGACACATACACACACACCCCCACACAACACACACCCCCACACAACACACACCCCCACACAACACACACCCCCACACAACACACACTCCACACCCCTCCACACAAATAACACACACAACACCCCCCACACAAACAACACACACAACACCCCCACACAAACAACACACACAACCCCCCCCATACAAAAAACACACACAAAAACCCCCCACATACACACCCACACACATACACAAGATACCAATATTTTTAGCTGTTTTTTTGTTTTTGTTATTTATAACTCATTGACCATTAAATTCATTCTGAACTGTGTCAACTATGTCTTCTGGACTGAAAGAGACTAGACCCCACGACACAGGGGATCCTAGTGTGAGGTCTAGGGCTTCAACCAATGTTATGTATATTTTTTGGCACAATAAAGATTTTTTTTTAATTTTTTTTTTTTAAACTTAATTATTTTTAAGAATATGAATCATCTACGTATTGATATCTGTGGTCTAGTGGTTCGAGTTTCGGACTGCTGATTACGAGGTCATGGGATCGATTCCCACAGGAGACAAACATTCATGTGATAGACATAAGTGTGTTTTGGTCTGGGTGTTTCTTATCATCATCATAATTCATAATCTTTATTGACATATTACTTGTACATTTTATAGAATTCCCTGACTCCTGCGCTAGTATAATTACTGTATTACAGCAGCCAGTGTGTTCTCTCCTTAAAATTAACTTATGTATTATTAGTATTAGTTTACGAAAAAAAAAAAATATTTACAAACACAAAAAACCCGACTGCGTGTAAAAATAACAGAAAAGATATAAACAAGACTTATCAACACGCAGTCGGAGGCTACGTATGTTTTTGGTCATGAATTACATAATAGTTCATAGGTAGCCTCCGCCTGCGTGTTGATAAGTCTTGTTTATATCTTTTCTGTTATTTTTACACGCAGTCGGGTTTTTTGTTTTTGTTAATTAATTTTTTTATTTTAATTTTTTTAGTTTTGTCATGTTTTATTTATCATACTATTAATGTTTTTTTTTGAGAAGTCAAATTCATTTTTAACGTTGAATATTTTGTTGTTTTTTAGCATTTTTCATTCCAAACTACATTTAACCATATAAGTTGTATTTTATTTTGATACCCCACTCGATAGTTTCTGACGGAAAAAAAATTTTTTTTAATAGGTAATATGGCGCCAAAAAGCGGCCATTTAATTTCTTTAAATTTTGATATACCCAGTGTCACTCTCAGAATTAAGACGAATCTAACGACACCTCTCAATCTCAAATCCATCAAGCCGTTTAGGCTACAGAGCGTGCCAAAGAAATATACATACATACATACATACATACATACACTCGAAAAACATAACCCTCCTTCTGGCGCAGTCGGGTAAAAAAGTATGTAATATTATAAATTGTCTAGTACCCATAGCACAAGATCTGCTTCGTTTGGGACTAGATGGTGGTGTGTAAAAATGTCTCAAAATATTAATTTATTTATCTCAATAATAAGAGAAAATAGTAAAAACCGACCAAGAACATGTCGGGCCATGCTCAGTATTATAGGGTTAAAAAATTACCCCTCTTGTGGGGTATCCCACAAGAGGGGGTGCAGCGAAAAAAAATATTTCATCCCCATTTCACATGTATGGGCGCCAACCCTAAAATACGTAACCATGATATTTTTATTCTTTTAAAATTGAGATCTATATCTATTCTATTTTTCAACAAAATTTATTTATTTATTTAATTCTTTATGCACAACAGGGTACAAAGGCGGTCTTAACGCCATAGGCGTTCTCTACCAGACAACCTTAGGGTAATGCAGAGACAAAGAATAGGGTAGATGCACCAGTAAAGTAGTAAAATATGTTTCGTACTACGGACTTATAATTACATATAATAAAAATATATAAAAAATAGATAAATACATATGTACATTATAATAAAATATATATATATTATACATACCTACATATATAACTATAAATATATAACATCAAGATAATTCAAAGTCGAGCTGAATCTGCTAAATTGCATTTACTTATGTTTATAACTGTAGAAGTTATTAAGCTGTAAAGGATTAGGACAGACGGACAGACGGACAGACGGACTGACGGACAGACGGACGGACATGACGAAACTATAAGGGTTCCTTGTAGGACTACGGAACCCTAAAAATGGTCTGGATATAGATCTCAATTCTTTCCTTTTGTGGGGTATCATTGAATAGGTCTACTAAAATGAAGGTAATGTTTCATACATCACTTTTTTATCAGGTGTACCATCTGCGAAATATAGCCTGCCAAAGTGGCTTGCAATGTGTCCCCCCCCCTGCCATTTCTAAACTATGCAATATAGAAACTTATAATCTTTCACATTGATAGACCTTTGTAAAAACTCTCTTTTAAAATTATTTCGAGCATATTGTGATTATAATTTTTTGAGTTATAGAGAGAAAACTGAAAAATACTGAAAACGTCCTAGTTCAAAGGTCATTGACCTAAGAGAAAAATGATCATAGCAAATAATGCTCCTTTAGCTACTTTCTATTTGAAAAAATCAGAAAAAATAACTGTGTTATGTTGACGACACACTTCTTAAATTTGGCGCCATCTAGCGGCGTCTAACATCACTCTCTGAGTCGCCAATGCTGCAGTCAAGTGCCGTCTATTGCATTTGGCACTGTATAGCGCCATCTAGCGGCTACTGACAATACTCTCTGAGTCGCCAATGCTGCCGTCTATTGCAAAAACTAAAATAGCCATGATTAATATTCGATTTGATTTGTTTGTAACACCTACTTAAGGAACCCTATAATACTGAGCATGGCCCGACATGCTCTTGGCCGGTTTTTTTAACAAAATTTCATTTACTTATGTTTATAATTGTAGAAGTTATTAAGCTGTAAAGGATTAGGACAGGCGGACAGACGGACAGACGGCCAGACGGACGGACATGACGAAACTATAAGGGTTCCTTGTAGAAACTACGGAACCCTAAAAAGGGCATTTTCCCTATGCCTAAGGGCTAAATGCTTAATGCGTTACAAAATCAAGCTTCAACATTGAACCCTTACTCAAGTACAAGTCTCTAAAACTTAGCAAGTTCAACGTGTGCCAGTTAGCGGTTACCTTACGTAATGTTGCCAAGTTTTTGCGCGAACCTCTGTTGTGCCCATAACATGCTTTGAGAAGTATTTCAGCTAAAAATAAACTTTATAATGTCAGCTTCGTGGTTTCCTTGTTTAGGACAAGCACTGAATTTTGAAATTCACTGGCGTTACGTTGGCAAGCTTGGCGACAGATTATTTCAGGACGTTAAGTTGAAAAATTGTGAATAGAAGGTTGCATGATTTTATATTTATTTTGTTTATAGTTTACAGACGATCTATTTCAAATGACGATGTTAGTAATAAGAAGCCCGATAGAGTTGTTCCTTAGGATACCAGTATCCGCATTTTTTTTAAATATATAAAACAAAACGCAATTTGACTGCCTCGTTGGTCTAGTGGTTGCAAGCGCGACTGCTGAGCGTGGGGTCCTGGGTTCGATTCCCGGGTCGGGCAAAGTGTTATTGGGTTTTTTCATTAGGAAATTCTCAGTAGCAGCCCGGAGTCTGGATTTGTGCCCGGTCAATGGCAATAGGCTCGCCCCCTATTACATGGGACTATAACATAACTGGCGAAATGTGGGTGCACTATTACACCTCTGCCTACCCCTTCGGGGAAATACAGGCGTGATGTTATGTTATGTTATGTTAAACGCAATTTGTCTAAGAGCACCAGAAAAAAGTCATTCAATATAAAATATAGCAAAATCAATGGACCAACGGACGTGGAACGACTGAACGAGAACTTGAATTATACTGAAGATTGGAACAATATGAATGAACTAGTCAAAGTCAGTATCAATAAAACAATGACTTTTGACTTGACCTTGACGAAGACAATAGAAAATAACGTGTACACACACTCAAGCACACTAGAAAGAGAAAGAAAGAGAGAGCACGCGGTCTGCGTATATTAAATTAAAATTAAATAAAATTAAATAGTTTATTTATCAAAAAATATGCCTACCTTTTTATATGTTATATGCCTGCTCATAACGCAAAAATCTTACGTGACGTAACATTTTCTCCCGAATCACACTTACCGCAAACTTCGTTCCAAAAATCTAAAACACGAAGCTTAAAAAAAAATTAATAATCGATTTTTCTATAAATAATAATCGACCCAAAAAATCGACTTAAAAACAAAAATAATAATTTTTTTCACATTAAACTCAAACTCGAACTTTTCATTGCTAGCTACAGTCGACCAATCGGAATCATGACCCACTCAGCCGAATATTCGTATCAATCAACTCAGCCTATCGCAGTCCACTGCTGGACATAGGCCTCTCCCAAGTTGCGCCACAACGCTCGGTCCTCTGCCTTCCGCATCCAGTCCCCCCCAGCCACGTTCTTCAGGTCGTCGGTCCACCTGGCAGGGGGGCGCCCTACGCTGCGTTTGCCGATTCGCGGTCTCCACTCAAGGACTCGTCTGCTCCAACGGCCATCGGTCCTTCGACAGACATGGCCAGCCCACTGCCACTTCAGCTTACTGATCCTACAAGCTATGTCAGTCACTCCGGTTCTTCTCCGGATAATCTCGTTACGGATTTTATCCTTCAAAGAAACTCCAAGCATAGCTAGAAAGAAAGAAAGAAAGAAAAATGGTTTATTTACTACAGCCACACAACACACACAATAACAATAATATACAGCTTTAATCAATATAGTCTCCTAAAAGTATAATTGTGTGCCTCGCGGCTGCACCAAATAGGCTCAGTTCAGCAAAAATGCCAGACAACTAGTGTCTGGCGCTGGTTTTCAACTGGACCTTGTTTGAAAGCGTCACGGACGAAAATCAGTTTTACAGTGAGTAAACGAAACATAGATAAAAATAATAAGAAAGTTTTTCGCAATAATAATATAATATAAAATATAAATATCGTGATATATATATATACGTGTTAAAATAGTAATATTAAATAAATGGGAAATAAGTGGAACGGACGTCATCAATTAATAAATACATATACATGTCACAGGTTCGTTTGCACGCATTTACCCACAAATCTAACAATGCGCTGCGGGCAGCCGAGCGCGACGGACATTTTACCGGCAGTTGTTATATTGAAACTAATAATCAACCAAACCTTACTAGAAAAAAGTGAAGTACGAAAAATAATAGATGGAGATTTCCGAAGTTGATAAAAGGTAATTTTCATTTTGTAGTAAAAATATTAACATTTGCAGAGCATTGTTGGGGATTCCTGATCAAGCATCAATAACCTGTTTTTTTAGTTGTGCTTCAACATCGAGATGCCAAACTACAAACACAGACGTTTGTCTGCCAGGCTTTTTACTGGAGGGAGAGAAAAAAAATGCTACGATCCCGACACCGTGCGCCGCAGTCGCAAGCAGGCCAGCCACATTGGGTAAGTAGAAACACAACGAGAATGAGCAGAGCACGACAAGTTGGAAAAAGAATATATTGTGTTTGTTTTGTTTCTAGGTCTCCGAACTGCGGTGGCACGCACTTGTCGCGGATGATGCAACAGCACCCCCAGAGTTACGGACACGATAAGCAGCAAAAGGAAACCACCGAGCATGTGCAATACCTACAACCTGCATATAGTTATGTACCTATCCATTTATAATAATTATCATATAATAGAAACATTAACATTAATCATGTCTAGTTTCCGTTGCGCATCTATCAGATACTGCCGTAAGCGTCTTCTAAAAGTTTCGATCGTCTTGATTGCTCTAATAGGTGGTGGCAGGTTATTCCACACTTTGGATGCCGCATACCGAAAGGTGCCTCTAAAAGCTGCTGTACGGTGGAGCTGAATTGAGAGTGGCTGTGAACACTGTCTTCTCTCGCATTCTCGTCTACTACCCACCCAACTCAGCTTGTTGTATAGGTAAGCTCGCTCCATAGCTCGCTGAGCGACTTTAAATTTGTGGACTAGCCCAACTGTCAGTGTCCACGTCTCGGCACCGTAAGTCATGACTGGCAGGACGCACTGGTTGAAGACCTTTGTCTTCAAACTTTGCGGTATAGGCGACGAGAAGACTCGGCGAAGTTTGCCAAATGCTGCCCAGCCCAGACGGATCCTTCTGTTGGCTTCTTTCTCGAAGTTGTGTCTACCAAGCTGAATTACCTGCCCTAGGTAGACGTATTCCGTTACTTTCATAATGCTTATTTTCATAGAAATTATACTTAAAATTATTTAGTAATATATTAATAACATGCAGTAAATACCCTATTTTCTATATAATATGTTATTTTAAATAATTATGTGTTAGATAAAAAAATATTGTGTACGTGAAAATGAAACCGTTTCGCATATGGATTGCTCAAAATATATCGATATGTCGATAGTTTCAATTATATATTTTTTGTACTACCTAGCACCATACATGTCACAAGTTAGTGTCCGTTACTGCTTTAAAAAAAATACAATCGAATTGAGAACCTCCTCCTTTTTTTGAAGTCGGTTGAAAGTATTGAAAGGTTGATTTAGTCCGGCCGCACATTGGAAGGAAATCACAATGATTAATTCATTGATCACAGAAAAAATCTGACGCGCCGGAACCGATACCATGGTTGTACTTTTACGATGTTATAATAGTATGTTGTACGTCTATGGCAAAGAGACGTTTCACAGGTAAGTATCTGCAGGACAATACTACTTTCATAATGCTTATTTTACATTTATACAGTTAATTTTAGTACCAGCCCCGCAGACTGACAGAATTTTCCGAATCGTATGTCTGCTTTTGACATATTAAAATGTAAATACGGTGCTATTTTATGACAATGTGCGGCCGGGCTAAAAATGCTGTAAAATATGGACCGGCTAACTTCATAACTTCCAGATTTCCTGTAAATGTTGTTATTAAAGAATAAAAACCGGCCAAGCGCGAGTCGGACTCGCCCAGTAAGGGTTCCGTACCTCTCAATATGTCTATGTTTGTCTTATTTTTAGTATTTGTTGCGAAACTACATAATATGCACTATAATCTGACCAAGTTTGACGCTGGTATATATTACCGTTTTGAAGATAGAGCAGGAACAAAAACGTTGAAAAAAATGCATGTTTTTTGAGGTTTCTTGTATGGGGACCCCCTTTGGTTTTAGATTTTTTTGTTTTTAGTATTTGTCGTGATACACCTCATAGCAACACATATTCTGAGTACATTTCAACCGGTTACCTATTACCGTTCAAAAGATACAGCCCTGTGTCAGACAGACGGACGGACGGACGGACGGACAGCGTAGCGAGAGTAATAGGGTCCCGTTTGGAACCCTTCGGGTACGGAACCCTAAAAATGGATGGGCACAAATGTTAAAACGAATAAGCACCGTATCTACTATTCTCCGCCAAATAGTGATGCTTGCATTGCTGTGTTTCGGTCAGAATGGTACTGGTGCCGGTGTAATTACAATCACATGAGACTTTCCATCTTCATGTCTCAATTTGGCGAACCGACTTGCGGTACCATTTAGGTAACAGCCTAGATGGTATTGCAGTTGTTATTGGCAAAGGTAACCGCTTAACATATGGTGGGCCTTTAGTTCGTTTCGCCATCCTATACAATAAAATAAAATAAAAGCTGAAAGCCTCGAAAAAACTACAGGGTTTGCAGTAGATATTTTAAGGATAACTGTATCGTTTAATGAAATCACCAACGATCCATACCTACGGAATTTGTTCGGGTCGGTGTTTGTTTCATATAAAGATCTTTACTTTAATAATGGTAAATATTCAAAGTGGTAAATCTACGAAGTGACGAGTATAAAGTAAAAGTCAAAAATAAATATAATACAAGAAGAGTTAGAGATAAAAAAACTAGTTCAACCGAAGATGACAAATTATTATGGAGACAATGTCAAAATTTTTAGTTCCAAAAATCCTATCCTATCCTACTTCCTACTAATATTATAAATGTAAAAGTTTGTAAGTATGGATGGATGGATGGATAGATGGATGAATGAAAGTGGAGTGGAAGTGGAGGTGGAGGTGGAAGTGGAGGTGGAGGTGGAAGTGGAGGTGGAGTGGAGTGGAGTGGAGCAGAGGTGGAGGTGGAAGTGGACTTTTTTTTATTTTTATTTTTTTATTCTTAACGGGCTTGCGTTTGACCGCTACCTCACCTGATGTTAAGCGATGGTGCGGTCGACGATGGTACACGCTTGCCATGCGACCACCAGATTATATTTCTCGGGAAACACTGACGCCCAATTCCACTCTTTGGCGGTACGCTAAAGCAAAAAAGCTAAAGCAAAGCAAACCGGACTTTACTCGCAAAATAATATACTACATTTAATATACTATAATAATATACTATAAATTTACATTAGTATTACATGTAGTAATATAAATTAGTAGGATAAGTCTGATGTGTAACTTAAGTTGACTGGACAAGAAAACTTGTTAAGTTCATAGATATTGTAATTTTTCATAAAAATTCAATAATTTGACCAATTCCGGAATCGTGTATAGGAACTTAGTTCCGGGATTGAAAACCTTTCTATACACCTAATTAAAACTAATATGATTAATTGTAAAATGTTCCGTGTGGTGCCGGACGTAAAGAATTGCACCACCGTATAGCTTCTCATGGGTGTCGTAAAAGGCGTCTAAGGGATTCACCAGAGAATGGGCAGCAGCGTTCTCTGAGTATTTAACCAACCAACTGTGATCGCCAACCCGCCTACCAAGCGTGGCGATTATGTCATATCCCCCCAATATATGCTTGGGGGAGGCCTGTGTCCAGCAGTGGACGTCTTACGGCTGAAATGATGATTAATTGATTTTTTTATTTCTTATTTATGTATTCCTTACCTTCATGACATTAATAATGTAATTATAATATAGCCCTTAATTGCGTAACTCAATCTTTTAAAATAAATAAAATTATGTCTCGAATATCTGTAATTTTAAAACAATAGTTACTTAATAGCTTAGCAGTTTTAAAATACTACCACTCCTTAAAAGTAAGGCCGGTTGAACTATATCGATAATGCGGAAACGTCCATGTCACATCACTAAAAATCACTTCTACACGTGTCAATTTCGCACATATACTTATTTCGTTTTTGGTGACGTGATAATGAGGTGACAGTGTCTCTATTACGTCAGTATAATACCTTTATGGTTTAAATACAATTTAAACACATTTAAGAACGATGGCGCAAGTGGCCCTTACAGTTTTATAATAATAACACTATACACTTTGTCATATCTGTCTTATTTCTATATTCTTTGTCCTTGTCTCGCTGCCACAGTTGATACAACGCCGGCGGGCTTTTTGTCCGCTCCGCTGCCGCTTTTATCCTAGATTTTTTCGTATCTACCCGCAATGTATGTTTTCATTATACTTCGTAGTGATTACTTAGGCCAGAAAATTAACTAACAATGGATGGAGGTATTATTACAAAGGTTATTAATAGATTCTTTTAAGGTGAATGCTACAGGGTACCCCGCGAAATTAAATTTTTTTGGCGTTTTTTGCAAATTGTATCTTTATTTCGCGTTGTATATCGGTCAAAATATGATTGGCGGAAATAATAACAATATATCTACTGAATAATAGGTACTCATAAAAAATATTAACCTAGCTCTATTAGTTGTACTAGCTCGATAATATTAATTTACGATCAAATTATCGATTTTCGAGCTTGTAGAGCGTATAGGGCTAGGTTAAAAATTTTATGAGTATTATTCCTTAGATATATTGTTACTATTTCCGCCAATCATGTTTTGACCGATATACAACGCGAAATAAAGCTACAATTTGCAAAAAACCCCAAAAAATTTGAATTTCGCGGGCTACCCTGTAGCATTCACCTTAAACGCTGCTCAAGTTGGTTTGGGGAACAAAGAAAATTGTAATAAAAAATTGCGCAATTTATTAAAACCGACTGTTTATCTTACTTTATTAGATCTTGATTCCGGTTCCTGTTATTTGGTTCTTGTTTGTATTGTTATAAATACATCTCTGTGTAATAAATACATTTTTGGAGCCGAATATCAAACCTGGATTTATAATGTCTTAAACCTTCTGGCGCAGGACCGGTCGTTGTGGCGATGCTTGGGGGAGGCCTATGTTCAGCAGTGGACGTCTTTCGGCTGAAATGATGATGATGTAACCTTACTGAATTTTCATTTGGTTTCCGAAACCTTTTGCGTATAGGTATTCTGAGATTAACTTCTGTTTACGAAGCTATTTTTAGTAGACAAACAATAGGCAAGTATTCTCTCGTCGATCGGCAGCTACTCGGGGTCTACTCGCAAAACCGACAAAGACATAAACAAAACGACACTATAGTGTTCTAAATATGTCGAACGTACCCGACTAATAAATTTTCGGATGCTCTGTCGTTTATTCAATTCAATAAACAACGAGTTCCAGTTCCGAGTTCCGATGAGAACAAATATTGTGATATTTTTACGAAGTCGTAGACAATTTTAGGAGTGAATAAGTCAAAAACAAGGAGTTTGACGTCTGATTAAAAAAAAAAAAAAAATCTGTCTATGGCCTCACTGTCAGTAAAACTATAGGTTATGTTTGGTTAGTTGTCAAATTCAAATATTCGTCAATGACATTTATAACTAACGGGTTACGATCAACAATCGCCGATTAGTTTCGTTCGTTGCTTCGTCTAAACGATAGTGAAATCGATTTTACTTAAAGTAGATTTCTACACGACAAATGTCACCATAATATATCGATTATCGATTTTGTGAGTCGACCCCCAGGCCTAGCTATGAATTCGTAACATTATTGAAGCTGCTCCATTGAATATGCACGATGTCAAGATGGCGGTACAATCTGCACTGACATAGTCTGTCTTATTGATGTTCTTGCCCTTGGGGCCGCTCTTGTATAGCAGCTATAGTATTTCTATTTAAGACTTAACAATATTGAATATTTTAAACTCAATCGGCAGAAACTCATCTCGCAAATACAAATTGAGATGTTTTTATTGATGAGTTGGAACTTTTTATTTGTAAGCCTCTGAGTTCCAAAGTTTTGTAAGTATTTTTTACTATGTTTGTGGTTCCAAAGGATCGTATTTTTGGTTTTTTTTTTTATAGTATAGGATGGCGAAACGAGCTAAAGGCCCACCTGATGTTAAGCGGTTACCTTTGCCCATAACAACTGCAATACCATCTAGGCTGTTGCCTAAATAGTACCGCAAGTCGGTTCGCTAAACTGAGACATGAAGATGGAAAGTCACATGTGATTGTAATTTCACTGGCGTACGACAGCAATAAATCATTTATCTTTCTTTCTTTTTCTTTCTTTCAATGCAATTATCACTGTTTGGCGGCAGAAGTAGGTACAGTGGTAGTACTGCTCCGGGTGACTACCTTCACAAGGAGCTCTACTACTACTAGGTCCCATATTTAAGAAGTTTGAACACAATTGCTCATTCTATTTGTCCCGTACAACAATAGTATATAACCAGGACCAACCATTTCTCCGTCTCGTACTAATCAAATGTATGTTTACGTAACCTAGTCTAGATTGTATTCAACGACAAACCTTCACCTGTTATAGCCTTAGCCTTCAACAAGTCATCGACCTCTGTGTGTTTCTCTAGCACACCTAGCGCTATACCTGCCTAGCCCCTAACCCCTTTAGCTCAATATACCCGTAATAAAGTTAACGAGTTTCCTTCAAAACAACCCCGGAGATGTTTTTCTCATTCGTTCTTTTTTAGAGTTATGTAGACCAGACGAGCGGTTCTGTGGGTACGATTATTTTATTGGTGGGTTGGTTGTTGTACGGTTAACTGAATATCACCAGGGCTCCGTCACTCGCTCAAGGTCGCGTTATATGTCTGCCGGCTAGCATACTCCCGAGAGTACAAGTGTCAGTGGGGCGTTCTCAACTCTCGGTACGCGAACGGAAGGTATATTTCTGCTTGCAGCTAACGCCTGGGATTATTATTATAAAGTAAGCTAATAAAGTGAAGGTATTTTTGGTTTTGTATGGGAGAGATGTATCTGTTACGTAGTAACTATTTTCTAATCTGTGGTATCACTGGTGTAAAACCATTATAAACGGAACTGGCTTAGTATATAAGTAACATAAAAGGCAGGCTCTGCTTATACTGGATCAATTACCATCGATTTGCGCTTGACTGTACCTTTTAGTAACAAAAAATATGTAGGTAAGGTTTGGGTGTAGTTAAATGGTTCAGACTTAACTTTATAGGTCTAATAAAACATAATATCTAAATCTCAAACGGCTAAAAATCATAAGAGGTTTAATTGATTGGGAAACCTAGTCATCAGGATCTTTCCGTCAGCCGAGATGAGCTCGCGACACACACAATGTGTCTTTAACTTCCAATTTATATGTTTGTTTTTGTTGTTTATTAAAACTAACGCACTTTAATCAGATAGGCGGGTTATATCAACGTTATTTCAGTGCCAGATAAACGAAACAATGTGTATGGAAATAGCTTTTAATAAAACAATCCTCTGAAGATATTGCAAATTTATTCTATAACAAGCGACGTTTAAGACGGCTCTATGTACGACCTACCTTTAAGGTACGGTGCACATTGCGACAATAAAATTAAAAAAAAAACGGGTGGCGTCGGGGACGCCCGACAGAACGTGCGCACGCAGAGCTGTCTGTGTGTTCGAGACAGTAGTGTAGCTGCGCGCTAAAGGGGAGGAGTTAACGGTGACGGTGACTTCACATTTTTACTCGGTTTACTCCCTGGCGGTCGAGTGCGCAACGACGCTATAGAAGCGTCGCTTCGACACAGAAGCACTTTTAAAAATTACGAGATAATGAACTAACACAAGTATAAAACAGAACGACTAGTTGCAGACTGCGTCTACGTACGTCTGTTCGTGCATAAGCTTCTTTATGTGAGTTGTATGAACTGGTCCTTCTGTTATTTTATTGTTTTGTGGCCGAACTCAGATGTTTCGTAACATAATTTGTTCCAAGTTACGTAGAACCTTTAATGCCCTTCGCACATAAATATTAGCTTAGGAAAAGTTTTGACACTGGGTTCTATCGCCGTCTCTTGTAATGATAACATTTCGACTATTCTGGCTGTTTGGATATATTTGGCCTTACTGTTGTAACAAGAGGTTGTTTCCATTGCTTATAGCCTTAATGACGCTTATCTGTAGCTTTCATACTCTTCGCAACAATAGTCGGGAGATACTGAAGTTACTAATTGTAAGGTTCAAACTAATAACAATCTTAGCAACTGTTAAGATTTCATACAAATTAAATGCTTCATAGCTGTTCTTGTATATCCGCGTGTAAAATAAAATCAAAATATTTTGATTTGAAAAATCGTCACGTTTTAATTTTTGTGGAAGCGATTGAATGTGCTGTCTAACAAAGCAATTAGTATACAGGGTCGCCAAATATAGATGAAGATTTCTCAGGAAGTTATTATAGAATGGTTTGATTAGGGTTTTGTATAAATACAGCTTAACTTTGTCCGTTATTAAAATCATATTTCACTCGAAAACATCCATAATCTTCTGAGAAAACTTCATTTATATTTTTCTACCCTGTATACCAATTGCTTTGTTAGACTGTACTATCACCAATCTTTCCGGTGGACCACCACTAAGGCTAAAATTGCTTGCGCTCAGTGTTTGACGGCAGCCGTAGGTACACACGGCTACACATCATGCTGTACAAAACCAGTAAAGGCTGACCTCGCGTTGGAAGGAAAACCTATACAATGCGAGGTCAGCTTATACTGGAAATGTACAGCTTGATGTGTAGCCGTGTGTACGTGTAATGTAGCAGGATTCGTTCAAGGGAATTTGTCGACAAAATGTATCACCGGAAAGAAACGTGACTGTACAATTGACTACACTTTAGTGGTAACAGTTTGGCCCTGACAGTTTCTTTATTACGTAAGCAGTAAGAGTGGTTTTCGTAATTCAAGTATTACCACTGACGTGCGGTTGGCTGTTGTTGTTATAAGATCAGTTTGTTACATACTGTAATTGTAATAAAATAAGGTTAGCATTTGTAAGTCTGGAATAAATAATTCCAAAAGTTTTGCGTTAAAGTGTACTTATTGTACAGTTTTGTAATAAATCTCATGCGCACTATTCGTGTTTTTGTTATTCAGTCCTATAGCAATGAAACTTGTTTAATTCTCGTCTCGGCACTGAATAGTTTTCTTGCCTAGTTCTTCTACGAAACTTACCTTTTAATATTTCAAGCGGAAAATTCCCCAAAGGCCGGTTTTCTTCTGGAATCTAGGATGATATAATTTTTCAAAATGTTTTAATATATTACCGTTGAGCAGCAAAGTATAATATATGAATATGAATTAATTTATGTTAAAAAGTTCTTAGAAAAAGTACGGTTCTCTGTAGCGTTCTGTAATGTTTGTGGTGATGTCCAGTATACGTGGAATTATGTATGGTATATTCAACATGTTATTAAAATAACTGAAAACCTTTTCAGGGGTCATTGTACTCATCAGTATGAGCAACTATTACTATGGGACCAACTCTGAAATCGTGAAAAAAAAACCCAGCTGTTGCCTACATTTGTGTTCACATAAATCGACAAAATGTAGGGAACAGCAGATATTTTTTTTTGCGTTTTCAGGGTCGGTCCCACAGTAAAAGTTGTTCACACTGATGAGTACAATGACTCTTTAAGAGGTTTTCAGTTGTTTCAATAACACGTATAATTTTTTACACGTGTACCTACTTGAGTATAATGTAGCAACATATACAGATACAATATAACTAAACTAATTTTTAACTATCGCTCTCTCTTACTAAGGCCCGTATTCCAGAAGGATACTCAAGCGTTGATCTCTGTTTAAAACTAGTTTTAAGTTGCCTGAACTCGGTGACACGACCACGGGACCGGTACCTGCCATCTCTGGAGGGTCCCCCAAATGATGAGGATGCATCGTACGCACCAACATAACCTCTGACCTTATCGTCCGTGTTTTCTTGCCCAATTTCGTCCCGATCTGGAGCGTCGGTACCTTCCGCTCCTTTCGGGTTTTTCACTTTACTATTTGCAGTGGTGGATATCATCACTAGAAATTTGGTCAAATACGTAATTGTAACCACACATGGCCGTAAAATAACGACAAAATACGGGCAAAACAGACACTCTTCGCCAACAGTCACTGTATATCATAGACAAAATAGTAAATCTGTCACTGTCACTGTGTTATTGTTGAGTCTGTCATTTCATGAGCATAGAGATTATAAAAAATTATAAATTTCCGAACGAGTTCACATGTCATGTTCGAGATTCGTCATTCAATACTAAGGCCCGTATTCCAGAAGGATACTCAAGCGTTGATCTCTGTTTAAAACTAGTTTTAAGTTGAGCTTTGATTTTAGAACGTCCCTCAAGCAGAGATTTGTTGATCACAGTTCAGCTGAGTTTAGTTTCGTTTTATATTGTCACCTATTTCGGTATTTGGGCAGATATTTGATCTGTAATCACTCAAGCGTGGTCCAGACTACGCTTGAGTAGAGATTTCTATTATATTTCAGGTCAAATTCGTGTGTTTTGTTGTTGAATTAAAGTTTATAATTACCGTTCTGGAATAAGACCGATACTCAAGTAACGATTCTATCCTTAAGTAGTGATCAGGTGATTGGAGTTTAAACTGTACTTGAGTAAGCTTCTGTAATACGGGCCTAAGAGTAGATACAAGAAAGGGATGACAACAATTTTAGTCAACTCAGCCTATCGCAGTCCACTGCTGGACATAGGCCTCTCCCAAGTTACGCCACAACGCTCGGTCCTCTGCCTTCCGCATCCAGTCCCCCCCAGCCACGTTCTTTAGGTCGTCGGTCCACCTGGCAGGGGGGCACCCTACGCTGCGTTTGCCGATACGCGGTCTCCATTCAAGGACTCGTCTGCTCCAACGGCCATCGGTCCTTCGACAGACAAAAGTAAGTAAGTAAAGTAAGTCGCTCAGCGAGCTATGGAGCGAGCAATGCTTGGAGTTTCTTTGAAGGATAAAATCTGTAACGAGATTATCCGGAGAAGAACCGGAGTGACCGACATAGCTTGTAGGATCAGTAAGCTGAAGTGGCAGTGGGCTGGCCATGTCTGTCGAAGAACAATTTTAGTGCTACTGTCGAATTAGTTGGAATTTGAATTTAGCTTGTTTCGCCATCCTATACTATAAAAAAAAGTTTCATACAAGTTTAGTCGTGATTTCGGGATATGATGACTAAAAATACGATGAAGTGTAACATGTAAACTAATTTGACAGTTCTAAAACTCTTGCTGTCGCTTTCTTGCCTTCATTATTAGAAAAAGATATGAATAGGTCGTTGTAGCGATGCTTGGGGGAACCTTATGTCCAGCAGTGGACGTCTTTCGGCTGCAATGATGATGATGAGTAGTTTAAATTAATATAAGTTGGTGAACAAGAGAATAAACACCAGTTTATTGCAGTTGCTCATATTATGCGTGTATTTGATTAATGACGTAACGTCATTTGGGACACCACGCAATTAAACCTGTGTTTATTACTCAATTATTCACTCAATTACGTTCCACCACACAACTACCAGCAAACGACCTATTTTGACGATTGATTCCATGGTTTGCTTCTCTTTTGTAGGGTTCCGTACCCAAAGGGTGCCAACGGACCCAATTATTTTGCCTACGCCGTTTGATCGTCCGTCCGTCCGTCACTCATAGATCTGCATCTTTTTAATCTTAATTAGTAGCTAGTTAACAATAAAATTTTCAGAGTTATCATGGCAAATACTAAAATAAATTAAAACCCTTACAAAGAAACTAGAAAAAAAAAAAAGTTTTTTTGTTCCTGCTCTATCTTAAAAGCGGTACCTATAAACGAGTGTTAAACTTGGTTTGACTGTAGTGCATACTCTATAGTTAAACGACTAATAAATATTAAAAATAAGGTAAATTAAGACAAGTGGTACGGAACCCTTAGTGCGCGAGTCTAGCTCGCACTTGACGGGTTATTTGTAGATTGTTGATCGTATAGAAACAGGGGCATTACTCCCGGCTGGTTCGAGCTCTGAACCAAATCGAGCTAATGTCAATTCCTAGAAAAATGCAGTACGATGTGACACTAACTCGAATTCAAATTCGATTGATACAGCACTCTATTGAGTCGGGAGTAAGGCCCCTGGTTGTCCTCGATAAGTTTATGCATGTTGTCAGCCAGTTAAATAAATGAGACTAACGTAAACCACCACTACCATTATGTACTCTATTTTTTGGTGAAATAAATGAATCTGAATCAAAAAATGTCAACCTATACTCGACAAAAAATAATTTTAAATGATATTAAACCCATCAGTCGCTCGGCTCATTCGGCCAGTATAGTGCTATAAGCCAGAACTGTTTATCAGTTAGCTTTCCGTACTGGCTTTCCTTGTAACCTCGTGTCGGGCTTAAGAGGAATGAGATGAGTGAAGTCTAACTTTGGTACCGAACTTTAACTCAACTAGCCCAAATTCGACGTTGTGCCGACTACAACTGTCTGAACACCACGTTTTGGGCTGCTCTCGCAGTGAGAGGCCTCCAGGGACTTGCCCGGACAATACACCTTACGTATATCCTTATTCGTGTATATTAAGTTCTAGAACATTTATCATCATCATTATCATTTAAGCCGAAAAACGTCCACTGCTGGACAAAGGCCTCCCCCAAAGGGGGGCCTATGCCATAATCGCCACGCTTGGCAGGCGGGTTGGCGATCGCAGTTGGTTGGTTAAATACTCAGAACGCTGCTGCCCATCCTCTGGTGAATCCCTTAGTCGCCTTTTACGACACCCATGAGAAGAGAGAGGTGGTGCAATTCTGTACGTCCCGTACGGAACATTTATAACTTATAACAATTTTGTGTTACCTCATTATCATGATTGTTGATTAGTCCGTAACTGGCTAATGTATAAGCTCAAAGTAACGTGATGTGAAAATACAAATAAATTCTTTATATCTGTGTAAATGATCACCTTAAATAGCTTATTTGTGGAAGAGAAAATAAACGTTTTTATTTTTATTAATGTTTATTTTATACTTAGATAAAAATCTAAACTGCTACAATAGGACACATTACGTTTCCGGATTTTTTATTTT